>JABMCL010003841.1:65000-135000 GCA_018857735.1 Alviniconcha marisindica
CTCACCAACAACCATGAGTGTGAACTCGAAGCCCTTCTTGACGGACTTTCTGTGCACCTGGTTGGGAAGGTTGGCGAAGCCCACATAGCCCGCCTGCTCTGGGTTGACAAACTGAAACACAGCAAGTCACACACTCTGCTTATCACACGCATCATGTCTCGGCTTATTCACACTGTGATAGACTGGTCACGGAATCGTAAAGCCTTTGGGTACAATTAACTGGAAGACAGAGGATTAATAAAAGCGGGAGGTGAGAGGAATGTGGGTGGTTCTTAATGCACGTATGCACATGCAAACCTTTGTGTGCGTGCGTGTGTGTGTAGGGGGGAGGGGTGGGGGGGGTGGGGGGGGTCGTGCTTACATGTATTGAATGTCTGAGGCTGGGAATGGAGCAATAAGCTGAAACTGAAGCAAAGTATTCCAAAGATTAATCGGCTGTATTTCAGCAAGAAAAAAACAAAACCCAACAACAACGTCAGACAGATGAACAAAAAAACAAAGTAGGAATTGGGCGGGGGAAGGAGGGGGGTGGGGGGTAGTGGCTGAGAATGTATACCTAAAGTAACACTGTCACCACCAGAACGCTTGCGTAGTCAACAACTCCCTTCTGACTATTTCACTGGCTGTGGACGGCCATGTCATCGGATCCAGGACAGGAGTCCGTAAATAACAAGTGAGATTACAGACGGAAACACCGTGGCAAGGATCAACTTTGATCCCTATTACACGACCCAATGGCCTGACAAACCACCAGGAGTCACTGATGTTTGAGGCTCAGGCCATTTGCCCCCCCCCCCCCCCCCCCCCCCCCCGTCATCCTGGGAACGTTACACTCCAAGTCTACTTCCGATCAGGGTACTCGGCAACAGACCTTTCCTGCTGGTGTTTGTGCCAAATATTTGCAACACAAGACACTTTATTCGTGCAAAGTGACAATTATGTAAATGATAAACGTGCAAGGAAAATTGGATGGCTTTGTTCATCCATGCATACATTCACACTTTTCCACACACCCTTAAAATCCAGCACAACAAACTAAAAAAGTAAAATAAACAAAAGCACACCGGGTAATATATATATTAATGCGATTGACCCCCCCACACCGAAGGCCAAAGCCGAAATATTGGGGAAATGTTCACTCTTCTTGTTGTCTCAATATCTGAATTCCATTTTACTTGTGTGAGTGAGTGAGTGTGTGTGTGTGTGTGTGTGTGTGTGTGTGTGTGTGTGTGTGTGTGTGTGTGTGTGTGTGTGTGAGAGAGAGAGAGAGAGAGAGAGAGAGAGAGAGAGAGAGAGAGAGAGAGAGAGAGAGAGAGAGAGAGAGAGAGAACATCATCAACCGTATGTACGTTGTATTGTCAGAGCATTCCCAGTCACCCGAGACCTGCAAAAGGCAATTAGCACCAGCACTGTCCGTCCTCACACAACGAGGAGACGCTAAACCTGCAGCGCGGCAAGACCAGACGTCTAGATCTACACAAAGTGATACATACACGGGCCGCGCCGTGTTGAAAAGAGTCTGGCGTTCCTGACGCATCGCTCACGGCCCAAGCAGCCAGGAATGCCGGCTTCACTGATAAACCGGGCAGCTCAGAATTTCACATTCACGGGGATAGAGACGGGCTCGGTCCACAGCAGCGCGGGGTACCCCCCCACACGAGCTTATCATAGAGCTTCATCCCGTAAATATTTATGTCTTCTCCCGTCCCTGCCCCTCTGACGCTTGCGCTGCGTCATCTTAGCACGAAACGAAGCGTTGCCTTGACTTTGACCCCATGAAGACTCTCGCCCGACTCGACGGTTTCACGTGCTGAAGACAAGAGGCGATAAAGAAGAGGTTATCGGTGCTGCAACTGCCGTTAGCAATCGCTTTTCATTAACCTGATTCAGCGAAGATTTTCACACCTGCGGCGTGTAACCAAACTCTGGCTGCCCTTGATACAACTGCCAGTACAAAGGGATCTTTGAAAACCTGAGCCGCAGCCACCAGTTTCCATTGAGAACGAAGCAACTATTAAAATACTCAATATATCAGCTGTTCCTCCCATTACGAGTCAGACAGAGGCACCGAAGATAGCAAAGTGCAAAACCGCGTGAAGCTGCTACTGTACACATTGTAACGTTCATCTTTCCCCAACCAAAAGCGTTACAAGATTGACATCAGTAGTCTCCTCCTCTCTCCGTCGTCATCCACCACTTCATTTACTTGATAATGTTAATGTCCAACCAACCGCGAAGGTCAGACTCGTATCATGACAACACACGGATCTCTCATCAAACCACAAGTGACGTCTGATTATATCCATGACGCACGCCACTTCATGTTGGACAAGCTAGGGATGTAAAATAACTGAAGATGAATGAATGCACCTGGAGAGCAGAAATCAGAGACAGAACTGATGGTCATAGTGGACGAAGCATGCAAAGCTATAATTTGACCTTCTACAGGATTAAAGGGGGGGGGGGGGGGGGGGGGGGGTGAACCTTTAACAGCTCTGGATTCTCAACGGAGCGGGCATTAATGTCTGCTTTAGCAGTACCCCATGGCAAACACTTGAGGACTAAAGCCCTCACAACCATCCCGTACAGCAAAACTGTCAGATCTACTAAACCGGCACCGCCCTGCAATCCCCCATAACCATGTGCGTAATCATCCAGACAGCAAAACCGCCATCTCTAATAATGATAAACCTGCACCCTACAGACACCCAAAGTCATGGAGCTGAGGCGTAGGGAAAAACGCCAACCAACAAACAAAAAGCAAAGCAAAAATAAAACCTCACTTCATCGTGTTTCTCCGAGACACAAGGATGCAGTCAACAGATAACTCGCAGCAAGACGCAAGACTAGCCGTCAAGTCAACGTCAGATAACCAAACCTTGGCTGTTGAGTCAGCGCGAAAAAGGAGCAAAAGCCAGGTGGTTCGCATCGCCCGTCCACTTCAAACAGTTCATCAGCGTTGATTACACAAACATCACAGGGGTCAGCGTCTTTGCTCCGATGTTTATTCCGACACGACAGACTCGCGCAAAGCCCCGTGGGAGAGGGGGGCAGTCAAGGAGGACCAAGCGATAAACATCTGAATAGGCAATCAATGCATTCGCACCCATTAGCAAAGACAGTGCTCAGCGTCTTGCTTGCACACAGGTAGTTGAAGGCAACTTGCGTGGGGTGTTTGTAAGGAAATCGCGATTTTTTCAATTAGTTTTTTCTCCGGGGGGGGGGGGGGGATTTGGGAGGGGGAGAGAGAGAGAGAGAGAGAGAGAGAGAGAGAGAGAGAGAGAGAGAGAGAGAGAGAGAGAGAGAGAGAGCGTGTGTGTCCCCGATAAGAGCCAAAAGGTTTGCAAAAGCAGGGGTTCTTCTAAAAGCCTTGCAGCAAGATGGCTAGACGTGCCGTGCGTGTGTGTTTGTGTGTGTGTGTGTTTGCGTGCGTGTGTGTTTGCATGTATGTGTGTGTGGAATATCACAACCATTTTTTAAGGGTACTGATTTGGCCGGGTGGAACGTGTGGCAGTGTGGGTTTCCGTGTGTGTGTGTGTGTGTGTGTGTGTGTGTGTGTGTGTGTGTGTGTGTGTGTGTGAGTGTGTGTGTGTTTCATATCATAACCATTGTTTTAAGGGTACTATCCCATGTGGCCGAGCGGCACGTGCGGAAGAGCAGTGTGGGTTTCCGCTGTTTGTGTTACCTGCGCGGATCAACAGTCTTCCCCAGCTGTGCCACCGTCCGCTGCCAGACCGCGGCACATTCCTGTCGCGGGCACATCGCGAAGATAGCTCCCGCGCGAGATTCGCTGATCATCATACGCATGCTCTCCATTATCTCCGTGTTGGCTCAGAATGTCCACACTCTACACGCAGCAACATCACCGCTTGCCGCCCAGTGTCTTCGTTCGGGACTTTTACACACAGAATACTGAGCAAATTTGGATAAATTCAGATTGTACATGCGTGCGCGCACACACAGAGGAACGCTTCACCAGGCTGATTAGGTGTCACAGCAAATCAGTCAGCTAGCCACGGTTGTGTGGGAAATAATGATCAAGGTTTGGTCGAACTAGAAGGCTGGCGGCGCTGTAACTGGGGTTCTCCCATCTCAGACTACAGCAAAATGAAACCGAGCACTCATTACGCACAACTCGCATAGTAACCGACTCACGGTATGATAAATCCTACTAGTGCCTCTGAGCCAACCAACAGAAACGACAAGTCTTTGCCATATGCCTACAGCAACGGTTTTTGATGACGTCAGGACCTCGCCGTACGTCACGTGCGAGATGACGTTTGAACCTTTCACCCTCCCCGTTAGTGTGTGCATGCACCTTGATAGTGTGCGCCCCTTGCTGACGTTTAGCCGCTGCCCCATCAGTGCCAGGTAAAGGCCACGACATGCAGCGCCTCATTAACCAAATGCACAACGGCCAGACTTATCTGCACCAGGGCTGCACCATCTGGTTCCCGCCCGCACTGCAGCCGGTGTGTGTGTGTGTGTGTGTGTGTGTGTGTGTGTGTGTGTGTGTGTGGCTGTGCAGGGGCGGAGCACTGCTGTGCACTGACTGCGCTACACCCTCGTCAGCCCTCGGTTACGCTAATATTGTAATAACGGTATTTGCTATATACACAAGGCGTTCAGGGGGAGAAAGATTCCCTGATGAAATAATTATGTGAAGGGCGGAGAAGGTCAAAGCATGCTTATATAATATCGTTTTGCCCATCTCGATTTCCTTTCGCACACTCACACTGTGATCCATCAAACACTGACGTTGAGTGGGGAAAGGGGAAAAGGCGGAACATGTTTTCAGCATCCATTTGGCCGCCTCGAATTCCTTTTGTACAACTGACGGTATAATCCATCAACCACTGACTCAACAGGAGTGAAGAGGTTAATCATGCTTTCAACACCCATTTGGCCGTCTTGAATTCTTTTTGTAAACTGACATTGTTATCCGTAAATGGAGCTAAGGAGAAAAACAGGTTTCTAGCACCATTATGTCGTCTTGAGATCCATTTGTATTCTTCACGCTGCGATCCATCAAAAGCTAACACAGCTTGGGGGAAGAGACAATGTTAAACATGTTTTCGACATCTTGATTTCTTTTCTCTTTTTTTGCACACTGACACTGTGGTATGATCCAGCAAACCGGTTTGTTCCAAAAGGCGCATGCAATTAGTTACTGACAGAATTATCAAAGAATTTTGTCTTCATGCACACCTCGATGAGAGAGAGAGAGAGAGAGAGAGAGAGAGAGAGAGAGAGAGAGAGAGAGAGAGAGAGAGAGAGAGAGAGAGAGAGAGAGTGTGAGTGTGTGTGTGTGTGTGTGTGTGTGTGTGTATGTGTGTGTGTGTGTGTGTGCGCGCGCGCGCGTGTGTGTGTGTGGTTTTACTATTGTGTTTTATTTGTAATTATATAAATGGCTTTTCTGAAATACTGTTTCTTTATATGTTTTAACTTTCGTTTCTGTTGCTGATCTATGGTTGAGATTTTGGTCTTCCTTCGCGTTTACCACCGTAACGCATTTTTGAGTATTTTTTCTTCTTGTTCCGTGTACCCTCATGGGGTTTGTACACTAAATTAAACCAGAAAGAGACTTTACAAACACAAGGCCTGTGATGAATGATCTGCAGTACATGGACTGACATAACCTCGCGCCAGCAACAACAGCAGGCCGGTGGTGTCTGAAGCCTGACAAGCGCCATGCATGCGTGTAAATTGCAGTGGTGCCTACCTAATAATTCCCATATAAACGGGTCTACACACCGTGTCCATGCACCCTGGCACCGTTGCCACAGACATATACAAAATTATAGACACAGACGTGCTGCTCTTCTTTGCTAGGCGTTCTTTAGCACGAAAACCACTCTTGACAACTGTTCTTTAGGTAGATGGCAACACACACCGCACTCCACGTCTCCCTCCCGTGAAAAAACCCCACACCAATAACTTTCTTCCGTCTGCACGCGCGCGCAGGTAAGTGTGTGTATGAGAGAGAGAGAGAGAGAGAGAGAGAGAGAGAGAGAGAGAGAGAGAGAGAGAGAGAGAGAGAGAGAGAGAGAGAGAGTATTAGTGTGTGCGCGTGTGCGTGTGTGCGTGTTTTCCAGCAGCCTGTCACAAAACCCATACCGTGGAATGGGCAACAGGGAGGAGACATTCGCCACATGCCTGCAGCAGATGAACCAGAGATAAGGCAGGGCTACACAGAAAACGTCAATGCGACGGCACGCCAGAAGCGCAGATGGCTTGGCTGCGCTGCCCACCTACACCTCCAGTAATGACCGTGACAAATGGCGAAGCCACACATAGACCTACTCGCCATTTGCAACCGCTAACGAACATGGCAGAAATCCAACGTTCATCGCTCAAGGGAACATGTTGGATATGTATGGCTTTTTCTGACGTTCACGCTCAGTGACCTAGCACTAAACGTGTAACTACCAATCCTCCCTTTGCAGTCTTGCCCCCCCCCCCCCCCCCACACACACACACTGCCGATACTTAACCGGTTAAGATCAGCATATACCTGGGAGGGGCGGAGTGCAATTGGTCGGACGTTCTGGCTGTTGTTGTTTTTTGACCGGTTCTCAAAAACGAAAAACGCAGCACCGACAGAGACAGAGTGTGTGGGGGGGGGGGGGGGGTGGTGTGCGTGTGCGTGTTCTAGACGTGGATGGGAACAGGATGTGTATTAGTAACGTTCTGGTCGTAGTGTAGGCAGCCGTGTATCTGACCTGTTACTGTGACTGTCTGATCGGTTTCCGTGAACCACTTTCGTCAAAACAGATGTCTGAAAAATGCCTAGCGCGATCACCATATGTCTGTCTATATTGTGGCTTTTTCTGACGTTCACGCGTAGTTACTATCTTAGCACACCCCGCTAAACTACCACCCTTCCCTTTGCAATCTTGACCCCCCCCCCCCCCCCCAAACCCCCCTCTCTTGTTTCTTTCTTCTCACAGCACGTGCGTCACGACACCGTTCGTAGGCTCTACAACATGGCATACGCGTGCAGCGAGTCGCAATACCCTTTGAGCTAGCGGGTATTAATGGGACAATGACTGAGAGTATGTAAACACAGGTAAATGCTAGTACGAGATCGGCACCTTCAAAAGAGAAATCAGAAAGAAAGAACAATTACCACCGCAGTCAAAGGTGTGTGTGTGTGTGTGTGTGTGTGTGTGTGTGTGTGTGTGTGTGTGTGTGTGTGTGTGTGTACATGAGTGTGTGTGTGTGTGTGTGGTGTGTGTGTGTGTGTGTGTGTGTGTGTGTGTGTGTGTGTACGTGTGTGTGTTATTTAAAAAAGAAAAAAAGGTTCATTGTTGACTTTCAGCTTCTGTGTACTCGGAAGTACGAGTGTCTGCAGATTTACAACTGCCGTAACGCAGCACACAGCACAGGACAGCAGCGTAGGACATTACGCTCACTGTTTTTCTTTTTCTGTTCGGGAAATGCTGATGGACAGCAGCACTTCGCTCTTGCAGTCTTTGCCATTACACTTGTACAGAGCTGTACGTGTTGGCTAATAGCTCCCATTGTTCGTCCCCTCTGTGCAGTGGCCTGAAAACGACCATTCTGGGCCACAGCTCCGTCACCGCCTCCTTACAAAAAAAAGACAGTCGCGCTGAGGTTGAAGGTCACACACACATAATGCCACCCCCCCCCCCCCCCACCTTACTCACACTCTCCCCCTCTCTCTCACACACACACACAGACTCTGTCTCTCACAAACACACACACACATACACACAAACAAAGAGCTCTCTCTCTCTCTCCCTCTGACACACATATATATACCGACGGACGGACACACAAAACCAGTCGCAATACCCTCCGTCATGGCCACAAATAAAATAAAAATGCCAGTCCTCCGAGCTGTCCCTCCCAGCGCCGACCAATGATGCAGACTCACGTAAAACTCTCGTTAACTCTCCAAATGAGGGGTAAGTGAATTGCTAATCGCGTGCCAATGGCTCAAATTTGTTCTGCCGACGGCTGGCCCGGCCACACCAGCTTCCTACGAGCACTGCGCCGAAGCCAAAACACTGGGTGCAAGACACTGAGCTAGTGGTGCAAGAACAGCACTTTCAACATAGTATGGCAAACAGGTCTAATTCAACACACATTTTTTGAAACACCCGTTTTTTTAGGTCGCTTTTTCTTCTACTTCTTCCGCTTTGTTGTTGTTGTTGTGTTTTTTAAATCCCCTTGGTGTGTGTGTGTGTGTGTGTGTGTGTGTGTGTGTGTGTGTGTGTGTGTGTGTGTGTGTGTTGTGTAATTGTTTTAATCCCCGTGTGTGTGTGTGTGTGTGTGTGTGTGTGTGTGTGTGTGTGTAAAAAACAAACAAAAAAACAGTTGCTCCGGTATGTGTCTTCGCGCCGGATTTCCGGCAGATAGACTGTGAGAATTCCTGGGTTTACAGAACAAAGGGGTAAGTAGAGGTGGGTCGGGAGAGAGAGAGAGAGAGAGAGAGAGAGAGAGAGAGAGAAGAGAGAGAGAGAGAGAGAGAGAGAGAGAGAGAGAGAGAGAGAGAGCAATACAGTCATCGCACTTCCGACTCGGGTGACTATATATATATATATATATATATATATATATATATATATATATATATACAGAGTAGGTTAGAGAGCAGCCACATGGTGCACTGCCGCAGAAGCACACTTCCTCGACTGAACACAGTCATATAGTTTTTACTATTATCATCAATGCGCCACGTGTCTGGAACTGTGAGAGCCACCCACTACGCCCCTCGTGACCAAGCGCATCATTTCAACACTGCCATTAGCCCCGTGCATGCAAACCGGTGTATATCTGATCACAACATGCTGCTGAAACGTAACGCAAAGATGGTTCATTTAAAAGGCTGCATAAAGAGTTTGGTGCCCTCAATGCACAGCCCTTCCATCTGTACAGACGATGCTTCTGCATCTGAGTCCGTTGAGCTAGATGCTGCAAATACGAAAACTTTAGTGTGTGTGTGTGTGTGTGTGTGTGTGTGTGTGTGTGTGTGTGTGTGTGTGTGTGTGTGTGTGTGTGTGCGCGTGCGTGTGTGTGCACGCGCGCCTGCCTGTGTGTGTATGTGTGTGTGTGTGTGTATGTGTGTGTGTACATGTGCGTGCGTGCGTGGTGGGTGTGTTTTAAAAGAACTGGCAGAAATGGGTTTTACGACCGCGTCCCGCGACTGTTAACTCAGTATATCCTTAAAGGTGGTAGGAGCTAAAGTGTCGGAGTAGCTGCGCTATGATCACAGGTTTATTACCGCCCTCAGCTGTCGACTGTTATTAATGGGCATGGCGGTCAGCCAGGCGAGGCGAGGGGGTAAATACAGCAATGGGCGTGGGCTTCGTCAGAGAAGGATCACAGACGTCGTTACAGTACGTGGCCGTGTCGACTCGAAAACCTGGTCTTTCTGAGCGTGTTGAGAGTGTGATAACTGGTGAAGTACAAGGCATAAGTGATTCCTGCAGAACGATTGTGATGATGAACTTGTGGCTGCAAGGGTTCTAATATTATGGAGGAAGGAGTGTGGATTGGGGGGGGGGGGGGGTGCACGACTGGATACTCAATGGTCTCACGCACCTTATCACAGAAGGAGTGGCGGGGGCGGGGGGGGGGGGGGGCGGAGCGGGGGGGGGGGTGGACGGAGGGGGGTATACTGACACGTCCTGTCACGAAGGTCCACACAGGATCACCTCAGGACAAAACTGAGGAGAGAGAGAGAGAGAGAGAGGGAGAGAGAGGGGAGGGAGAGAGAGAGAGAGAGAGAGAGAGAGAGAGGGTGGGGGGCGGGGGGGGGGGGGGGGGGGGGCGGCGGGCGGGCGGACGGAAAGCACCATAACAAATACTACAAATTCAAGACTCACATTGGCATTTTGCGTTTCTTCTGCCCCTGGATACATGCCGAAAACCGTGGACACTGTATCTCGTCACAGCCGGTGAAAGAAAGAAAAGAAAAAAAATACTCCTTCACTTCTCCTCGGTGGACACAACACACACGAACCGAACCCTGAATGACGATATATATATCCGTTGCACACCGACACAACACCACACCTCTGGAAACGGAACCCGGTCAAGACAGCGAAGCCTCTCCAAAACCCACTGTTTTAACAGTAGCTCCTCGCCATTCAGCTCGCTGCCCCCGACTCTCTGCAAGTGGACGTGAATGAAGCCCGATCGCCGACACCGACACCGGGGGGAAGAACTACACTTCTCACTGCGCCTGCTGCCCGCTCCCCACACACTTCCGCACACCTCCACCGACACACGCACACACACACAAGCCAACCGCTCTCTCTCTCTCTCTCACTCACTCACTCCCCCCACTCACTCACTCACTCGCTCGCACACTCCAACGCATCAACTGGCGCGACTCTCGCTCGGCCAACCAGTCGAGCGCCACCAAGAACTCGCTACCTTGGCTGGAGAGGCATCGGCACGTGCTCGGGGTGCAAGAGCTGAACTAAAACGGCTCTCAAGAGCAGGACGGTGGAGGTGTTGTAGTATTTTCTCTTTCTCTCCCTCCTATCCCCCCCCCCCCCCTCCCCACCCCCCTTCTCCCTCTTCAGCGGGTGAAGGCGTGAAGGTTTGGAGAGCGGAGCAAAGTGGAGCAGCACCCTCCCAGACAGCCAGTGAAGCAGAAATGTCAGCCTGTCGTCACAAAAACAAATCGTTCTGCTGCCGTGGACTGGGTGCGGTATTTTGCAGGCCGAGGGAACCTGGGCAAGAGGCCTAACAGCCTAAGCAGGGTCGAGCGAGGGCTGAGCCAAGTTGCAGAGTCAAGAAAAACAGATGCGACCACGCTCTCTAGCCTGTTGCTAAGTGGAGCGGGCCGAGTTCTTCAACGGTTTATCATTTGTGCACACACGTTCTACGAGACTGACTGGTTGGCAGTCGAGTCTGACGACACAAAATTTCGACGGAATTCCCTCTGAGTCACGCCCGAAATTTAAAACTCGGTTTTCTTTTTTTTCTCCTTTTTTTCTTCTTTTTTTCCCCCACTGGCACACGAGAAACAAACTTTCTGGGATGTGGTTTCAAAGTTCTACTCAGAGATCTGTCTCACGCACCGCCTCAACTTGCAGACGTGAAAAAAGTCGTCTGCTTCAAAATGCTGACTGAAGTGCGGCTTGCCAGGGAAGATAAGCCGGGAAGAGAAGGGAGGTAATGTTCTTTCCATGTCAGCTGTGTACACGCACACAGCGGTGCGGCAAATAGGCGTGGCATGGAGGGATGAGGGGTGTGTTGTGTGTGTGTGTGTGTGGGGGGGGGGGGGGGGGGGGAATCCAGCATCTTCATGTTGGTGTATGGTTAATCTGTTAATCTGCATGAACCGGGAGTTGACTGTGTGAATAAATAAATGTTTACAAAACATGTATATGCTTTTTCGACATCGCACTGTCACGTATCGTAAACATTTATGTATCGTAAACATTTATTTACTCTCCATGTCGACTCCCGGTTCGTGCAGATTAACAAGATTAACCCAAACCGTACATATTTATGTTATGAAACGGGTGTTGCTGGTCATAATTCTGAAAGCAAACGCGGGAAATTTGTCACAACGACTGGGAAAAGTGACGAGTTAACTCACTTCCGAGTTACTGAAAGAAACTATGTACGATCAGATCTGTATGACTGCTGAAGAGATCCATAGTGTGGACCGCACGCGCGCACACCGTCACACACACACACCACACACACACACACACACACACACACACTAACGCAGCAGAAGAACTCGGAACTCTAAATTTTACGAGAGAGGGGATATTTCTTTTCTGAACAGCAAAATATGCATCTACTCTCTCCTGAAAAAACAAAACAACAACAACCACAACAACAAAAAACAGCAGTAACAACAACAACAACACACACACACCAACCCCACTTAGCTCACTACTCTACCCAATACCAACGTCCTGAAAGGGTAGGATTTGCTCCGACAACACTGACCACTCGGGTGAACTAAAACCCTCACACCCCTACCCTGCCCACTGGCCAGTTCAACGGACACATCTTCCATTGTCGGCGACAGCTCAGGAAGAGTGCCGCCTGTCCGGCCTGGCATTCTCCCTCGCGCGGAGGACGGATTCCGCACAATCCACCGTTTGCTGATAACGCTCAGACCTCTGCCACGCTAGGGAGAATGCCCCGTAACCCGTCAATGACGTCGTGTCGTTTCGAGCGAGATGGAAGAAGTATTTTTGCCTCTGGGCCTTTTCCACGCCCACTCTGACGGCTGCCAGCAAGGTTCGGAGGTTTCTGTTACAAGTCGACAGTCTTGTCAGGAACAGCACAGAGAGAGAGAGAGAGAGAGAGAGAGAGAGAGAGAGAGAGAGAGAGAGAGAGAGAGAGAGAGAGAGATGTATACTGAAATATGTAATATAAAAATAAAGCATGGTCGAAGAATAATCAGAATAGTAACAGACGCTCCTGAAGACAACACACAGTTCCCAACACGAGAAAATCCCATTTTCCATTTCAGTAATTTCAGATACCCCGTGACAACGAAAATGGACCATGGTCGTAAACACTGGAAAGAACTGGTAAAAGTAAACTGAAGTTGTTATCGCGCAAAGCTTGGAAGCTTTCACTTAAACAGTGCCCACTCCCTCTCTCTCTCTCTCTCACTCTCTCTCGAGATTTTAAGTCGAGAAATGTTTCACTTGTGTCTACTGAATACAAAGACATAACAGACCACACACGCACGTGAAAGATATTGTTTGTCCATGTCAAAACTTCAGTGGATTATAGAAACACGGAAATAATAATAATAATGAATACTTAGAGCACCTAACCCGCACAGGCCCTAAGCGCTTACACGTTCTTTACACATACATATTGTCAAAATTCAAAATAACCTAGCGTGCACTGAAAACACATGAACGCAGTGAGTACGAGTGCACCGGAGAAATCCACTACAGCCGTTGATTAAAAAAATATTTAGAAAATAAAGAAAAAAAAAAAGGGGGGGGGGGGGGGGGGGAGGGGGGGGGGAGAGAGGGGGAGGGGGAGGAGGAGGTAAGGAGAGAAGACAGACAAAACAAATAAGTTGATGAGGGCATGCGCACGCCCTCCAAAAGAGCTACAGAGGCCTAAAGCCCCAAGCGACTCCTGATGCTCGACTAATCCCCAAAGAATGTGATACACCATAATGCAACTACACGAGGACGCTCCTTTCAACAAAGATATTGCATACAATTATATCCACCAGGGCTTCGACCTGAAGTCCTGAACAGATCCGGATTTACTGAAACGAGGCATGCAGGTCATCCATCTCCTGGGGCCTTGCACGTTACATACAGGCCTTCTGACAAAAGGCCAGTAACATAATGGAACTCTGATGACCAACTGATGACAAGTTACAAGCTCCAGTACTCCTGAGTGCAAATGCTTCCAAAGTATGCAGCTATACATAATTATGCGTTCATCATTGTGTCCACGCGTTAAATGCGCGTCACTGTCAAATTACTGATGCACACTAGTTATTAAATGATTATATTACGGATGTCGCATGAGTGTCTGTGTGTGCGTGCGTGTGCGAGAGACTCTTTGATTATTGCTTGAGAAGCCATAACACTGGGGTGAAATCAATGTCCAAATGATGCGCCTAACAAAATGTCTTACAACAATCACGTGCGCGCGCGCGCGCACACACACACCCACACACACACACACAGCGGAGACACAGAGAGAGATCAGAGAGACGGGGGGGGGGGGGGGAAGAGAGGAGAGAAAGAGGCTCAAATAAAGGCATTCATACACCTGAGCCCCCCCCCCTCCCATTATACACCACACAGCGCGGTCAGTTTCAAAATCTGTTCATGGCAGACTTGGCTTCGTAGCCGGTGACTACACTAAACTATCCCCTCTGTGCTCAGTGCCACCGACATTCCGGCGAGTTAATCACTCACAACTCGACAAAAGCTTTCGCTCGCCGTTCCAAGGTTTCATCTTACACAGCAACACTGCTGGCTGGGTCAGGAGGGGGTCCAGCCCAATACGTGGACCACCGACAGCATCGAGAGGCCGGTGCGCTGGATCAAAAGTGTGTGGGTAGGTGATAATAGGAACAACGATACATTATATAACAGTGGCGGTAATTTCTGTAGCGCGGTATCTCACCAACATGGGTGAGCACATCGCGCTTTACAAATTCATGTCAAAAATGCATGGGGTAGGGGCCTGGACGGAGGGGGGGGGGGGGGGGGGGGGGGGGGGGGGGAGAGAGAAAACATGATTTCAAATCAGTTGTCGTGGAATTGTTTGTGAACTTGAAGGCATTGGAGGACCTAATATGACGGTTGCCAGACGGGACAAAATTCCATTGCCTTGGAGCACAGCAGGAGTAAGAAAAAAGAGCGACGGCCAAAGTTTTGACAGGAAATTCAGTTTTAAACGCTATAAAAGTCATACCAGCGCGAAACACATTATCAGAGGTCACACGTGAAAAGCCTAGTTCACAGTTCAAGCCTGTCACACGATAGTTTACGTTGGAAGAGGACTGGAGAAAAATGCAGCTGAATGAACCGGAAAGAGAGAACTCAGAAAGGCATAACTTCGGGCAACAGGAAAAGCACGCAGATATTCGGACCGAGGACTGACTTACAAGTGAGAGCCTTTGAGATTTGATAGCTGTGGATTCTCAGTCGAGAAGATCTTAATTTACCTCAACTTCTGCGTCCGCGGTTGCTTAGTTTGTTAGCTGTTGGATTTTTAACATCCCACCAGCCGCGCTGGGTCACATCAGGCCGGTACCACACGGGTGAAGCGTAGTATGATTAGTATGAACCGGAACGACGACGATCATTAAGCAAAGTCCGCTACTACAATGATCAAGTACGAAAATCTAATTTATTCACACGTGAAAACAATAATCTTCATTTAAGATGCATTCAAAAGAGCATGGACAAATAACGCCATCAACGAATTTGCTGCGAAACGTGTTTTTTTGTTTTGTTTTGTTTTTGTTTTCTTCTGGTGTGATCAATCAAATCTTCAAAGTACAGCAGAATAAAACACTCAGTCACTTGCTTCGTTTGCCCGTCTGTTGGGTGTTTTGTTGTTCGTTCTGCACTTCAAACACCGACACAGCATGTCCAAGGCGATAGCGCCTTGAGGAAATGCACGCCTCACGAACCATTCAGATCTGTCAGAATGTGTCACTTCTGGGTGACAACCGGCGAAGTCTGTCAATCCAGTTTTCATTTTGTTAAAGAACTTCACTGTTCCAATGTTATGACTAACCCGGATCCGAGAGCAAGCAGATATGGATACGAAAACGCCATACGAGGAAACTTTCTCCAGAACTGAGGCTCTGTTTGGGAGACAGCCCCTTATCCCCAGCCTGAGCTAGAGGGACAGGCTCGTGTTGTTTGTTGCTTTACGTACCGGGAACAGTAGATAGATGGAGATGGAGGAAGAGATGGGAGTCTGGGTGACATCAGCGCTGCGTGGAGTGTTTTTGCTAAGGCATGTAAAAACACACTGACTCATTCCCTGCTTCTGATCTCTCGAAGGAAAAGCTGAGACAGAGACAGAGAGAGAAGAGGGCGGGGAGGGTGGGGGGGGGGGGGGGGGGGAGCAGAGAGATTTCTTGGAATTTAACTACCCCTCAACCGCACAGGGTCACCTAAGGTCAGAGAGAGAGAGAGAAGAGACAGAGTTTTCTTGGATTTTGAGAGAGAGAGAGAGAGAGAGAGAGAGAGAGAGAGAGAGAGAGAGAGAGAGAGAGAGAGAGTTCTTGGATTTTAACCACGTCTACTTCACAGGGTCACCTCAGGATAGAGAGCAAAAGAGAGGGTGCAGAGTGTGTGTCTGTGTGTGTGTGTGGAGGGGGGGGGGGGGGGGGGGGGGGGGGTAGGGGCGGAGCCAGGTTGCATGGAGGGAGATGCTTGGAATTGTTACGGTGTGGAACTGTCAGATTAGCTAGCTTCGCTATCTTTTTCGTGCAGTGATGAACGCTATTACTGTTCAGGGCAGGCAGCATGTCAAATGCATGATACGAATGGATTCTATCTCAGCCCCTTGCTATGTTTTCTTTGATAGCCTTTCATAGCCCGGGGGAAAGATCAACTCCATCATAAAAACGTCAACCTCGTCAAACTAGGGTCTAGTGTAATTTGCACGAAACTGAGAGAGTGAAAACTCGAACTCGAAAACTTTATTTTACAAGGATTGTAGTTCAGGTTCAATCAAACCTGTGTAACAAGTACTTCTTGATAAGCTACTGATGAGTAAACCAAAAACAAATGAATTATAAAATTCGGTTTATAAATACAAAAAAAATATGAAACAGCACTCAGTAATAATTATCCTTACAATACATCTATAAGCATACAACTAGCTGGCAGCACAGTGAGAAAGAGCGAACGCGAGAGCGTGTGATCCAAATTAAGGGAAGCAACTCTTACTTGACCAATTTCCGACAGTTACATTAGCAGTTAACTGCCCCTCGATCACTGAAACTCGTCCTGAGTGAGGGTTGAGTGACGATGACAGGTCGTCTGGACTGTCGCTTTCTAGATGTGGCGGACTCGTTCGCACTATTCTCACGCTAGTTTACTCGCATTTAGAAAGGGGAAAACAGCCTGCTGCCTCCTTTGGACAACTTCAGTCTACAGACAAGCCGTTTTGAGGCCAGGTCCACTAGGGTGTACACCACATCAAAATCACCTCACGGGTAGACTGGCTCAGTGGAGGTATTAATTTAGCAGTGCTTGAAAGGCTTTAATTAGATACAGTCCGCTAAGGAAGAGCCAACATTAAAAGTTTTGTTTATTTGTGTTTTTACCCAACCTAATGTCCCAAAACCAGATTCCAAGAAGACAAAAAACAAATCCCTCTCTCAATGCTGACACTTTTCTCTGAGACAATACTCAAGTTCTTCCATACAAATTTCATACAAATTACTCCACACCGTTGAAGGGTGTACATAGTACTACATGAATGGCGACCAAATCACTTACAACACAAACGCTGGTCATTCTCTTGAAACACACAAACGCACAGCGTTTAATAGCCATAAATGCAAAACTGCTTTTTGTTACAGCACACTGAACTAGAAGAACGCTACAAACTACAGTAAAGAAGAAAATCAACACTTTCTTGGTACTACTATGATACCAGCCCACTTACAGCCTAATTTCCTGGTTCATTCAGCTTCATTTCCCCCATTCCTTTTCCAATACCACGTGACGTCTGTCAGGCGTTCACTAAGATTTATTGTGTTGCTCCAATGTAACCTAGGTGGTGGAGTGGGCGTAAACACACACACACACACACACACACACACACACACACACACACACACACACACACACCACAAACAAACAAACAAAAAACAAAATCACACACACACACACCACAAACAAAAAACAAAATCACACACACACACACACACACACACACCACACACACACACACACACACACAACGAATAATCTAACCATGAAGTCGAGGGGTGGTCCACAAAGACATGAATCTGCGACCACCCCGCACCCCCAACACTGCCCCCGCCCCCCGCCCCCAAGAACTCGACTCGCTACACCTGCCGACACAGAAAACCGACGCAAACGATCACAGGACCCATGAAAACCTTCATGGTCACTCCTATTACTCAATGCCACAGTATTCAAGTCTTGGGAGCTCCGTAGATGACTGCCGGACAAAGACGCAGGGAAAGGAGGTGGCGTGGTGGGGGCGTGGACGCTCACGTGGTGTAGAGACATCAAGACGGGTCCCAGTCGTCAGAACTCCCCTGACCCGGGACAATAACAGGGATTTCGGTTAACGGGTAGGTATGCAGACCCTTCCATAGACGTACTTTCATCGGCACAAGACAACCAGATGTAGTTTCACAGACACAAGACAACCAGATGTAGTTTCACAGGCACAAGACAACCAGACGTAGTTTGATAGGCACAAGACAACCAGGTGTACTCTCAAAGGCACAAGACAACCAGATGTAGTTTCACAGACACAAGACAACCAGATCGAGTTTCAGAGGCACATGACAATCAGACGTACTTTCATGTGTGCATGTCACAGGCTAATCTAACGTCTGCACAAAGTCGTCCTGATAGTGATAAGACCCTGTGATTGACAGGACACTGAAATCCAATTACTAACTTCAATTACCCACTTTCGCAGAGTCACACTGAGATAACTGTGTGTCGTTGACAGGAGTTAAAATCCAATTACAAACTTCTGGACGGTCATCCTGATATGACCTAGCGTGGCTGACAAGGACGTTAAAACCTGCTTAGTAACTTTTGTGCAGTCACAGGGTACAATGCAAAAAACTGACGCCACCCGCAATCGCCCGGGGTCTTGTCTATGGTACTCCCAGTCAAGCACATGAAAACCGTCACTTCCAAAACTAGTAATGGTTTCCTCCCGCACGAAGAAATGCTTTGGGCGTCTCCACGCTAGAATCTATGTCAGCCGACCACCGACGTTTCCTGGTGGGAGTCAAGTCACCTACAGTCGGGATACACCTGATTCCGTAATTATTTATAGCATGCATTGCTGGAAGTGCAGCGTTTCTACAAGAAACAGCCACATTCAGAACAATGAAGAAACTACCATTACAGTAGCTACATGTATGTTGCAACGTAATTTACTTGACTACAAATCAAATTGCTACATGAAATTAATTGGTGTTGTTTCGTAATTCAGCTGATTCAACAACCCAAATATATGTTCCCTCCCCCCTCCCCCCCTGAAGAATGGCAGACAATGAAATATGTTTTCTAACACTTAAGAAAACGAACTTGGCCGTGCTGAAATTGGAACAGATATACAAGAGATTGTAACAGAGAGCGACTACTAAAAGTATAGTCTGCCAGAACTCTGGAACAACAAGGAGACTACTGTCAAAATTATTTCCTTGCATCTTGCACAGCACAGCAGATTGTGGTCATGAGATTACGCACGGGCTACAACCGACTCAATCAGCCAATGCCCACATGTTCAGGAAAATGAAGCTGGCACTATCACCATCCTGCAACTGCGGTCTTGAAGACCAGATGGCCAAACGTAATTATACTGCAGAGATGCCCGCTTCTGCAGATAGCAAGACGAAACGTGTGGCCGACAGCAATCCATCTACCCATCAAACTCTACGGCAGCAAGGAGGAACTGGAAAAGACGGCCACGTTCATCTTGCATACTGGACTCTCAGTGTAACAGCGATCGAGAAGAAGTACAGTCGAAATTTATAATACAAGCTTCAAGAAAATAATGCAGCCGACACTGTCGACTGAAACCCGATTCCAAAACTTGACCAGTGGGTAAATGCCACTTTAACCCAGTACGCAACCAGGCGCAAGAAGCAATCGAGAGGCACTTGACCCGACCGGGCCGGGACAGTGTCGGGTGGACGGGGTGTAATTATAAGGGCGGGATGGCCTCATTAGATGCTCCCAAGAGATAACAGGAGCCAAGGGGGGTAACGGTTTGGAAAATCGGTACGCGTACCTTGACCTCACGGGCAGCGGCCTTGGGCGGCGTCTGGTCAGTCAGTGGAGAACCCGGTTACCTTTTTGTTGGGTTTGGTCTTCTTGCTGGTGTGGGGGCATTAGCCAACTTTCTGTCTTACCGCCATTCACGTCCAGTTGGGCAAGGACAGAATGGGGGTGCGGTTTAAAGGAAGCTAGGCGTTGGTGGATGCCATGTATGCTGAATACGTTTCAGGAATTTTCGCCGATTCCGAGTTCGAAATGGAAAGTCAGCATGACGGACATTCGGGTGTGCAGTGTTTGAAACAGCCTTTGCTGTCCTGCGTTTTGGGGTAAAATGCATCTAACATCTTCTTGTGTTTTTTTCCCTTTCTTTCCCTCGTGTTTGTTGTTTCGACAGGAACATGACGGGAGATTGGAGAGATGACCCGAAAAACGTATCAGCCTCGATCAAGGAAATTAGCTATAGCCTGAGGGTGGTCACACAAGGCAAGTGACCCAGGAATAGTACATAAGGAAGACTAGTCTGATGGGTGGCCAAACAAGGCAAGTGACACAGGGATAGTACATAGGGAAGACTAGTCACCCGAATAAAGGTGAAGGGAACTAGTCTGATGGGTGCCCAAACAAGGCAAGTGACCCAAAAAAGGGAAAATTCGTTAAAAAAGGAAGGCCCCAAGGATCGTACAGAGACAGAAAAGACTTGTCTAGTCATTTGGGTGGCCAAACAAGGCAAGTGACCCAGGGATAGTACACAGAGAAGACATGTCTAGTCATGTGGGTGGCCAAACGAGGCGAGTGACATAGGGATAGTACAGAGACAGAGAAAACCTGTCTAATCATGTGGGTGGCCAAAAAAGGCGAGTGACCCAGGAACAGTATACAGACAGAGAAGACCTGTCTAGTCATGTGGGTGGTCAAAAAAGGCGAGTGACCCAGGAATAGTATACAGACAGAGAAGACCTGTCTAGTCATGTGGGTGGCCGAACGAGGCGAATGACCCAGGGGTCGTGCGAGGACATGTAATGGGCGGGAGTCGACTGATGCCAGTTCTGGTTACACCCTGCCTATCTTACCACTGATTTCACGACAGCATGCGAAGACTAGCCATTGAATATTTTACCATGAAGAGGTTAACATCCTCCTGTTGGTCCAAATACCCAACAGTGTATGAATGCTATCACAAGTGTCCACAGATCAGTTTATTTGATTGCAGTAATGATATATTCTGGTGCGGTTCTTGTCTAGCGTGCTCTTGCGCGTGCGCGCGAGCTTCTTCTTGGAACACTTCCGCCAGCGCCTATTTAAAGTTCAACAAGTGAACTTGTGGCGTTGTTTCATTTTATTTTTTTAATTTAATTGTTTTACTATGTTCTGAAATGTGTATGTAAGAAATTACGTGGCACCAGAGGCGACTGGGGGCTGGGGTGGGGGTGGGGGTCGAGGGTCTAAATCGTAACTGTTCTCCAACACTATGTTGCTAAAGCGTATAGCGGTATGGATGAGTGTAAGCGTTGTGTTGATGCTGTGATGCACACATGGTGCTTAACGTCCACAGAAACCATAAGGTTTATTAGGACGGGGAGATGGGGGGAAAGGGGTATGGAGGTGGGGGGAGAGGGAGATTATATACCTATCGCAACACTGTCATCACCAGAATGACTCCTGCATTAAGATGGGCAGCGATGAGAGCCATTTTAATGTTTCATTAATTGTGAGGGACAGAGTCCACAAACGACAACTTTTGAAGTCCAAGGAGCAAACCACAACTTTTGAAGAGAAAGGAGAACCGTAACAGATTCGAACCGAGGTCCTTCTGCTTACCAGCCTAACGCCAAACCGGCTCACCATTTCTGTTTGTTATTGCTCTTATGTGCGAGTTGACACTGTAATTTCCCGTAATGGGACGAATAAAGTACTGTGTATTCTGTACCACAGGGGATAGGAGCAGCACGGATGCGCAAGGGTCAAGAGCGGGAACAGAGATCTATATGACGAGGATCCTGTTTCCATCTGATGTCTGGCGTGGCTCAGTTTGTTCAGGACGTGCAGCTCCAGCGACCGCTTCAAGCTGACCGCTTATTTATAACAACAGTAGTTTTGAATTGTTCATGCTATGCCATACACCACCGATTTACACACACTGAAGTTGCTTCCCGCATTTTGCCTTGTTTACACACAGCGGAAGTCAATGCCACACGCCTCACTAACTGACGTACTAAAAAAAAAAAATCAAAAAAATAATCGTGTGTGTGTGTGTGTGTGTGTGGAGAGAGAGAGAGAGAGAGAGAGAGAGAGAGAGAGAGAGAGAGAGAGAGAGAGAGAGAGAGAGAGAGAGAGAGAGAGAGAGAGAGAGAGAGAGAGAGAGAGAGAGACACAGACAGACAGACAGACAGACAGACAGACAGACAGACAGACAGAGACAGAGAGAGACAGCCACCTCACCCTTCCTCTGTGTTTGGCAATGTTTCAATATACGCGAATTGAACAAGCGCGTCTTTTTTCTTAAACCAGCGGGTATTCGACAAGCTGCAATGACGACCAATGACGCTGAGGATAACCGTCCTAAGCAGCACACACTACTTTACGCCACATTTGGCCGCCCATACTAAACGTCTCGCCGCTGACACCAAAATGACGAGCGTGAAGGATGCTAGACTCGCTGTCACCCATAAGCCTACTGTACCTACGCTCGCCATTCAGGCTCCTACACGGCCTGGTGTCAAAGCCATCGATTCGTCCCGCCATTACAAATGACTGCTTCTGCTTCCACTGCCGGCCTTCACCCATTTATCTCTGCCACAGTGGATTACGTCACAATTTACAGCTGGACCCAGCTTCAAGCAGTAACCACCGGCCTGACCCCATTTTGTCCACACATCGACCCATGGACCTACATAAACACGTGTCTGTAGGTCCATGCACACATGTATATATGTATTTCCATGCACCGACCCAGCTCTGCTGCAGTCGCCTGCACCCTAGCTTCCGAAACTGACAGATACTTGTCAGCTTTTGAGGGTATGATGAAACCAACTGTGCCAGAGATGAAAGGGCGGTAGGACGGTAGTGGAAGCTTGGAGTGTGGGGCCATACACGGAGAACCCCCACTCCAAGCATCGACTTCCTCGAGTCTCTTGCCACAGTTGGTTAAGTCATGGCCTCCGAACTGGCAGACCTGCCTGTACCAGTCTGCTTTCCGTCGGTGCACGAAACGAAGGACGGTCGGGGCCGCCGACGGCGTAACCAACTATGTCAGAAACAATGTAACGGCCTACAGCATAACCAACTGTCACAGACGCGACTGGCTACGGAGTAACTAACCATGTCAGAAACCACGTGTGTGGCTACGGCGTAACCAACCGTGTAATCAACTATGTCAGAAGCGCGACCGGCCCCTGCGTAACCATCCATGTCAGAGACGCGGCTGTCTGCGGAGCAACCAACTGTGGCAGAGACGTCAACGTTTGCAGCTGCAACTCTCGAACAGTAGCATCGGCAGTGACCGCCAATAATAAAGACCTGCGATAACCACGTTGTCTGGAGTGGGAAAGGGAGAAGAACCCGAAACATCGACAGCGGGGGCAACGTACTAAAGACTTTGGGGGGAAATCTCTGAATGCAGAGCTTGGGGCCTGTGAGAAGGTCGTGGTGGACGTCCTGGGCTCCTGTCCCTAATAAACCTATGGTTTCTGTGGACGTAAAGCAACACTTCAACATCAACATCTCTGAAAGTACGTATCCTTCGAGTTCACTGTTGCTCGGGACTCTCATTCATCACTCGCTCGGACAGCAGGCCATCCCTCGAGTCTCTCAGAGTCCGTGGCCGGTATTGCCTGGAATGCCAGACACAGCCATTCCCGTTTTATGCCTTGCCCAGACACGCCCTCGGCAACAGTCTCGCTAATGCTAATCCAATCAGCAGCCACAGCACCGGTCGCCCTGACGCCAGGAGACAGTCATTTCCGACATGCCGTTTGGCGAGAACGTCGCCGGAGTTAGCGTAGCTGCTCTAGCTGCTATCGATTCGCAGGGTTGTGAGGGTACCCTGCGCTGACGACCTTGATACTATCAGAACTGAGTACATTTACGGTTGCCACAAACTTGGAGTGACTACTCGGCTGCTCCTTTTTATGTTCGTCCTGAGGTAATCATATGTGGTTGACAGGACGTTAAACTAAATTACTAACTCCTTTTAAAAATCTGCAATGCTTAAGTGGGGGAAGAGGTGTGTGTGTGTGGGGGGGGGGGGGGGGGGGGGTGGGCGGGGGAAGGTGGGGGAGGGGTGTGTGCTGAAATGGTGCTAATACTATCTCTCCACCTTAAAGACGCACTTACTCAATTTATTTCCAAGTAAAACTGTACATAAAATGTATTTCATATCCACCACCACTACCATCCCCATAGCCTCCCACCTGACAATCACCCCTATCTGTGGACCCGTGTGCCAAGGTAAGCCAATAACCATTTACGACAGAGTCCTATCGGCCCAGAACACTGGGCGACCCTTCGCCACTTTCAGCCACTGATTATCGGCGGATCAGCGGTCCATGCTGGTGGGCCAGTGTCACAGACACAGGAGGCCCCCATGGCTGTGTGGGTGGCAGAACAGTTCACGCCACGGAGCTCTACACCTACACCAGACTCTTTTATGGGGAAAATCGTTCCCTAAACCAGAGAGTGTAGTGTCTCTGCCTAAAGCCCGTTCTTAATTGGGCGAATGTTTGTTCGCGAACTTAGTTGGAAGTATTCGGCGAAGCTAGTTGGTTCTTAATTGGGCGAACTTTTCTTCGCGAACCTAGTTGGAAGTATTCGTCGAAGCTATATTCGGGGTCCAAAAAGCTTCGCTCAACATGTTCTGGGAACGTTCGCCCTATTCGACGATCACTGCCTCTGATTGGCTGAGAGCAGAGCTCTCCTGTGGATGAAGAAAAAAAAAAATAAAAATGGATGACGGTGTCGCTAGGTTCTTCACTCGCTTCGGAGGGAATTGTTTATTTGTTGACTTGTGGGAGGCGCAGCCTTGTCTCCGAGACCCAGAATGAGACAGTAGTTAGTTGAATTACCCTGTGAGGGATGATGAAAGTATATTGACTTGACCTGACTTGACTTTAGCCTACATTTTCGATCATGCTGTCTGCTGCGCGTCTGCCGCAAGTTCGGGCCGAAGCTTGCATCTCATTACAAGTCAGTTGAGAACGAAGTAAAGTTTGGACTGTCCGAACCATGTTCGGCGAACTAAAAGTTCAATTAAGAAACGAATCATAGTTCGTCGAACTGTCCGAAGTATGTTCGGCGAGCAAACATTAAGCCGGCACAGTTCCGCCAGCCTTTCCCATGCACGTGTCCCCAACGGGCTCTGTGGCGACGCGCGCAGGTTTGTGGCCGGTTCTGGAGCCGGCAGATAATGGCGGCTGACCTCTGTCGTTAGTCATCCCCACGCATGTCCTCCTTCGGCCCTCCCATCAAAGCCAGCTGATAACGCGCCTTTGTGAAATCGGATCCTCGCACGACCTGATAATGGCTCCGGCACAAGGACACTCTACAGCGGACTTTTTTCTTTCCTTTTTAAATTGAGACAGAGAATGAATATATATATATATATATATATATATATATATATATATATATATATATATATATATATATAATAGGGGTGGCGTTTAAATGTCCTTCGTACAACCACCCATTTCAGCAGTGATCGTCCATTGTTGTAGTTTTGTTTTGTTTTGTTTTTACATTTTCAAAGTCCGTTTCAGAGAAGGATCAGAAATGGACTGATACAATACAGCTGCTTTTTTAAATTTCGCAACCAGAATCGCGTGGTTCATATATGGAGGAGGAGGAGGAAAAGTAGAATAGGTGAGATAGAAGGGATCCCCAAGGAAGAGATCGGGAAGGGGGGGGGGGAGGAAGAAAGGAAAAAAAGTGTGTGGGGGAGGGGTGGGGGGGGGGGGGGGGGATCAGGAAGGCGAACAGGAGGGGGGTTCCTAAGGAAGACTTGTGTAGGAAAGGGGATCTTGGGGGGCTTGAGGGGGAGTAGGAAAAAGAAAAACAAGGAGGAGAAGGAACCCGCAGATAGGGAAGACAAACCCGAGATAAAACAGTTCCCTACGGAAGGTCTTCGGACAGATAAACTGTCAGTGAGTGGGTGGCTGGGTGGAAAAGCCCGGGGTGAAACCCACACCAACACACAGTGTATGGACGGCACAGTGGGCGGGGTGACCCAGCGACAGGCTCGCTGCCATCCAGTGCGAAAGGCAACGTGGGGTCACGCAGACTTGCAGACTCACGCAGACTTGCCCAAGACAACAAAGAAGCAATTACCACGGCATGGGTAATGGTGATAGATACCCCTGCCACCCAGCCCTGTCCTCGAGTGAAGAGGGCAGTACTGAGGGAGCGTGGCTCGAGTGCACTCCAGCCTCCCGCGTCCTCGGGTCTAGATAGGGCCACGGCTCAGAGAGGTTGTGTCAACACGCTCCTTCTCTTCCATCGCCGGTACATCGCACGGCGACTCCTCCCTCTTGAGCTTGTAGTTTGGAGATTGTGGACACAGCGGTATTGCTCTCTTTGCCCGTACGCCCCGATGCTTCAGTCGCGTTATACTGAGCGAGAAAAATGTAGAAAGACTCGCTCTCTCGACCTCCGTGCCCCCCTCCCCGGGCTCACCTGCTTTTCAACCGGTAACGGCATTGAGACTTCAGGAATGTTAAACCGGAAGTCGCTTGAGCACAAACAAGTAAAGTACCAGACAGCTTGCCATAATACAAGGTTCCAGGCGAGATCAAAAGATCAAGAGATCTAGAGGAGGGAGGTGGAGCCGGACCTTCAAGTTAGCCCAGAGGAGATCATGAGTAGGGAGGTGGAGCTTGCCTGCGAAAGTTGGACTTCTTTCGCTTCGAGTTGTTCCTCAACAGCAGTGCAACGGACATTGTCTTTGTGACTGCCCAGCACGGCAGTTGAAACAGCAACTGCGCAGTGCACTAGTCGCTGGGCAATGGCGAGGGGACACCAGCTTAACACTTCCATTGTTCTGGCGGCGGTCCACGGTCTCTCCGGTCTTTTCGGGCGGTATCCGCGGTCGAGCCTTCACTCTTTCGTCCCCCCCCCCCCCCCCCGTCCCCGTCCCTAATAAGCCATCTCGCTTCTGTGGACGTAAAGCAAAATGTACACACACACACACAGCTTGCCCATCCCTAATTCGCACCCAGCGCAATATTTACCAAAGAAGGCAATTATGGGATTGTATTGGAAGTGAATTCAGACCCCCCCCACACACACACACACACACACGTGCGAGCGCGCGCACACAAAATAAACTTGAATCAGTCTTTGACGAGTAGTATGTAAACTGGCCTGTACAATGAAGTGCAGGTTGCCGATTTACCTAAATCAAGTAACAGGCGAGGCTCAGTCAAAATCAGCATCTACAGTACTCTGACGACCTTCCTGTTCCAGACGAAAGCCGGGACTGCCGTCTTTTTCCTCCCTGAACGCAGTGACAGTTATCAGTGACGCTATGGTGATCCCAGTGATCCACACGTACATATTTATTTACATAGTGGTTATTTCCAGAACATAAACGTCGCCTGAAACGATCCAAGTTTACAAAAGGAATACAGTCACAACCGTCAGCGCTTTAGGGTTCATTTTCATTAGCCGACACCCTCGGCATTAAGATCCGAGACCTACTCGCTAACCCGAGAGACCCCGTTGTTAGGGTTAAAGGCCTAAGGACCGCTCACATGACAACACTAACGACACCAGCCAGGTTTACAGAACACGACACCGAATCACGCCTCTACTTTCAGCTGCGCGCCCTTTGCGCCCAACTATGCTGCGTATGCATGATCTTCTCCATTTACTTCCCAAAGTAAACTTTGCCCAGTGTTATAAATATATTACACACAGAGACACGCGAGCGCGCGGAGTCAGCATTTTCGGTGTGTGTGTGTGTGTGTGTGTGTGTGTGTGTATGTGTGTGTTGTAATATGATATATATAACATGCACGTCAAAAGCACGGGACTGAACACACACACACACACACACACACACACACACACACACACACACACTGCAAGCAGTCCGCACAGTGTAACACTATCTTGGCAGGCAGCGTGCAGCCGATGACTGCATTTCCTTCCCCGTTGCGAGGCAAAATCTCAACATCACAACACGCCTCGGAAACCTACAGGAAGACCGGGGTCGAGGGTTACTGTCCCCATCTGAGTGGATCTCCGGCCCCGACAACTACGACATAGCAGGGTCAGCGAAGAGTGTATACGTCTGTATCTATATGCAAATAATGTTCGGGAATGGAATAAACGTGCGTATGCACAGCGAGAAATATGACTGCGAAATATGAACTATTACACTCTTACCGAACAATATACTCTCGATCTCTGCCACAACGCCGATCTCCACAAAGTTCTAGGAGGTAACGACCCCAGCGGACGACTAAAAGAGTGTGTAATTCTGTATATATAACATGCACATCAAAACCACGGAATTACACACACACACACTCTCTCTCTCTCTCTCTCTCTCTCTCACACACACACACACACACACACACACACACACACACACACACACACACACACACACACACACACACACACACACACACACACACACATACACACACTACACGAACTACACCGATCCCGGTAACTGTGTTGCAATGGTCTTAGCAGACGGCAAAAGGATGCACTTCGGGGAGCTACACCTGGAAGCTAAGGCATGAGAATAAAGGCAAACGCACAGCTGACAAAAAGCGATTAAACACAAACACAGACTGACAGACTGAAACATCAGAAAATGCGAGTGATGGAGAGACTTCACACGAATGCGAAAGCAATGCACGAAAATAGGTCAATTACATACACTGAACAAGTTCCCAGTTATTTGATCATTAACACACAGTCAATCGCTGAGGTCATAATTATCAGGTCGAAACATTAGCCATCAAATCGTAAGATTAGCAACATTGTTACATTTTTACCGGTCATAACACACGCCATTTTACGTCTGACCTGGAGTGGGAGGAAACGAAGCTGAATGAACCAGAAGCAGAAATTAGCCATGCCGAATTCCTGGAAGGAGGCCAGGCATGCAAAGCTACAGTCTGGCCTACTCCTGGCTTAAAAAAAGAGAGTGAACCTTCGATAGCTCTGGATTGCAAGCGTATTTCTTCATCCTTGGTACCCCACTGCGGGGACAAAGTTACTTAATTATGTGTATAAACAAAAACACACAGATGAAACCTTAATTTCTTCGTTCTTGGTGCCCCATCGCGAGCACAGAGCAACACAATTGTGTGCATGAACAAGAACACACACAAAAACACTACATTTTTTTTTTTTAAATCGTGCAATTGAAAACAATCACCAAAATGAACAAAAACAGACAATAGAAAGCAATGTCAAACCGAAATAAAGTATGTTTACGTATTGACAGAGAGACATAACAAACGTGGGTTCAGTGAGACAGTTCAAACTGTACGTGTGAAATGCAAGGTGCAACAATATGTTTACATGGTGACAGAGACATAACAAAGGCAGGTTCAGTGAGACAGTTTATACTGTAGACGTAAAAGCAACACACAATGCATGAGAACAAAGGGAAACATACAGTAACGGTATTATATGTGCGTATAAACACGAACACACAGCGAGACAAAACAAGACGTGAGTTGGAGCGCGCGCGCATAAACACACACACACACACACGCGCGCGCGCGCGTGCGCACAGAGAGAGAGAGAGAGAGAGAGAGAGAGAGAGAGAGAGAGAGAGAGACAGACAGACAGACAGACAGACAGACAGACAGACAGACAGACAGACAGACAGACAGAGACAGACAGACAGACAAGAGATTGACTGATTGATTGAACTTTATTTCTCAACGGTGAAGATATTAGCACAAAGGCCGACTCACATATCTGCCGTTGGTACAGTACTACTAATAACCAAGACATTCACAGTGAAATATTATTACAGAAGGCTATAGACAAATACAGCATCAGTAAAAATTAAAAATAATAAATATAATAATAACAACAACACATATAAAACCAGACAGCGATTGCAACGGAAATGTAAAAAATAGCAGTGAAAAACAACTGGAGCAAAAAAAGTCTAAAACACAGTAAAACACAGTAAAACACACACACACACAAACTGGGTAATTTACAGAGAGAGCAGGGGAAGGGGAGGGATAAAATTAAGCTTTAAAAAATAAAAAAAAATAAAAAAAGCAACAAGGAAAAAGAAACGGATATTAAATTAGTACATAAAATTATATTTAAAAAAAACTACAACAAAAATATAAACAAATTAATAAGTAAAAGATATAGAAGGAATATATACATATACAAACATTCATGTATATACACAGACATGTAATCACATATTACATACACACACACACACACACACACACACACACACACACGCACGCGCATACACCCCTCCTCCACATACAGAGAGAGAGAGAGAGAGAGAGAGAGAGAGAGAGAGAGAGAGAGAGAGAGGAGAGAGAGAGAGAGAGAGAGAGAGAGAGAGAGAGAGAGAGACAGAGAGACAGAGTCAGACAGACACACACGTACACACACACACACACACACATACACAGAAAAGCAAGTGGCGACGGCTGATTACGAACGACAAAGAATGTTGGTTCGACCCTCAAAGTGGCTGAAATATAACACTAAGATAGTTGCAATTTTCACACTATTAATATTACTGGTAGGTTTGTCCATCTTCAACAGCGTGAATCATTCCCCTTTCATTTCCACACCAAAAATATCAGCAACAGAACACCACAACTGGATGATGACCTGAACACACTGAGAACACTAGTCAGCTTTGTGACAGAAGTAAACGAAGCCCTTCCAACAGAACAATCCCGAGCGCTGCCAGACTAGTACCCTAGCATACTCATCATAATAAAAATATCGCTAGCATTATCATCACCATCATCATCTGATATAATCAACACTGTCACTATAATACGTTCTACTGGGGATAATGGAATAATAAATACTCTTGCAGATATTCATCGCACTGGAAATACCACCAGCAAGCGCACCACCACCACCAGGTAACATCATCATCATTGTCATTATGATTTTATTGTGGATGATGGCATAATTTGGCGCCCGGAGGCCTCACTGAGTCCAGTCTCGCTGCGAACACGCAAACCAAGTTCTTTGTTCGGTAGCAACAGCATGAAAAGACTGGCAACAGGACGTCAAAGTCAGGATGACCTCCCTACATTTTCCAACCGCTTTGCTGCTGACGTTACTCTATACTAGTCTAATGACTCTGGCCCTCAACAAGTTTGCTGCCTACAAAAGATCTGCCCAGCTCCACGCCAGCCCCAGTTACATCAAACTAGTCTTCTCTTACACCCAGCCCCGTGGACACCAAACCCATCATTAGACAGATTACAGACTCGACCTTCCTTCCGCTGCAAGCAGAACGCCCACGATCAAATGTTCTCTGCTCCACACCATACAGTTTACGCTGCCACCAATCGATGCTATGGAAGCCTGAGGCACAGGAACATGTTGATCACCTCACCCATAAAGGTTTCCATTTATTTAGCGCTGTATCATCTCAGGTTTTAATACGTGCACGACATTGTAAGCAACCGATGGCGGCAACCAGAGGCACAAGAATAAACTGATTACGTGAGCCATCATTCTCATTTCATCCCTGGGTCTAAAGGTCATCTCCGCGTTTGTGCTTAACGTTTCAGTTTCCGATATACAATGTGTATATTTTACACTGCTGCCAATCAATGGTATCGAGGCCAAAGGCATAAGCACAAATTATTCACGTCATCCATCATTCCCAACAATTTGATTCCCAGGTTTAAAGACAATCGCAATGTTCAGAACTGTAATTTCAGTTGTCAACGTGTAAATAATGATTAACGTGCCAGCCGTCTACGGCACGGAGAAGACAACAGTGGCACCCACCCACCAATATGTCGTTCAGTTCTCACTTTTCGACAACCGGAAGATAGTCTTCGTGCTGACACCGTAACGAATGGAAAGTGAGATGCAACAATTTCAATACATTCAAGAAACTGAAGCCATAATAATTACAGATATAACGTTTACTCGCCTGCAGAATGCCCGTTCTGAGGACTAAGGCACTATCTTTAATTTGAGTTTTGTTCATTTACACGTTACATTGATGGTACGTTTCAAAGCAAATTTCCTTTAGGACAATAAAGTGTTATCTTATCTCTATTTCCTCGGAAAATAAAATGCTGCTGCTTAAAAGTACTTGTGAGAATTTGATCACAGCTTACTTGTAGTAGCCCCCCCACCCCCCTCTCCCCACCGAGCGTGGAAAAGCAAACAAGACGCTAAACCATCAACAAAGCCAACTAACACAGCTTATTCCTTGAGGCCGAAGTTCCTCAAACTTGGCACATTTGTGTCAGCTGGAGCCAAGCACATCCGACAGCATGCGCCTGTGTGTGAAAGTACGAAAAGAACGTGACTGCTCTGTGAATCAGAGTGGCGCGCGCCGTTTTGTGTGCATCTTCCCTCGTTGATAAGTGTACACTTCGTCATCCAAAAAACATGCAGACTTGCACTTCAGTGACTCACAACACTGCACACTGGGTGGGGGAGAAACAGGATGCAAGTGTGTGTGTGTGTGGGGGGGGGTGCGTGCGTGTCGTGCGTGACGTGCGTAGGAGGGAGAGAGAGAGAGAGAGAGAGAGAGAGAGAGAGAGAGAGAGAGAGAGAGCACACGAGACAATCAATGAAAAAAGCAGGGGGCACTACACCCGTCCCTAGTGAACGGGAGTGCACGAAACATATACACAGTACCATCAGCCAAGACAGGCAAATGTGCCAGGATCCAGCACGCACCCACCCCCCCCCCCACACACACACACACACACACACGCTTATCACGGCAACTAGAGTTGGCGAGAAACGAAGAATTGATCCGCTCGCTTATCGACTCTTGTTCCGATAACAGCAACGTTTACTTTCTCGTCAAACTAAGCCCACAAATGGCTTAGCTTGGCGGAAAGGGGAGGCGGGTAATGGAAAAACGTCGGGTAATTATTCTTGAGGATATTTCCTTCTCCAACACCATCGTGGAAGCAAATCGGGACTCGGAGCGAATGTGAGTGGCGAAAGAAATTCGCGTCGGCTCGTGGAACCGGTAAGAACGCGGAAAGGAAAAAGACAATCCCCAAAAACAAACATGAGGAGGGGGGGAATTCTACCCCATTCCAATCGAGTTTTTTACTTCATCTGTAGGCAAACATTTCATAAATATCATTCTTCTTAATAGGCTATGTTTGCCGTTGGAAGCACAGAATAATTAATATACTGGGTTTTCGGTTAGCGAGCCTGAAGATGTCACACACACACGCTAAAACAAAGAGCAGCTGGAGAGAAAAAAACGAGAAATATATATATCAAAGAAGATGACGCAACAACGTTTTCCTCCTACGAACATGTGCCGCAATGCGTAGCTGTGTCAGCAGGTGGGACAAACAAGTTCAACACACAAAGATTGTAATGTAAATAAAACAAGATAAAAACACCAAGAAAGCGTGAAAAACAGGACAAGGCCGCAACCCTCTGAAAAACAACAATTAAAGAGTACGCTCTGATAGAAACACAACAACAAACAATGCGAATCGTCTACGATACTTAATCGGGTAGTGTCAGTAGGCGATCATGCAGGACGAGCTTGGGACTAGGCAAATTATTAGATCGTGTACAAATAGCCCCGCCTGTTGTCCCTAATATGCCCTTTAGCATTTGAGGACATTAAGCAAAAAAAGATAGAATAGAATAGCCCCGCCTGTACGCAAGCCAATAAAGTACCGTGGGCGATGCGGATTTTGGGGACAAAACAACAACAAAAATGGCGAGGGAAGTGGGGGGGGGGGAAAAAGAAAACAGCCGTCAATTAACTTAGTGTCAATAAAAGTTGCGCGTTACTCACCATAGGACTGGTCAAGAGCTTGCCGAACGTCATCTCCCCGGCTTTGGAGGTAATCCGAATCAATTTTTTGCCAGTTCTACCGCCATCTTTCCCCCTGGGGGTGTCTTCCGTTCTGTGGTTCTCGTTCTCCATTCTCGAAAGACTTATTCACTCACACAAACACACAGCCACATTCACAGAGCTCTGAATACTCCGTGGGGCCTTCTCCGCCACCTTGGTCCACACGAGGACAGCACGGAGTTGTCACGGCCACCTTCCACTACAACACTTCCAACCTGGAGTCCTTTGGTTTTACACTACATGCTTTTCCTTGTAGGTTTCAGCTCACTGTTCACACAATAAATACCACAGCGGTGCCAGCGGCGGTGATGGCAGCAGCAGCACACAAAACACTGGACAATTTCAGTTTTGGACGGTGGTCAACAACTTTTAGTCAATACTCCGGGCACTGATGAATCACCACGTGGGACACTGTGAGAATGATACTAATAGTTTCCGCAGGCTGAATCACAGCGGCGGTATCGCTTTCGTCACAATCATTTCCCGTTATAAACAAAGCGAGGTTCCCACGCGGAAAACAAACTCTTCGCTGACGAACGACGAAACCTGCCAAGGAACGAGAAGGAAATGGAACCTCGCTCCGTTAGGCACCTCAAACGGCCGACTGCACACAACGAAGCGGGCAGCGGACGACGCGAGCCGTCAATCACTCACTCGTACCGTGTCTAGACGGCGCGACACGTCTGGAACTCCATCCTCACCGATCCCACCAAATGCCGTTATTCCTGGACCAAGGAACTAACACAAAGACGGCAACACACCCACACGGGCTGACACTACGAGCAAAACCTTCGGGAACAATCACTAGCGACACTGCAGATGCACACACAGTGCACGAAGCCAGCAGACTCGATTTGTGCAACCCAACGACGAGGAAGGAAGACGGTGAAGTGTGTGAACACACACATGTCTACAAGTTGTAAACGCGAGTGTGTTTAAGGCTCGCCCAGTACAACAGGCTGCTCTAGTCTAACCAAACAAGCCGGCTGTTCGTTCCTCCAGCTCGCCAGATCAAGCCGAAGTCTTGCCACATCGCGGCACTGTCAACGTGGTTTGAAGCCCAGCTATCGCTATCAGCTGTGAGCGTGAGCGAGAGCGTTTCTTTGCTCCATGGTTATATCGCTCTGCTGTCGTCGCAGCACCAGTCGGCGAATACACATCTCCGCGCGGCGTCGTCACCAATTGAGCTTGCTACAAAAAGATTCAGACTTGGCCAAAGTTTGAAAACAGCTGGTTTTTAATGCCGTGACGCCCGTAGAAGGCGAAACCTTACACATATGTAAATATCAAACGCAAGTCCGACAACAAAAATCCAACTAAACGAAAGCCCAACAAGCTAACAATGCTCCTGCCAACACACACCAAAAACAACAACAACAAAAACTTCCAAATTCTCTGTCACTGTGTCAGTGTTCTTACATTTAAAATCCATAGGTATGACATCTTTCCGAAATGGAAATTAATCAGATCACACACTTAAAAGCACCTATTCACCGATTCATGACAAATATCCGAGCTCCCTTAGTGTTTGAAGAGGAATACGGAAAAATGAACGACCTGAGAAGGCACCAGTCAGGCAGAATTCTTGGCAGCAAGTGAAGCACACAGGGCATATCCTGACCTAATTTGGGCTTAAAAGAGAGAAACTTCACTATACCTGAATTCTAAGCAGAGGAAAATCATGTCTGCGTCCGTAATACCCCAACACGAGACAGACTGCGTGAGACGTTGAGACTTGCTGACAGCACGGAGCTCAATGACGTAATGATCACACAGCTAATCAAGTTTTGATTCAATCAATTAAAAGTAAAACAATTTTTTTGATCGCGCGCGTGTGTGTGTGTGTGTGGGGGGGGGGGGGCGTGTGTGCGTGCGTGCATTTAGGGTCAGAACCTGGACCAAGCATCCAAGAAAGCAGGGAGGTGTGAACATGATCACTGTAGATTACGCCAAAGAGAAACACGAGCAGGGAAGTGTGAACATGACCGCAGTATATTACGTCAAACATCAGTAGAAAGCGTGAAAATGACCACAGTATATTACGTAAAAGAGAAACACGAGCAGGATCCGTGTCCTGAATATAATGGTAACCATACACGCCAACGCCTCGTGTCGCTGTCACTGTCGGACATTCCACGCGTTTTCAACAATACTGACGTAGATTATCTTCTGACGTCTCAAGGGCCTTGTTAGCCTGTCTCCTCTGACGCATTGGACACGCGTCGTCACGGCAAACTGACCAGGTGAGGAAAATACAGGTGACTCCGACTTACCCCTGAACCTCACGAGTAAACAAATGTCCACTCCGCTTTGCCCTCAACACCCGCACCCACGCTCAGACGGCAGGCTGTGGCACAGCTGATTGAAGCCGAAGCAGACTGCGGCAGAAACAAATACGAGCGACTCCCATTCGGCCATGAACTTCATAAGTATGAGTAAACAACAACAAACCTTCGCTCCACCAAAGACACCGTGTGAAGACGAATGCTCAGACGGCTGGCAGGCAGTGGTGCATGTTAACTGGAGCCACAACAACTTGTAACAGTCCACGAATGAACTTGTCGTTTTCACGCACAGGTTACACCAGACAATGCCCTGCGGAAAGAGAGAGGGAGAGAAAGAGGTGGGGGGAGGGGGTGGGGGGTGGGTGGGGGCGGAGAGGAGGTCTTTGGTTACCCTAAATAAGAATTGTACACGTTGACGACTAGTCTAGTACTCGGTTTAAACACGTGTACCAAAGTAGCGACACACCATGGCTACTCGCTTTTATATATTGAAACCAACCCTCAACACCGAGTCCTATCGTTAGTGCCTTGGCGGAGGGGTGGGGGGCAGAGGAAGAGAGAGAGAGAGAGAGAGAGAGAGAGAGAGAGAGAGAGAGAGAGAGAGAGAGAGAGAGAGAGATCTAACCACAAGACTGCAACAAGAAACACCAATTAAGACGGCGCAGCCAAATAAATTGCACTGCACGCATCAGCTACTTAGCCAAGGGTGGCGTGAGGAGCCGGCCTTGCTGCAAATACCGGTGTGAAGATACCCGCCTGTTGCAGAGCCTGTGGCAGACCCTCGGTGCACCCAGCGACCCACATGCCCCTTACGTAAGGCATCTGACAAGCAGGGATGGGATGACAGGGAAACAGGTATTCCTAGCCATGTTCTGCGCCAGCACGTGTCGGGTTTCGGCATACCTAATCAGCGTTGTGTCATTCCTCTACCGTCTCTACACACAGTTCCCAATTGGACCGGCCCGGATCCACACAGTTAAAGGGACGTTCTCACGACTTGCAACGAGAAGCAGCTGTACCAGAAGAGCACGGCAGCATAGCTTACACCATGGCCAACAGAGCGTCTGCAGGATGACACAACCCCCACAAGCAATGGAACTACAACATATCAAAAAAATGTGAACGCATTAATACTTAAATCTGTCCCTGGCCAATACAGCGTCTGCAGGATGATACAACCCCCACAAGCAACGGAGCTACAACAGACAAAACAATGTGAACCCATTACTACTTAAAGCTGTCAAAGATTTCATTGCCCAGCTTGGTCGCTTTGCCACGGAATAACAAACCCCAACCAAACAGTTACTGGCATTCTCTCTCTCTCTCTCTCTCTCTCTCTCTCTCTCTCGATTTACGTCTGATTTTCTCTTGTTTTCACGTTGTCTGATAGAAAAATGTCTGTTGTTGCAAAGGAATTTAGTTAATTATGCTTGTGAGATTTTACAATAAACTTAGCTTGTTTAATGCTCATGTACTGAATATGTTTGTCCATATATACATGAACGTGAATAAACCTTGCTTCATCCAATGGCGCTATTCTGGGCGTTTCATTTTGTTGTAGTTGATTTTTAAATCCAGCTGACAGGGCCTCTATAAAACGTGCACTACCCGCGACGGGTCGGTGGTGGGAGTGGGGAACGGGGTGGAAGCATCTCTGTCCCAAATGACACCGACTAAATCCCTTCGCTTGATTGTTATTGTTCAAAACACAACTGCCATTTTGGATGGGCGGGATGGGAGAAAAAGAGAGAGAGAGAGAGAGAACGGTGCGATGTAGACCGTTTTTCTCAGCTGCCGTCAGTGCTGGTTTTCATCACTGTATCAAGTGTTCGAACGACACTGTTCCCCCACTGGCCAAGGTCCAAGCCTGTGCAGGGGTGTAATCAACCCAACCCTACGATGACCGAAGAGGGTTAGCCGTAGCGGGACTGGCCAGCGTTTAATCCTATTATAAAGACCATCTTTCACACGTGTGTCAGTCCTCTTCTCTCCCACATGAAGGGGTACAGCGGACGCACAAATTAAGGTCCCTTCTGCTGAGAACACAATGCCGCAGGCCATAGGTTCTCTCTAGTCGTAAGCCAGGATTCAGTGAAATGGCAGTCTTGCAAGATTCAAACACCTCCTCTGTTCTAATTTCTCCCTTCTGGTTCACTCAACTTCATTTCCCCAAATCCTCCTAAAAATAACGAGCTGCATGAACAGCAAAATTAAGACTTTTAATTGTGGTTTAAATGACCCACGGCTCGGACTGACATGACCTTCCTGGTTGAGTAGGTGTTAAATATCAAGGGTCACAAGACAATGACACCAGCAAGAAAACCAAGATTACATTAAAATGTTATGCGCTGTTCAGTTATGCGGGGACCATCTTCAGCATATAAGCTCCTTGCGTAACAGTTTCCGCCCTCCAGAAATGGACAGACCTTTCGGAGATGGCGTGTGGCTGCCCACGTGGCGAAATTTTAAAACACACACACACAGAGAAAAAACGAAAACAAACAACGGTCGCACCCCCCCCCCCCCCCCCCCCCCCTTGAGTGTTACGTTGGGGGACGCTGCAACAACAAATAATTATGTAGAATCCCACCCACCCCATCCCGGCAATACGAAAAAAAAAAGTCCAACATTTCTCCACCGATGACCATCTGTAGCCCTACTACTAGCGACTCTATCAAGCTTGTGTTCATTGACTGACTTCCCGTCACTGAGCTAAACAATAGGTGCCGCTAGAGGACAGCACATGCAGTGCCTTCCTGCTCGACATCTGCTCTCCCTGTCCTCGTTTCACATCAGAGGGTAGCGTCGTGGCGGCTTTCACTGTTTATATCCTCCTACAACGGCGACCAAGCTGAATCGGAAGCAAGCATCATCCTGGTTTGAAACAAAGTCACCTCAGAACAATAGGATGTAGCTGAGCTAGATGGCAATTTTGACTTCAGCGTTGAGATTTACATCAAGAGAAGAGGATGGAAGTAAACAATCCAAACCATATACACATTGCACTCTTCGTCAGTGTATATTTTCCGTCAGCATTTCCTTTCAGAAACAAAGGCACTCCTGTCCGTTTAGCTACACAATCATCAAGTTTTCCTGTTTGTTTGTTAGCGTCAAACAGTGTACAGTACTGGAGTCACACACCGGCGGCAAAAGCCCACAAGTGACGGATAATGGCACATTACAACGGGATATATCAGCAAAGCTTAAATGACATAATGTCCATGTCGATTCCACACATACAAAGAGTGTGTGTGTGTGTGGGGGGGGGGGGGGGGGGGGTAACATGAAGTCATCAAATCATTATCACTGTTGCTGGGTGTTGTTTTTTTTAGGGCCCTTCCGAGTAATTCTTCAGCAGGCTGTTGACAAGATGCGGATTTGAGCTTTGTGGGCCGCTGTGTCTGCCACACGGACCAGACGAACAATAGGTTCGAAGCTAGGCTGATGACAACAGGAACTCACTAACCTTAAGTTATTGCGCATTCAACTAGCATATCACCGGTTCACAGCAGACAACGAGCACACAAGCAACAGTGCGATCCATGGTGTTCGTTGTCCGCTTATCGCACGACCAATGACCGTTACCCAAGATAGTGTCTCCTCGACGAATGGCCAGTGTCTGCTGTCTCCGCTACGAGTGACCAATATCGTTTCCACTACGAGTGGCCAGTGTCTGCTGTCTCCACTACGAGTGGCCAGTATCGTTTCCACTACGAGTGACCAGTCTGCTGTCTCCACTACGAATGACCACTGTCTGCTGTCTCCACTACGAGTGACCAGTGTCTGCTGTCTCGCTACGAGTGGCCAGTGTCTGCTGTCTCCATTACGATTGACCAGTGTCTGCTGTCTCTACTACGAGTAAACAGTGTCTGCTGTCTCCACTACGAGTGACTAGTGTCTGCTGTCTCCACTACGAGTGACAAGTGTCATTGTCCCACTACGAGTGACCAGTGTCTGCTGTCTCCACTACGAGTAACCAGTGTCTGCTGTCTCCACTACGAGTGACCAGTGTCATTGTCTCCACTACGAGTGACCAGTGTCTGCTGTCTCCACTACGAGTAACCAGTGTCTGCTGTCTCCACTACGAGTAACCAATGTCTGCTGTCTCCACTACGAGTGACCAGTGTCACTGTCTCCACTACGAGTGACCAGTGTCTGCTGTCTCTACTACGAATGACCAGTGTCTGCTGTCTCCACTACGGGTGACCAGTGTCGTCTCAACTACGAATGACCAATGTCTGCCGTCTCCACTACGAGTGACCACTGTCTACTGTCTCCGCTACGAGTGACCAGTGTCCGCTGTCTCCACTACGAGTGACCACTGTCTGCTGTCTCCGCTACGAGTGACCAGTGTCCGCTGTCTCCACTACGAGTGACCAGTGTCACTGTCTCCACTACGAGTGACCAGTGTCTGCTGTCTCCACTACGAGTGACCAGTGTCCGCTGTCTCCACTACGAGTGACCAGTGTCACTGTCTCCACTACGAGTGACCAGTGTCTGCTGTCTCTACTACGAATGACCAGTGTCTGCTGTCTCCACTACGGGTGACCAGTGTCGTCTCAACTACGAATGACCAATGTCTGCCGTCTCCACTACGAGTGACCACTGTCTACTGTCTCCGCTACGAGTGACCAGTGTCCGCTGTCTCCACTACGAGTGACCACTGTCTGCTGTCTCCGCTACGAGTGACCAGTGTCCGCTGTCTCCACTACGAGTGACCAGTGTCACTGTCTCCACTACGAGTGACCAGTGTCTGCTGTCTCCACTACGAGTGACCAGTGTCCGCTGTCTCCACTACGAGTGACCAGTGTCTGCTGTCTCCGCTACGAGTGACCAGTGTCCGCTGTCTCCACTACGAGTGACCACTGTCTGCTGCTGCTACTAGTGCTGCGCGAAAGGCTGACGCCATGATTAGGCTCCGACACACGTAAATTGCTCGTGACGCTGCCGTGACAGCCACAATCAGTGCAGTCACCGTCGCACTCTAACCCAGTGTGTACAGTCGGACATGCCGGCAGACAGAAATGTTAGCCATGCCCCCCCATCCCCAATCCTGCACAGACAGAGAGAGAGAGGGAGATGGAGGGAGGGAGGGAGGGAGAGAGAGAGAGAAAGAAAGAAGAAGAGAGAGAGAGAGAGAGAGAGAGAGAGAGAGAGAGAGAGAGAGAGAGAGAGAGAGAGAGAGAGAGAGAGAGAGACAGAGACAGACAGACAAGACAGAGACAGAGACAGACAGACAGACAGACAGGCAGACAGACAGGCAGAGACAGAGATTGAGAGCAACCCATGACTCGAGGACTTGCAATTGTACAAGAGGGGCACACAGAGAAAAGGAGAGTGAAGATGTATGTTTTCTTATCGCCAGAAGCGGCTGTAGCCGTCAGTGCACTTGTTGCTGACACTACGTGCAATGCACACAAAAAAGTGCTGACGTTTACTGCTTTCAAAGGCTAAAGGGTGGTTGGGAAATGGGGAGGGGAAGGGGGAAGGGGTTAACATGGGGAGTAGGGAAGGACTTCATTCCACCTCGCTCATGATCGCTGAGTGCATTACCGCATCTAAGTAGACTCCACCTCCAACAGTGCGTGACGTCGGGGTCAGTTGAGCCTAGACAGTTGAGCTATTGCACTGCAATTACACCATTAAAATAGATTCGTCACCTGAGCGCACGCACACGCACACACACACACGCGCGCGAGGGGTGGGGGGGGGGGGGGGGGGAAGAAAGAGACTTATGGAGCTGACACGAAGCATGAAGAACGGATAATGACGGCCAATACAAACCAGACGCAAATTTCTGCCACGATCTGGTAAACTGCTGACACAGATTTTCAGCGGCGGACATTGCATACGCCTGTGTAAAGACATATATATCCGCAGCAATATAATTGCGTGTACAGAATCTCACCAGGCTCAACCATCGTTTCTTCTTTACAAGCAAACAACAATGTATACACTTCAAAATCCGAGAAACACATTTTCTGGACCGCTGTACCGTTCTGATTGCAAATGCCAACGATACCGGCGGGGGGTGGGGTGGGGGTGGGGGTGGGGGGAATTGCACACACCAGCGCACCCACGAGACATAGTTCTTTTCTACTTTGCCCCGACACATGATGTAAGTAAACATGGTGCCTAACGTCCATACAAACCGCAAGGCTTATTGGGGCGGGGAGAAGGTGAGGAATGAGGGGGGGAGGGGGGAGAGAGACTGTATTATATAGAGGCCAGGCGAGATCAAGAGGAGGGAAGTGAGCTGGACTCTAATGAAGAGTTGGACTATCATTTGCGGGTCCAGGCGAGATCAAGAGAGGGGAGGTAGTGCTGGACCCTCAAGAGAGCCCAACACAGATCAAGAGCATGGAGGCGGAGATGGGCTCAGAAAGTTGGACTACTACAACTACTTCAGCTGTTCCACAAAAGCTGTGCTACGGACATTGTCCTTGTGACTGCTCCGCACAGCAGTTGAAACAGCAATTAGCGGAGTACACTAGTTGCTTCGCATTGGCGAGGTCCTCACTGCCTTAACATAGTGATGGTGGTCCACGGCCTCTGGTGGTAGTCCACGGCCTCCTCGGTCTTTCGAGGGTCGGACTGCGCGGACGAGTCACTCACTCTTTTCTCCCTTCCCCCTTCCTGATAAGCCATCTCGCTTCTGTGGACGTAAAGCAACATTTTTGCTTACCATGGAGATTATATACCTATCGCTACATTGTCACCACCAGAATGACTCCTGCATTAACAGGGGCGGCGCTGAGAGACATTTTACTGTTCCATGAATTGTGAGGGACAACGTTACAAGGCAGCGTCCACAAACCACAACCTTTTCGACACATGATGCATCAGCGACAGCACATTTAAACAAGAACGCCGATTCTCCAAGTGCGCAGAATAGAACTAGCGCCAAAGCAGCAAAACGAACAAACACCGACGTTTGGGCGTAAAAAGTGGCATCTGAGATCTTGTCACTGTGAAGACGTGTAGACAACCCGGAAGCAGTACACAGACAGATGATGGATTTTTAACGCCCAGTCAACCATGACTGTTATACCAGGGGGAACAGTTGACATAACACAGATAAAAGTGAGATCTTGAGCAGGTTTTAAGGTCATATCGCAAAACAGTTTAAATGGCCAATAAGATCACGCTGACCGAGGCAAGCTGTGGGCGACAGGCTATTGTATTAAGATGGTCACAGTCAGTGGCGCACATTCACTGACTTCCTAGGGTACCGATTTGTGAGGGTGTCGATAAAGAGGTTTTGGCGCTTGTTTGGGCAAGGCACGACGCTTGCTTTGGTGAAAATACGGCGCCTGTTAGTGTTAATGGCATGGCACTCATTTGAGTGAAAATAAAACGCTTTTGGGGTGAATATAAAGAAGCCTGTTTGGGTGAAAATCGGCGCTTGTCTGGGCATTGACATGGGACGTGTTTGGGTGAAAATCGGCGCTTGTCTGGCAATGACATGGGACGTATTTGGGTGAAAATTAAATAAAGCGCTTGCCTTGCCAAGGGCATGGCGCTGGTTTGTGTTAGATTACGGGCGCTTGTTCGTACCCACTCGGCGCTCGCTCGGGGTGGCGCGAATGCACCCTATAATTATACCCCCTGGCTGGGCGTTATAGCCTACTGACTGCCTTTCAGCCCAAACTGCTGTGAGGGGCAAAGTCACAAGACGGTGTTCACAAACCGCAGCTTCCGAAGAGAATGGGAAGCAGAAGCGGGGAATCGAACAGATGTCGCCCGCTTTACCAGCCTTACCGCTAGACCAAACACAAAGAGGCAGGGCCCAAAGAAGTGTCAACAAACAATGCCCCCCCCCCCCCCCCACACACACACAAAGGAGAACTTTACTTTTTGTGTGTGGCATAACTCCTAGTCCCATAATATAATCCTGTTGCCAGAACTAACAGAAAGCAGAAGTAAGCGAAACAAGCAGTAAGAGCAACCCTTTCGCTGCTGGCCTTTGGTTCACAGCGGGGCCTGGGAGGGGCGTGTCCAGGCCGTGCCCTAAGTAACTGTAACTCGACAACCTCTCCGTACTTCTCACTGGGACCACTCCAGCGTGGCCTCACGGGTCAAGTGCTTGCACTGACCTCGGCTCTTACGTCTCTCCACTCCACAAAGGCCACGGGGACACTAGAATCTGCAGATGACTCCCAGCCAGAGACGGCAACTGGGTCTGCCCCCCCCCTTGCCCCCCTCCCTACTTTTCTTTCCTCCTCCCCTTTCTAATTTTTGACCCACACACGTTCAGTTTGCTATGAACTCGAGCTCTAAGGGAAAATCGACACGAAAAAGGTATTGGCAACAGACATTCTCCTTTACATAGCTACTAGTTATATTAGTCCATAATATCTCCAACAGTCGGTGATAAAGTTAGAATCGACAAACCATGGATGTGGTGCTGATACCCTCTGATCACAACAAAAGCCTAACTGATCCAGAGGACAGAACTGTGAATTATAAGCCAGATACCAGTCCATGAAGAGACTAGATTTTTTCCCTACGTGGTAGCCTCGCTGACCCAGAGAGCGCAGAAATCGAGTAAGCAAATCACACACACACACACACAATTCTGTGCTTCTCTTATCACCAAAGCCGACCTGCCCTAGAGAGCGAAGACTCACAGAACTCGGAGTAAGCAAATCCCCCCCTTCCAAAAAAAAAAAAAGAAGAAGAAGAAGAAGAAGAAAGACTGCATCCCGTACTGCCCTAATCTAAATCACCAAAGCCTGACTGACCAAGACAGCGAACTCACAGAAGTTAGAGTAAGGAAATCAGAGAGAGAGAGAGAGACAAGGGGTGGGGGTGGGGACTGCATTCGAGGGGAAAAACAGTATCTAACGTTACGCGTTTGCCATGATAGCCTACCAGCGTGCTCCACAATAAGCTGGCAATCACACTAGGCTCTGGTTTCGTAACGTTTGGTTCTGTTGCTCACAGACGTGCATTCGAAGTCTGCGCACAAGTATACCCAGCCCTTAACATACCCATAAGAGCACTTGTAACCCTATTTTCAGTACTAAAACAATCAACTGCTGACATTAGACTCTGTTATGATCACATCAGACTCTGCTGACAGATACGCATCGAATCACACCCGAGCTATTCGAAATCGGCGCACAACAAAACGTACAGACATACATACATAGCCCTTAAAATACTCATAATTGGTTTGGGAAAGTAAGTGAAATTTCTTACTTACTTTCCCAAACCAATTACGAGAAAGTGAAATTTCTTACTTAATCAAAAATTTGCATAAAAACTAAGACGGCCTAAGAGAGCCTGCCCTGCAACCTAGATCCCGCGTCCCTGGCAGAGTAACTTAAGTCAACAGCAGCTTTTTAAGGTCCCGTCAGCCGGGTAGGTCCCATCACAGGGACTCCTGGCAGGAAGGACTGAGTGAGAAGGAACACGAACTTCTCCGCCAAAATCAGCGTCACGCGTGTTCGGTCGCGCGTGCGGTGCCACAAAGTCGCTCACCGTTCGTGAAACAACCATCTACCGCGCACACGTTGCCTCACTTCAGCTGAAGGGGGGGAAGGGGGGGGGGGGGAATTACTATATCAGCTGGAGTGCTTTCCCTTGACGCGTCTGGGGACAAGGGCGAAAGCACCAGTGGGAAATCGTCTTGAAGAATAACAGGCTGCTGTTGCCGGCTGATTGCTTCATTTGGTTGTGATTGGTGTTCTAAAAAATCGTTTCCCACGCTACTTACTCTCATTCGTACGTGTCAAACTTAAACATCACGGTCACACTCAAATATCACAGAGAGAGAGAGAGAGAGAGAGAGAGAGAGAGAGAGAGAGAGAGAGAGAGAGAGAGAGAGAGAGAGAGAATATACTTTATGTGCGTGAATCCATCAGTAATTTGACAGAAGACAGATCAGTGATCTCTGACCCTGCAGTCACAGATTTCCTGCAACTTACAGTTATCCTATAAATATCACACGAGTTCTCACTAACGAAATCCGAGGACAACCCACATGCTCTATCAGTGAACGAAATCCAAGGACAAACCACATCATTCCACATCTCAATAAAACGGAATCCAACGACAGGCCACGTCTCACCGAAGTGAAACGAAATCCGAGGACAAACTGTATTATTCCCGGAGGCCACATCTCACTGAAGCGAAATCCGAGGACAGCCCACATGCTATTATCTATCACTGAACGAAATCCGAGGACAAACCACATTATTCCGCATCTCACTAAAACGGAATCCAAGGACAGGCCACATCTCACTGAAGTCAAACGAAATCCGAGGACAAACCATATTATTCCACATCTCACTAAAACGGAATCCAAGGACAGGCCACATCTCACTGAAGCGAAATCCGAGAACAACCCACATTCAAACGGAATTCAAGGACAGGCCACATATCTCTGAAGCGAAATCCGAGAACCCACATTCTCTTATTATATCACTGAACGAAATCCGAGGACAAACCACATCTCACTAAAACGGAATCCGACAGGCGACATCTCACTGAATTAAATCCGAGGCAAAACCACATTATTCCACATCTCATTCAAACGAAATCCAGCGGCAGGCCACATCTCACTGAACGAAATCCGAGGACAAACCACATTGTTCCACATCTCACTGTAACGGAATCCAGGGACAGTCCACATCTGACTGACAGGAAATACGAGGACAATCAACGCATGTCCAACACAAGACTGAATGCGAGGGACAGCAAAGAGGGGGACAAACAGCACCACGCCCAGGTCCGCTCGCGACCTTTTTCACCAATTTACCGCACACAGAAAAACGGCACTGTCCGATTCGGGTTCACAGGCTCTACGGGGGTTAGTGGCCCTAACTGCAGCCAACTGTTAAATCCAGTGGCATGGGTTCAACTCCTGGTCGAGGAAGGGTGAGGGACTCTTTCGGTCCTTCCGAGTCAACACCTGCGCAGACTCGTCAGTGCCCGCCCCGCCTTCGTGTGCACAGCACGCACTGCGCTCGTGGCGCACGTTAAAGATCCGTTGATGAGAGGAGAAAGACCAATGCCCAACAGCAAGGGGAAACACTGATAACGCACAGTAGGCAGCAGAATAATCAAAACGACGATGGTGGCTACTCCCAATGGAAGAAAGAAAGAAGAAGAAGAAGCGTCACTCCAAATCACCCAGGCTTCACACACATCAGACGCGGCGGCAAATCCAATTCCAAACCACAAATTAGCAGTCAGACCGCATTTCCTGCTCACAGCACAAATGAAATTCCCAAAGGCGCGCCACTAGAGGCGAGATTTTTGTTGTTGTAGTTTTTTTGTTTTGTTAGTTTTTTTGGTGTGTGCCAAGAAGCATAGGAGGGTAAAGAACAGCTGCCTCCTCAGCTGGTCGATACGAGAAGCAGCTATACTTCAGTCAAAGACTGTGCGGTTGAAGAGACAGGCCTTCGCTTCAGTGATGAGCTCACCTGCCGTCGTCCCACTTCCCTTCACTCTCGCCGCTTTCACCTGGGAACCAGGTAAAACAGCCCAGTATGCCCGCACAGCGGCGGAAGCCAGGCGCCAAGGTTGCACCACCACCATTCAGTTCTCAGTCGCTACGCGCCAGCTCTCGACCTCGCTGAACGAACGACGGAGCGCGGGTGGCGGGCAAACTCTGGCGGGTTGTGCTGCACTGTCCATCTCTTTACGGGTAGGGTTAAGTTTGTTCGTTCTTGGATTTAACGTCCCGTCGATGGTTGTGATATCCTGTCGGGTAAGCCACGAAGGGAAAGTCGACACGGAAAAATGCTTGTGCTGCACTGTCCATCTCTTTACGGGTAGGGTTAAGTTAGTTCTTGGATTTAACGTCCCGTCGATGGTTGTGATATCCTGGCGGGTAATCCGCAAAGGGAAAGTCAACACGGAAAAGTGCTTGTGCTACACTGTCCATATCTTTACGGGTAGGGTTAAGTTAGTTCTTGGATTTAACGTCCCGTGGATGGTTGTGATATCCTGGCGGGTAAGCCACGAACAGAAAGTCGACACGGAAAAGTGCTTAAGTGCTTGTGCTGCACTGTCCACCTCTTCACGGGTAGGGTTAAGTTAGTTAGTTCTTGCATTTAACGTCCCGTGGATGGTTGTGATATCCTGGCGGGTAAGCCACGAAGGGAAAGTCGACACGGAAAAGTGCTTGTGCTGCACTGTCCACCTCTTTACGGGCAGGGTTAAGTTCGTTCTTGGATTTAATGTCCCGTGGATGGTTGAGATATCCTGGCGGGTAATCCACGAAGGGAAAGTCGACACGGAAAAGTGCTTGTGATGCACTGTCTATATCTTTACGGGTAGGGTTAAGTTAGTTCGTTCTTGGATTTTAACGTCCCGTGGATGGTTGTGATATCCTGGCGAGTAAGCCACGAAGGGAAAGTCAACACGGAAAAGTGCTTGTGCTACACTGTCCATATCTTTACGGGTAGGGTTAAGTTAGTTCGTTTTTGGATTTTAACGTCCCGCCAGCCGCACTGATTATTTCTGCAGAACCACAATATCCCGAATTCGCGCGCGCGCGCGCGCGAGACAGAGAGAGAATTCCACAGAAGTGTTTGCCTCACACAGACAACAACCAGCCAGAATCACTTCTTATGACTCTGAGAAGCCAGAACAAAACTGCATTAAAACGAGAAGCCCCGTCGTTCAGAACCCCAACAACCGATTCCACTACTTCCGCATTTGAACTGTCGAACAACAAGAGCGAGGAATCGTCACATTTTCCGGATTCCTCGCCAATCACAGGACGGGATTCTGGCAGCCGGTGGTCGTTTTCTGCACAGCTTCACGTAGGAAGCAAACACTTGTGTTATCTTGCACATCGACTGCATGGGACCGATACGAAACGCCCCATTAAAACTAATAAAAAGGTGTGTGTGTGTGTGTGGAGAGAGAGAGAGAGAGAGAGAGAGAGAGAGAGAGAGAGAGAGAGAGAGAGAGAGAGAGAGAGAGAGAGAGAGAGAGAGAGGCGAGGAGCAACTCCGGTTCACTGGTAAGGCAAACATCAGAGCTGTGATTCCACTGCCTAACATCTAGACCCTCTTCAGAACGCGCCGATCCGGATTTATAAAACCACCACCAACAAACAAACAAAAACAAGACAACAACAAAAAAGTCGAATGAACCGGCAAAGCAGAAAACCCCTGGCAGCAGGCGAAACATAGATGGCGATAATTATTCCGACCCGTTCCAAGCTTTACAATTACAGCTAAAGGGAAAGCCTGTGGCAGCTCTAGGCTCTCAGCAGAAGGGTGACATTAGTTTCTGCGTCCGCGGTACCCCATCGCGAGGCTCTGCCGTGACCACACACACACCACTTCAATCACCGCCAGCCACACGCACCGGCCTCGGCCACACAGCCGGCTTTGAACCTAAGCAAATAAAGTTCAACACGTCACGAGTGTGCAACCCGCCAACGGCAATGCCATCGACGACACGCAGAGACGGGAAACACAGGACAAACACTGGAAGTCAGTTCAAATTGGGGCTATGACCCCCCCCCCCCCCCCCCCCCATCATTTCCTCCTGACCAATCTCAATCAACAAAGTCTAACATACTTGAGGTAGGGATGGGTCAAAACGTGAAGGAGGGTACGAAAAATCCACAAAATGGCTGCGTTAGCTATTGGTGAAAAAAGCAGAGGAAGATGCGGGAGAGAGGGTTCGAAAGAAGAAGAAGAAAAAAAAGTGGTGGGAGGGTGTGTGTGTGTGGGGGGGGGGGGGGGGGGGATAAAAAAGAAAGCGGTAAGTCTTAGATGTTGAAGATCCAAACATATAAAAGGTTCAAAAGAACGCTTATTTATTATGACACAGAAACACAAGCTGCAATTTGTTCGGGGTAATGCCAAGTGTCAAGCTACAAAACGACACTTAAACAACGGTTAAAAACGATTAAAAATGAGATGATAAACTTATCTTTTTTGCTTTGTTTTCTTGTTTTGAACCTTTTATGTGTTTGGATCTTGTTTCAGAACGCTAGCAGTCATACTTGTTTCAGAGTTTTCTTAGATGTCGAAATCAAAGAAACGAACTGGCTTCGCCAGTAAATTAACCCCCTGACCACCTCCTTCTACACTGGGTGTATGGGGGGTGGGGCGGGGGGAGGGATGTTACAAAGAGAGACAGAGAGAATCCAGAAGGGAAACGTCGCGTTCATTTCTTTTTTCAACCTGAAGCTGACGAAAACACACACACACACTACTACATCACTTTCACCACTGGTACGCAACCGCATGAACTGGTTCATAACCCCCCCACCCGCCCCCCAAAAAACCCAAAAAACCCCACTCCTTCAGCACGCTATCCCGATAAGAAAACACGAAGGAGACAGGAGAAGAGGCACCTTGCGTTGAAAACTTTAAAAAAATTGGCCGAACATGTACACGTGTGGTAGCCTCAACAGTAGGGATGTGAAAGCACAAAGGTGCAACCACAATACCGGAAGTGAAAGTTCAAACTTACACCGAAGGTTAGAATGCGAACAAAAACCGTTGCAGACGATAGCTAAAACAGGTGCTCGCACCTCAAACCGTGACCCTGGCGGAGCAGTCAGACAAGCAACAAACAGGTCTGAACTTCACCAGGTCAGACCCTCCGGCTCTCCTCCTTTCTCAGCCGTTGACCTGGGTACCTGGGTAACACTCCACTCCCCAACAACACACTGCATCCAATTTGCATGTCTATGTGACTGCAAGCACTGAAATCTCCCCGTCCATGGAAATAAAACAGGCGTCATTGAAAAACGAGGAGAAATTTGCATGGTTATAAACCAGTGAAACAGAGAGAATGGGTGCCATGGGTGCACAGGTGCCAAGCAGATGAGACGAGAGCAGAATAGTGCCTGTTCTTTTTGTTGTAGAGACGAGAGCAGAATAGTGCCTGTTCTTTTTGTTGTAGAGACGAGAGCGGAATAGTGCCTGTTCTTTTTGTTATAGAGACGAGAGCAGAATAGTGCCTGTTCTTTTTGTTATAGAGACGAGAGCAGAATAGTGCCTGTTCTTTTTGTTGTTCAGACGAGAGTAGAATAAAGCCTGTTCTTTTTGTTGTTGAGACGAGAGCAGAATAAAGCTTGTTCTTTGTTGTTGTTGAGACAAGAGTAGAATAAAGCCTGTTCTTTTTGTTGTTGAGTCAAGAGCAGAATAAAGCCTGTTCTTATTGTTGTTGAGACAAGAGTAGAATAATGCCTGTTCTATTGTTGAAACAAGAGCAGAATAATCAATGCACGTGTTCTTATTGTTGTTGAGACAAGAGCAGAACAATGCCTGTTTTCTTGTCGTTGAGACAAGAGCAGAATAAAGCCTGTTTTCTTGTCGTTGTTGAGACAAGAGCAGAATAAAGTCTGTTTTCTTGTCGTTGTTGAGACAAGAGCAGAATAAAGCCCGCTTTCTTTTGTTGCTGATACTATTTGACAGGATCAAACTTCCTGGACCTTTCAAGTTTTGTTTACCAAGCTTCTTACACGAACATCTTGAAATGCGTGGCATTTCCTCTTCCAAAATTTGGCAGATGCTTCCAAAGACGCAAGTTCCTATAACCAATATTAGGCATAGAATTTCCCCCTTACCTAGTTCAGAGTAAACAAACACTCTTGGACGTTTGAAGAAAGCGAAGAAGAGGAAGTTAGCTCTTGGGCCATAACAAGCCAAGCTCACAGGGTCACTCTCAGGACGTATCACAATTTCAAAATAAGTCCATACCAGAACCAACACAAGTCAACAAATCACAAGTGAAAGCTGGCCCACAGACGAAGGAGGGGGAGGAGGAAGAAGAAGAAAAAGGAGCAAAGGGAAAATGAGGAGTAGAGGGGAGGGGGAGGCGGATTTGGAATAAACTGACACTACCCAAACACTTGAACTTTTACGAAGAAGAAGAGGGCGGTTTATTTGAATATTCAGAATTATGTAGCAACGGCCAGCCGTACGCGCGCAAAGTCCGGTTTCTTGTTGGGTGTGACAGCATCAGCACCTACACACACAAACACATACGCATGCACGCAAGTTTTTGTCCCTCTTTTCTTCTTCTTTTTCTTTTTATGGAGGAGGTCGAAGACTACAGTTTCTCCCCCCCTCCCCCCTCCTAAAAAAGGGGGAGTCAGAGAGAGAGTGAGTGAGAGAAAATATAGTCCTCGACTTCTCCATTAAGAAAAGAAGAAGAAGAAGAAGAGGCAGAAACTAGTCCTCGACTTCATCCATCAACACACACACACACACACACACACACACACACACACACACACACACACCACACACACAGAGACACACACAAAGGGTGGGGGGTAGAAAAGGAAAGGTAACCCGAGCCAAGCCAGACCAAGCCAAACCAGGCCAAAACTACAAATCATCGCAGCTGCTTGCCCCTTGGAACCTTTCGGCCCTCCGCATTCTGAAGAGTATCAAAGGCAGGTAATCATAGTCGATCAACTCTGTCCTACCATAATGACCGGTTACCCGATAGCCTTGACGTGCGGACGACAGGTCCCCCTGCCGCCACCCCCAGTGGGTCTGCACAGAGGAGACGGGTCTGCAGAACACCGTACAGCCAACGAACCTCCCGGTCACACCAATCACCCGTCTGCCTCTTCAGCCCTGAGCGAGCGGGGTAACCAGGGCCAGCCACTTTACTTTTTCATGACGCTGCCTTGCCGGCTCTTTCTTTGACCCGCGTCGACTGCCGGCTACAAAGCGAGCCGCCCTTGGCCTCTGTGGAGGGGTGGGGGACAAAACGTCGACCCCGGGTGGGCGGGTGGTCCCGTTCTGTGCCTGTCACACTCGCCCAAAGCTAGCCGGTGACTGAGTGTCAGGGTGTTGACGGCCCACCAGGGTTCGTACCCTGCGTCTGGCGGGTAGATGGATACCTGGTACTTAACACCCAGTCGACCGTTAAGGTCATGCCAGGGCAAAGTAAAGCTCGTCAAACCACAGGCAAAACGTTTGATTCACTGTCCATGACACAAGTCATACTTTATGTCTAAAGAGTACAGAGGATTGGGGGGGGGGGGGGGGAATCAATGAAATGGAGTCAATTGAGAAAGCAGAAATTAGGCTACCAAGCAGAATTCATGGCATCAGGTGAGGCATTCAAAGCTATATTCCGACCTACTCCAGCGTACATTCGGAAATATTGGATAACCCTGGGTTTTGAGAAGATGGGCCATTAATTTCAACGTCCACAGTGCTACAGCGCCGTGTGTCTCACAACATAAGTTGACCATAAAATTGTATAGCCTCAGGGTGCACGGACCTTGCAACAGAACCGTTTTGAAGGATAGTTTGCAACTGTCCCCCTGCTCTGTCGTCGTCTCCCTGCTGATACTGTCCCCCTGCTCTGACATCGTCTCCCTGCTGATGCTGTCCCCCTGCTCTGACATCGTCTCCCTGCTGATACTGTCCCCCTGCTCTGACATCGTCTCCCTGCTGATACTGTCCCCTTGCTCTGTCGTCTCCCTGCTGATACTGTCCCCCTGCTCTGACATCGTCTCCCTGCTGATACTGTCCCCCTGCTCTGACATCGTCTCCCTGCTGATGCTGTCCCCCTGCTCTGTCGTCTCCCTGCTCTGACATCGTCTCCCTGCTGATACTGTCCCCCTGCTCTGTCGTCTCCCTGCTGATACTGTTTCCCTGCTCTGACATCGTCTCCCTGCTGATGCTGTCCCCCTGCTCTGTCGTCGTCTCCCTGCTGATACTGTCCCCCTGCTCTGACATCGTCTCCCTGCTGGTACTGTCCCCCTGCTCTGTTGTCTCCCTGCTAATACTGTCCCCCTGCTGATACTATCCCCCTGCTCTGTTGTCTCCCTGCTAATACTGTCCCCCTGCTGTGTCGTCGTCTCCCTGCTTTGCCATCACCCCTTGCTCTTTCACAATCCCCATGCTGTGACATTGTCATTGTCCCCCTGCTCTGTCACCGTCTCCCTCCTGCTACTGTCCCACTGCTCTGACACCATCTCCGTGCTCTGACGTTGTCCTCCTGCTATTGTCCCTGCTCTGTCATCATCTCCATGCTTTGATATTGTCCCACTCCTATGTCATCGTCAACATGCTATTGATTCCCGGCTCTGTCATCGTCTCCATGCTCTGTCACCGTCTCCATGTTCTGATATTGTCCACTGATCTGGCATCATCTTCATGTAGACCTCGGTTTCTTTCCTTCCTCGTTTACTGATCGGCGAACACCTTAAAGCTGCCATGTCGGAAAAGCAGACAGCACGAACAAAGTGTCTATCGGAAAAGCACACAGCCCAGAGAAAGTGTTTATCTAATCGGGAAGCAATAACGAATTATCCAGTCCTTCGCGTACCGCTGCTTCGTACAAAACACGGTAAGACTGAAAGGACTTACATTACAGCAAGTGTTGCCATGCTCTTTCCGACACTTTCAGCAGTGGTTAAGAGTACAGTCCGAACGAAGCGGTTCCGTCGCACTAACACACACACACGAAAAATGGCAATGCCACACACACATTAAGCCTTGCTTCAGCTGCAAAAATCTGCACACAAACTGATCCGAACACTGCACGTCATCAATCGAGGAACTCCCAAGACCATCATCCAAAGCCCTGTAGCTGTCTCCCCTGTTCCCCACAGCGTCAACAACAACAAAAGGACTGGGCCACAAACCACCATCAATGCAGCACCGCCTGTCTCTTTCCTCTTCCAGACGAATTTCCGAATCTGACTGCAACTGTCAGCGGCAAAATAACTCTTCGATCTTCCCCCACTGTATCACCATTCTCCTTCCAGCCTGTCAGTTAATAGCGGGGTTACACTCACCCCATGTCAGCCGTGAGACGTTTCGAACATCCACACCAATATCTCGCCTTCTGCCCCGACCTTCCTTCAGTTAGTTCACTATTCACGCCGACAATGCCACCACGCCTAGCTGAGATGCCCGACAGTGATGGAAGCAATGGTAATATTCTGGAGGTGGTCGTTTCGTGCGTATTCCGTTCTCCGACAAGAAACTCACCAGGACTACCCAAGAAACAACAAGCGAGGAGAGATTTTGGACTGTCCAGTTTAAAGGGATTTTGGTTTAAATGATGCGCGAAAATCAGTATGGCACTCTGCGTCCATGTAAGATGTGTTTAGATTTTGTACTCAATACGTCTTGGGGAATCTCTGAATTATCACAGTTGTAAATAAATAATTTGTTCTTCGATCTCGACTCTTGGTTGATTGTGTTGTGTGTGCTGTGAGCCAGCATTTTAACTGTGTTTTTGGTGACTTGCGTTTCGCCCTGGTGGGGAGTGACTGTGTATGAGTGATTCGTCCTGAGGTGACCCTGCGCGGTCGACAAGACCTAAAAATCCAAGAACTAACTCATTCCTTGGCTTGAGGCCTGCTTCCACCACAGCCAGACAACTCTTTCGTGTACCCCACTCGGCCACTCCATCCAGACGCGGAACGAGGAGGGGGAAGGGAGGGGGTGCAAAACGCACCTCCCTCGAAACAAAAATCGATACGTTTTTGACTCAGTCACGCCCGCACTATCCAATCCGAGGGAGCAGATGCGAGCAGCAATTATGCAGACGACACTCGCGTACGAGCGGACTGGGGAGAGGGAGGGGTTTGGGAGGTAGGGGCTGCTGCACCTCCCCAGTGATCAATGGGCCCGTGGCCTTATCCGTCCATCTCTTCCAAAGAGTTAAGAGCATTGTCACTGACACTGAGCGTCTCTGACCCAGACAAAGGAAGCCAGCTGTACGTGCTGGAAGTGGGACTCAGATGCAAGCTGACGTCATGATGAAATGAACGCATGTGTGCGTTAGAACGCCTTGCATTGTTGTTCGCTCGTAACTAGTCGTTTGGGATCCGCCGCCCTGATTATGCGATTAACACTGATGGAAACTTACACGGGCAGGGCTGGCGAATGAAACAGAATTTCAACCTATAATCATTTTTTCTAGGGAAATTCCCCCCCCGTTCATACACGTGACACTGCTGACGGAAAGAGACGAGCATTAATAAATACGGGAAAGGTTCACCGACACACTAGACCAAGTTAGCAATGCCGCAGTCAGTTCATCCAAACCAATTTTCAGACCAGCCGCGGAAATGCCTTTCTACACATCGGGGTCCAGGCCAAACTTTCCCCGAACATCAATCGCCTCTCAAACTCTCCGGCCTGGCCAGACAGTCTTACTAATCAATGACCCTGCCCACCGCACAGTTTGCGATACAGAAGCGCGCCACGTTTACAAATGCACGGAAATTGCATTTACACCAGCGCACCGCTCGTGCAACACTCCCCAAGACACGACGATCCGATCAAAGGAACGCAATCCCGAGTCTTTACCAGCAAGAGGTTCCCTCCCCTCCACCACCGAGGCCTCGGATCTTCGACAATTACGGCAGAGACGGAAAATGAGGCGGGGAAAAAGTCAAGACACTGTCAGGTCAAGGGTTATCAAGGTCTCTCATCCCCGGCAAAGCCCGTCTATTTTGAACTAGACGGGCTTTGATCCCCGGTCCCCATCCCTGCTAGTAGACATTATTTACACAGGGTGAGAGTCCATCCCTGCTAGCAGACATTATTTACACAGGGTGAGAGTCTATCCCTGCTAGTAGACATTATTCACATAGGGTGAGAGTCCATCCCTGCTAGTACATTATTTACACAGGGTGAGACTCCATCCCAGCTAGTAGACATTATTTACACAGGGTGAGAGTCCATCCCTGCTAGTAGACATTATTTACACAGGGTGAGAGTGCATCCCTGCTAGCTGACATTATTTACACAGGGTGAGACTCCATCCCCTGCTAGTAGACATTATTTACACAGGGTGAGAGTCCATCCCTGCTAGTAGACATTATTTACACAGGGCGAGAGTCCATCCCTGCTAGCAGACATTATTTACACAGGGTGAGACTCCATTCCACTAGTAGACATTATTTACACAGGGTGAGACTCCATCCCTGCTAGTTGACATTATTTACACAGGGTGAGACTCCATCCCAGCTAGTAGACATTATTTACACAGGGTGAGAGTCACCCTCACGTACATATTACACAGGGTGAGACTCCATCCCAGCTAGTAGACATTATTACACGGGTAATCCAATTTAAACATTATTTAAAAGGGTAATCATCCCGGGGCTATAACTTATTTACACAGGTGGATCCATCCCTCAGAACATTTTACACAGGGTGAGATCCACCCTGCTACGACTTTTTCACGGTGAGACTCCATGTAGTAGACATTATTTACACAGGGTGAGAGTCCATCCCTGCTAGTTGACATTATTTACACAGGGTGAGAGTCCATCCCAGCTAGTAGACACTATTTACACTGGGTGAGAATACTGAACAGACAATCTTTGCACCCCCCCCCCCCCCCCCCCCCCCCCCCCCGTTCCCATTAAGTGTTAGGCAAGCTATTTGGCCAAAGCAGTCACACCAAAGTAACTCTCTGTTTAGCTGATTTAAACTAATACAAGTAAATCATCGTGGGGCTTTTATTTAACAACATGCATTCATCCATTACAGCATAATTACATTTTCTCATATTTCTTTGCACTGTTTCTTTTGGTGGTTTCACATATTACACCAACAATTAAAGAAATACTTCTACTTTACCAGAAATACTGAAAGATAACATATTTTTATCTACCGTTACAAAAATATAGATCTTCAAAAATTGCTGCATTTTTTTAACGTTTCTTAGCAAAATATAACGGAATTTTTGTTTTAATGAATAAGAGAAGCAATATCAACATAATCTGTGAGTTATATTCATTGGGTGTAGACAAAGGATAGCTAGCATCTCACTTATAGTTATGAACAAGGGGAACACGGAGATACAGGGCTCACGTATCACCATAGCAATCCCTTTGTTCCACGCTTAACACGTGCAGTACAGAACCACTTATCACACACAATAAACACACACAAGTGGCAGCACACGGGCACAGTGATTCAGCGACAGACGCAGGCAGATACAGAAGTCCTTCAGATGAGACTATAAACCCGAGGTCCCCCCGTGTGTATACACATGCAAGAAGATCACATGCGCACGTTAAAGATCCTATAGTCCATGTCAGAGTTTGGTGGATACTGGAAACACTAAAACAACCCAGCATGCACTAAAACGTGTGAAGCGTAGTGAGTCTGCTCGAGAGCGGAGAATAGCGCTATATAAAAGCTATCAATAATAATAACGATAATTACCCCCTTCCCCCCATCCCTAATAAGCCTTATGGTTTCTGTGGACATTAAGCACGATGTTTACTTACTTACCAATAAGTTTTTAACGCCCAGTCGCCCATGACGGTAACTGGGCGAAACAGACACAGAAAGTCACTTGAGGTACAGGCATTTAGGCACACATGAAACACACACAAAAAACATGAGAGAGAGAGAGAGAGAGAGAGAGAGAGAGAGAGAGAGAGAGAGAGAGAGAGAGAGAGAGAGAGAGAGAGAGTTGCTTAATGTCCTCAGATGTCAGTTGACATATTAGGGACAAGCTGAGACCAATGCCGAAGCATGGTTCAATATAGCTTTACGTCCACGGAAACCAGAAGGCTCGTTAGGACGGACAGCCAGGACGGCCACCTCGACCACAAGTCTAGAGACAGAGAGAGAGAAGAGAGAGAGAGAGAGAGAGAGAGAGAGAGAGAGAGAGAGAGAGAGAGAGAGAGAGAGAGAGAGAGATTATAAACTCTCTTTTATGAAGGCAGTGGGGCAGACACAGGGTCTTTTTTTTTTTACATCCAGCCATCGCCGGTGAGGGACTTACTCTACTGTTAGTAATACTCATACACATAAACACACACAAAACATGACAGAGAGAGAGAGAGAGAGAGAGAGAGAGAGAGAGAGAGAGAGAGAGAGAGAGAGAGAGAGAGAGAGAGAGAGAGAGAGAGAGAGCCTAGTTTATTTTCTTACCTTCTTTCGATATCGCCTCCGATGTTGCTGGCACAGTTGCAGAATGGCCAGAGACATATTTCTTTCTCCTTCTCTTCTCTCCACCACACACACGCACAATGGATTATCCAGAGGGAGAGAAACTATAACTCTCAACGCAAACCACCACAACACGTGCACGCACTTCGGTCCCTTCTCACACCGCCGCCAAACAAGCCTGGACTTTTTAAGGCCCACTCTCAAAACACCTTCTACCCCCCGCTAAAATAATTGACGTCTGGGGTTTTTCTCCCCCTACAACTGAGGCGTGTGGGCAGGAAAGGGGGGAAGCACCTTGCAGCCTTCCCCAGGCACGACGGTTAATTAAGAGAAAGGAGGTAAATTTGAATTTCTGTCCCTCCAGTCTGCCCTGCAATCTTTTGCTGGCAATCGACACTGATGGTTTCCAACGCTAACAGCCTCGCTGCCCAAGAGCCAGCTTCTTCCAAGTCCATCCTTATTCAGTTTCCAGACCCGGCATTCCTTCTTTCTTTTTTCTCTCTCTCTCTTGAGTCTTGTGTCGGTATGCAAAAATCTCACCTCTTCTTTTTGGTCCACAAGGCCTGACCCGGGCACTTTATTTCCTCTTTCAGTTTCACCTCGCTTTTTATTCTTCCGGCGGATTTTTTGTTCTTTTCCCCGGGCCAGGACCCCCCTCGGGGCCCAAGAAAGGCGGTGTGGATAAGACCGGAGAGGGCATGTGCTCTGCTCGAGTCAAACTAACTGACAGCCCCGAGAGTCGGGTCGGCCTTGACGTGCCTAATCCTCCACACAATGGAACCTCCTCTCCACACATGTAGCCACTGAGGGGTGCCAGAACCTCTTGAAGGACCTAGACCCAGCCTCTGTGGGTCTTCACGTCCTCTCCGAACAATGGCCACCGGCCACGAAACGACTCGTGTGACTGAGGGAAAACCCAACGCCTCAACAGGGTGTTTGACACCACACCAGCGTACTTCACTTTCATGTCCAATTTGACACCAAGCTAAGTCATCAAAAGTGGACTGCAAGCATAGAGGACATAGAGGTTTGTGGAGCGGTGATCGCGGGATTAAATGCTTCAGCATGTTTAGCATCCCCACACCACGATACCACTTGCATTGTTCTCTACGGCCCTGGAGAAGAAAGGTCACACCATGGGATTGGACCAACACCACCCCAACCTGTCCCATAAACAGTGTTTTACAAAGAGGGGTCAACACCATGAACCCAACACCAACACCACCCCATCCCATAAACAGTGCTTACAAAAAGATAGGCCAACACAGTTTTACCCAACACCACCCCAACCTGTCCAATAAACACTAAAACGGTGCTTATAAAGAGATGTTAACATCATGTACCCAACACCACCCCAACCTGTCCAATAAACACTAAAACAGTGCTTACAAAGAGATGTTAACATCATGTACCCAACACCACCTCAACCTGTCCAGTAAACGCTGCTTACAAAGAGAGGTCAAAACCATGGACCCAACACCAACACTACCCCAACCCATCCAATAAACGTTTACAAAGAGAGGTCAACACCATGGACCCAACACCAACACCACCCCAACCCGTCCCATAAACAGTGCTTACAAAAAGAGAAGTCAACACCATGTTTTACCCAACACCACCCCAACCTGTCCAATAAGCAGTAAAACGGTGCTTACAAAGAGATGTTAACATCATGTACTCAACACCACCTCAACCTGTCCAGTAAACATTGCTTCCAAAGAGAGGTCAACACCATGGACCCAACACCACCCCAAGTGCTTACAAAGAGAGGTCAACACCTTGGACCCAAAGCCATCCCAACCTGTCCAATGCATAGTATTTATTAACAATAACAGAGGTCAACACCAAAGACCAACACCACTCTGACCCATCCAGAAACACTAAAACAGTGCCTATTTAGAGGTCAACACAATGGACCAATGCCAGCACCCCACCTACCTGTCCAGTAAACACTAAAACAGTGCCTATTTAGAGGTCAACACAATGGACCAACACCAACACCACCCCTACCTCTCCAGTGAACAGTGGCCAGGGCTTATTAAAACTAGGAATAACAGTAAGAGAGGTCAGCAACATGAACCAGTGCCAACATCACCACAACCCATCCAGTTATATTTACAGTAAACACTGATACTGACAGCGTTTATAAAAAAGAAGAAGGTCACACCAACTTGTGGAATGTAAACGATCCTGGGGGACAGAGCCCATACTGCAGACCAACTTGTGCCCGCTTCCCCGTCCCCCATCTATTTTTTATTATATTTATATTTATTATATATAACACTAGAAGGTCATTAATATATATATATATTATGTGAAGTGTGTTGCAGTGTGTGTGTGTGTGCATGCATGCGTGTGTGCACACGCGTGTACTCACTACTGATGGCTAAATCCAAAAATCTGACTTGCTAATCACATACATCATAAACAATAAAAGTGTATTTGGGCTTCCATCAACTGATCAAGGTGTTTAAATCTACTACACTTCAAACTGCCCCCCCCCCCCCTCAATTACTGTTTTATATTTTACAAAACATTCTAGTCACAGTCCCCAAGCACTGGCTCTGAAAACTTCCCCCCTCAGTCTCTCTTACAGTTACATTCTCTATCTCTCCTTGTTGCTACACTTCTCTATCATTATTATTCACCACTCCTATCTCAAATCTTTGGCAGCCTGGGGGTGGGGGGTGGGGGGGTAGACAAAGAGAGACAGAGGTACACAGACTATAAAACTGCTTAAAAACAACAACTTAAATGACAGACTTGTACAGAGTTGAAGTATCGTATAGCCCTACCACAAAATCAAGAAAAAACCAACCAGAAGTGAGAATAGCAGTTTTAAACATTGCTGATTTTACTGTGATTTTTGCCATAGCTTCCAGTTATTGTGCACAGCCATCAATTTCAACTCCATTCCCACTTTCATCCATGTGTCATAAACAAACACTCTGTACTCATCATAAAAATACCTATGCTCACACACAAACACACAACAAGACTGCATGGCAGAAGTGTGATCAAAACATACTAAACTAAAAAGAATGTTTAAAAAAATTCTCCATGGCATTGGCAGCTTTTTACTTTTAAGACCACAACACTGTAAAACTACTCTGACTGAGAACATAACCAAATAAACCAAACTGCAGTGACTGGCACATGATGAGGGAACACTGGCAGAATTGTGACATTAACACTGACTCACAGAGTGATAGTCACACAAACCCAATGGATACATTCTACAGTCAGTACAAGCACCATGCATTGGTGGCTTGTGCCACTTCAGCCGACCTTAATAACAAAGTCTATTCTGACTCCTTGTCACAGAATGTACTGGAGGGTCAAAACACAAGGGAAATAACTGCTTACCAAGTACAATTTGTCTAGCATGCAAATTGTAAATCATCTCCCTTGAATATGCCACCTGCTTCTGCCTTCATTATCAATATCATTATCCATTGTAAGTGACTATGGATGGCTCAGTGCTCTGCTCATCATCACATCACTATTTATATTATAATATTGAGTAAAGTCAAGCAGGAAACAAGCTGCTGCAATGTTAGTGAATCAACCAAGGGTACTTTACAGCCTCTTTACTGCTGTGCTGGATCTAACTAAAATCTCCAGACATTATAGATGTTACTCCAAAATTAAAACAAGATTACTGAACAAGATACTCAGCTGTTGCAGCTAACATGTGTACATGAGTAATTAATCAACCCTATCAGTATTAGTCAGTACTACTACTACTACTACTGAGTATAACTATATTAACTACTGTATTAATGTTTAACAATCATTAACATGGTGTCAGTGTAGCATTAGCATATATTTATGATCCACCTCTTCCCCCAATCCTGAGATTCAGGTACCACTCCAGCCAGTTTAAGCTCCTAATTAAAAACAAAACAAAATGAAAATGTGGAATCAACAGTAAACTCGGTAGAAAACTGACAAATGGTGGAAGAATCTCATGCTGGATTTAAGTTAACTGCAGAAAAAGAAAATGTAGGGCAGCATTTTAAAACCTGTGTAACTGCAAGTATTAAAATTAACCAGCAAGCTCTCATATATATGCTAAACTGTGAACATGATTTTCAAGAGTTCCTGATCACAGCCATAGTCTTGTTTAAATTTAAATTTTAATGATACAACACTTCATAACACTGAATGATGGATTGGGGAGGGGGGGGGGGGGGGGGGGGGGGGGAGGGGGTCTTCTTCTTCTTCTGTATTTACTCAGCAAATGTGTATGTAAAGAAAAGAACTGTGGTCTATTCTACTTTCTAGTATAACTAAATATAATTAGGTAAAACTAAATAAATTACATTATCATGTGTATGCTTTACTATGAATCTTTCTTTCTTTCTAGTCATACTATGGCAGTATGAGTATACTGAACATTGTGACTAAAATGTCCTTGATACAATGACAGTATTAATGATACCCAAAGTTGGTTTATTTTTTATATTTTTTATATATATTGGCAATGAACACATCTGCCTAGTCTTTGAGTTCCAGCCTCCCCCAACATGAATCTCCTCCCCCAGCGTGAAAGTAATGGTCTAAAAGTAAAACCATAATAGCTGAAAGCTCACCCTCATGAATAAATCATTAAACGGAAGAAGAATGCAGACATGAGTTTGATAACCAGTTGCATGCCACTGAGGTGTGGACCAAATTCTTGATGTGATTCATCATGTCTACTCGTAGTCTTACTTATAAAACAAAAATATCCTTGTGATGAGTACAACTTATGATTCATTCAGTTTCAGTTTTACGGCAAGGGCTTAAGTCAACAATATTATAGTTTAAAACAATATGCAATAAAAGTTTTTTTAAATAATGCCAAGTGGCAAGTAATTTATTCTTGAATTTGAAATAATCAAATTGTAAATAATAACTTAGTTTTTGCCATTTGTAATACTTAATACAATACTAGCATCATAATTTACACAGTCATGTAGCACACACTCATGTAGTAGAACTGGTACACTATGTCACAGTATGTGTCATGAGTGATGCATGATGTAATATTTTAGATATGATGTGCATGACTAGAACCCTTCCATTTCCAACAAGCATTTGAATGGCTGAAACAGCAGATAATAGATATGATAGTGAGTAATTACACTAACAGAGTAAATGAATGACAAGAAGCACTGAAGTCATGAAGATGTTAATATTATAATAACTTAACGATATCACACCCAAGGTCATTACACTAGTATAAATTACAGGCATACACATGTGTGTGTTCCAAACTAAAAAAAAAAAAAAAAAAAAATTAACATGAAAAACCGTGCATCATCCACATTCTGGACCAGCCACTAGTGCCCGTGCCACACCCTGCACAAAAACTGTATGTTTTATTTGGTTACTCTAATGCCGAGATTAACTTATCTGCCATTTACCGATAATGAAAATAGTGGTGCTAAATTAAAACCTGTAAAATCACAGTTGCAGAGTATGCAAATCATACTCATAGTCATGATATTCGTGAGTCATGATATTCGTAATCATACTAAAGTGGTAAGGAGGGGCACAGAGAGAGAGAGAAGGAGAGGGGGTGGGGTGCAAGAAAAAAAAGGAGACGCTGAATGAACACTATTCGTGTTCCGCTCACACTGAGAGTGAGACAATCACATAAACGATAATGAAACAAGAAAGATCAGAGAGTAAAACAGGGAAACAGTAACATCCTCACGAGTGTGCTGTTACAGTGTTAAGGATGCTTGGTATGTTGTTTATAAATAGTTCATTGTGAATCGGAGCAGACAGCAGCAGAAAGTCTGACTCAGAAATTCTTGCAAGAAACCTGGGAAACAATGCACTCTTTTCTCTCAATAGAGTCATACATAATTTCCAGACTTACCTGTCGTCCGTCCATAATCGATATGTAAGCTACTGGAGCCCACGAAAGCGCTGCGATGAGAGCAAAATGTTGACGAAAACAGCGGATGATTTTGCTACACGACAGTGACCATGCGGAAGTAGACCTTTTCAATCTCTTTCATGGCGCCAAACCGTCACTTCCCGTCTGACACAGTCGTACCAAGAAAAGCAACTGTGTTTCATAGAGATCGTCTGCTTTGTGTTGTTACCTCCCTTATATCTTCTTCTTTCTCTGGGAGAAAACGGAACTTTATGAAACTTAAAAAAGAAAAAGAAAAAAAAGTTGTATCCATTCTACTATTAATATACATTATCTGTGTGTTTCCTTGTCACCAGCTTCTCTAATCGAAAGGTGAACATGATATGGGATCTTTCATGCGCTCCTGGGCCTCGTTCTGTTTAAAGTCTTTTATGTTAATACATTTCTGCTACGCCCAGAAAACCGACTAGACAGCGAAACTACCAGCTCCAAGGCCTTACATACTCCTAACAGTGTCTTCTTCTTCTTCTTCCGTTAATGAGTATCGGCTACAAAGCTGGCCATTACTGTCATTTTTAGTGCATGATGGTTTTGTTTTGTTTCCATAGTCCACCGAACTCTGACGTGGACTACAGGATCTTTAACGTGCGTATGTGATCTTTTAGCATATGTATACACACTATATAGACTCAGTTGTTTGTTTGTGACTAAAAAAATCATTTACATTCTTTATTCCTGCATACCTAGTTCAAAAGGGGAAGGGAGAAGAAAACCCCCATAACAAATGATGTAACCTGAAACACAATGAGGCAGCCTAGAGTGCTTCTGCAGAAACCAGGTAAGCAGACAATTTTCATTCATCATCGTTTGTTAGTCTATTATCAGATTTTCCCCTCTACTCTTTCTTGCCTTGTGATGCCTAGGAAATGCGAGCTAATACTGGTTTTCACCTTCAGGTGACTGTGGCAGCGTTGGGCCTTAATTTGTGTGAATCACAAATGTGGGCCGATACTGGTTCTCACCTTCAGGTGCCTGTGGCAGTGTCGGACTTTACCTTGTGATGCTTGTGATAGTGGGGGGCCGATACTATTTCTCACATTCAGGTGCCTGTGGCAGTGTCGGAACTTACCTTGTGATGCTTGTGACAGTGTGGGGCTGATACTAGTTCTCACCTTCAGGTGCCTGTGGCAGCGTTGGGCCTTACCTTGTGATGCATGTGAAAGTGTGGGCTGATTTTGGTTCTCACCTTCAGGTGCCTGTGGCAGTGTTGAGCCTTGCCTTGTGATGCATGTGACAGTGTAGGCTAATATTGGTTCTCACTTTCAGGTGCCTGTGGCAGTATTTACCTTGTGAATACATGTGAAAGTGTGGGCTGACACTGGTTCTCACCTTCAGATGCCTGTGGCAGTATTGGGCCATACCTTGTGATGCACATGAAAGTGTGGGCTGGTACTGCTTCTAACTTTCAGGTGCCTGTGGCAGTGTTTGGGCCTTACCTTGTGATGCACGTGAAAGTGTGGGCTGATACTGGTTCTTACATTCAGGTGCCTGTGGCAGTGCGGGGATAGCTCAGTGGTTAGAGCGCCGGACGCGGGTTCGCCGGAATCCCTGAAGGAGCGGCTGGAGAATGTTCTCCAGGGTCAATTTTCTGCGCTGACTCTTAATTCGGTATCCGTATGCCTCAGTGTGGCAGTGGTGGTCCTTACCTTGTGATATCTGTAAAGTCGATCAGGTGACCTAGCTGTTTTATTCCTCGGGAACCTGCTTTAGGCATCTCTCACGCAAAGAAAATGTAGAGAGGGTTTGGAACAAGTGGAGTTGAAAGGACCCCTCTCAGTCTCTCTCTCCCCCCGCCCCCCTCTCTCCCCTCTCCTCCCCCCCCCTCCCCCTCCCCCTCTCCCTCTCTCTGTTTCGTGCTGATAAGATGACCCTTTGCTGTCGACAGGACGTTAAACCCAAGTACGAAGTGTGATTATTTGAACAAGGAATTCATTTGTTAGACTTTTGTTTGTTACAAAAATGAGATTTGCTTTTGAGATTATCATGCCTTGTTTTGCTTGATAATTATAATCTGCAAGTCTTCCGAGTGCAAAATATCGAATAATGTACGGCCTTCGTAGAAAGCAAACCACGTGAGACTTTCTTTGGGTTCACACCACAGACGATTCACCCAAACACCTCTTACGAACTTACTTACCCTTAACCTTTGTCTTTTACTGCGATTGGTTTAAAAAGGAAGTGCTTTAACCTTTAGTCTTTTACAGTTGTTATTGCGGGTTTGTAAATGAAGCCCCAAACCTTTTGTTCTCTACTGTGATTGGTTGAAAAGGAAGTTGTCTTTAACCTTTTGTCCTTTACCATGATTGGTTTGAAAAGGAAATCTGCATCATGTTGGTTTGAGAAGGAAGTCTTCACCAACAATGAATCGCAAGACATGCATATTGATTTGAAAAGGAGATCTCCATCAGTAATGAATCGCGAGACATGCATGTAGGTTTGACTAGAAGGAAGTCCGCATCAGTAATGCCGAATCGCCAGACATGCCTATTTGTTTGAAAAGAAAATCTGCATCAGTAATGAACAGCGAGACGTGCATGTTGATTTGAAAAGGAAGTCTGCACCAGCAATGAATCGCGAGACGTGCATATTGGTTTGAAAAAGAGATCTCCATCAGTAATGAATCGCGAGACATGCATGTAGGTTTGACTAGAAGGAAGTCCGCATCAGTAATGAATCGCCAGACATGCCTATTTGTTTGAAAAGAAAATCTGCATCAGTCATGAACAGCGAGACGTGCATGTTGATTTGAAAAGGAAGTCTGCACCAGCAATGAATCGCGAGACGTGCATACTCTTCCTATGGTTCAGGAAGTCCCTGGCGACTGCTCCGGCGCTTAGTCGGCCAATAGAAGCCAGTACCGTGCATAAACTAACCCAGGCCATGACTTAGCCGGTGCTCAGCTCACGCGGGGGGAGGGGCGGGGCAGGAAACGAGACTGAATTTATACCGTTGGACGATATAGCCCCTACGGTTATTCAGTTCGGGCGACTCCGTGGTCAAGACGTGGCAACCTCGTGAAACAAATGGGCTGTGTCAGCGCTGACCGTGTCAAGGTGTTTCTCGTATACATACAGCCATGCGTTTACAACCTCATCATGCTATCGATGATATACGAGCTTCTTATCGAGGCAGCGGGCCGATGAACACGACTGTCGCCGCAAACAAACCGAGTAGCCTAATTCCTGCTGGTGCGATCGTCCGCCATTGGACCACTCCACGGTGTCAATCAAGAACACCTCCCGGCAGCCAATCAGCGCTAAGTCTAGCACAACAAACAAACAAACACAAAAAACACACACACAAAACACACACATAAACAACAACTAATTTTCACTTATATTGACAGACATGATGGCGGAGCTTGCGGTCCGAGCGGATTTGTCTGTTGATCGGCACTGAACGTCACCATGGATTTCACACCATCGTAAGCTGCGTGGACTGATTAGCTGAAAGGATCAAAGTGACGTGGAGTCACACTATGCATGACCACCTCCACTGGCAATAGTTTCTTGCTTTCTTGGGTCTTAACTGATGTCCTCTGGGGGCAATAGCGGTGGTGAAGAGCTTTTATACAGGTCGCTAGAAGTAAACATGGTGCTTAACGTCCACAGAAACCATAAGGCTTATTAGGGACGCCAGCCTAACGCCTTACCGCTAGGCCAAACCGGCTCACAAAGGTCGCTAGATGATGATGATGAAGTGATGCTTTATGTCCTCAGATGTCAGTTGACATATTAGGGACAAGTTGTGACCAATGCCGAAGCACGGTGCAATAAATCTTTACGTCCACGAAAACCAGAAGGCTCGTTAGGACGGACAGTCCAGGACGTCCACCTCGACTCTCACACAGCTCCTGAACCATGGTCGCTAGATGATGATGATTGCTTTTATATAGCGCTATTCTCCGCTCTCGAGCAGATTCACTGCGCTCGCATGTGATTCTACAGTTTGTAGGATACAGTCGAAACCTGCCTAACGACCAACCTGGCCCAACGGCCAAACCTTAATTACATCCGTCCTAGTTGATTTCCCTTATGTTTTATGCTTGAACACACACACACACACACATACACACACACGCACACACACACACACACACACACACACACACGCACGCACGCACGCACGCACGCACGCACGCACACGCACGCACGTGCGCACGCACACGCACGCACACACACACACACACACCACACACACACACACACACACACACACACACTCACACGTGTACCGTACCGCACTTACGCAGATACTCTCGTACACGCGTACGTGCACATACACTGTCCCTACACTCCTTGAACACACACCTGACCCCCCCCCCCCCCCCCACACACACACACACAAATGCCACAAACATATTACTTTGAGGCACATTTTTCACAAAATCTGTGCAAGATCAAGAGAATTTATCAAATCACAATCATGTCTGATTCATTGTTATGATGCACAGTGGCACGTTTTCACATTCTGCGGGCTCTCAAAACCGGAACCTGTTTCTACTGTTTGTGACAACAAGCAAGGTGACCTATTTTATTCCGAAAGCCTCATACCACACTGGAAATTGCGTCAGATGCAAAGAGGGGCAATTAAAAAAGAGGGGAAGCATTAACCCTTTCAGTGCCATGCTTGCCGTGCCGTCACTCGGAAAACGACCAATAAAAGTGCCAAATTTGAAATAATTCAGGCTTTATGCCCCCTTTGCAGGAACACGTGAAAGGGTTTCTATCAAAATGCACAGTACTGAAAGTAGGTTTGTTATAGGACCATCAAATATACTGTGACCAGAGGCTCTCTCTCTTATTACACGTTCTGCGCTTGTATTTTATTTAGGTGTGTGGATGTGGGTGTGGGTGTTGTTTTGGTGGTGCGGATGGGTGCATACCTCTAACTATGCTCGTTAATGTATGTCAGTGTTCTTGTTTGCTTATGTTTGTATGCTTACCGCTTTTGAGACCCTTTCCTTGTTGTAAAACTTGGTGAATAAAAAATCTGAATCTGAGTCCGAGTCATTTCTCAGCAAAATTCTTTTCATTACTGACTGAACCCAGTAAGACACCTATCTGGGAATTGTGTTCATCATTGTGAATAAGTGTTAATACAGTCTCCATCTACACGGGAAAAGATGGGAGCAAACCGGATCTCTCTCTGTCGTCTGTCTGTCTGTCTGTCTGTCTGTGTCTCTGTCTGTCTGTCTGTCTGTCTGTCTGTCTGTCTGTCTCTCTGTCTCTGTCTCTGTCTCTGCTCTCTCTCTCTCTCTCTCTCCGCCTATCTCCCCCCCCCCCTACCCCCTCCCGTCTCTCTCTCTTTCTCTCTTCCCCCCTCAAATGGGGCTATGGCCTTATTGAGTAAAATTTCCGTATTCCGTATTCTCTTCCCCCCTCTCTCTC
>JABMCL010003841.1:142500-152500 GCA_018857735.1 Alviniconcha marisindica
AGGGACACATGCTGCTGAATACACGACCCCAGAGTACTTCCACAATGCCAGGCATCTTTCCTCTTCGCTCTCAGCTTCACCCGCTGCTCCGCCTCTTCCACTTCCTCCTCCTCCTCCTGCACCAACATATTCCGGTAACGGGCCAAAGCTTCGCGGAGCTGGCGTCAGTGAAGTTCGGGGGCATAGACGGCGCGGGTTCAATCCTCCCTTACTCTAGCAGCAGTCAGGCGGCCGGGGGTAGCGGTGTCCCTGTGGACCCCAACATCCTCAACATCATCCCCAAAGCCCCCGGCGGATCCAACCAGGACACGGGGCCCGTGTACGTGGGACCCACCTACACCAACGGCACCGAAAGCGGCCAGTCAGGGCCGGTGTTTCACAACATCTTCGGCGGCACACCAGGGATCCTGGGACCGTCCCAAGTTCCTGGACGACCTGACGAACGACCTCCTCAGTGGCCCTTCCCAGGCGGGACGCAAAATGCTTCCGGCTCTGGGGGTTCTTCCTCGGGGTCAGGACGCCCCACGTGGCCCAATACCGGAGATTCTGGGCGCCATGTAGGGGGAGGGGGGAGGCTGGTGGACCCTCCAAACAGGTCGAGTCTCTGGAGGGAGAAGGTTCCTGGCGCCGTCGTCAATCGGAACGATCACCAGCTCAACTGCGGGGCTGAACATGTGAGTTTAAAATTCGTTTTTATTATTTTTTAAATTAATTTTGTTTTGTTTCAATTATTCTGATCCCTCGCGGAAAAATCGGGTTGATAGGACTGATGCATGAGCGTAATATTATCCTGTTTGGAATCGAAACACAGAAAGGTTCAAAGGAACGCTTATTTATTTTAACACGGACACACAGTATGCAAATTTTCGGGGAAATCCCCTTTATTAAGCCACAAAACGACACTTAAACAACAGATAAACGGTCAAAAAGGATGAAAAATGAAAGAAAAAGACTTATCTTGTTTTGGCTGAGTTCGAAATCGGTCACATTTTCAATAAGCGTTTGCTTCGTTCGTTGCATGGAAAAGGCATCACACCGCACATCGATAAACATTTAAAGAGTGGCCAGGGAGTGAATACAGACACAAAGTTTTGCTCTTTCAAAAATAAAGGGTGTTGGGGAGTTGTTGCCATTTGTCAACTAAAACCCTGAGTTTCGATCAAATGGTCGGTGAGAAGGCAGCGTGTGCAGCCGTTTTTATGCACTTGTATTTTATAGGTCATACTTTCGTCAGTAAGCTATTTCACGTACAAAGCAAGAACATCAGATTTTGTTTACGTTAGCTGATGATGATGTAGAGCTTCATGTCCTTGGATGTCGGTTGACATATTAGGGACAAACTGTGACCAATGCCGACGCAAGTTTCAATGTTGCTTTACGTCCACATAAACCATAAGGCTCATTAGGACGGAAAGCCTAGGACGGCCAACTCGACTTTCACGCAGCTCCTAAACTCTGTTTACGTTAGCCGCTGTGGCTGTTAGCTAGTCGTATATCTTCACGTTGTACAGGTGTGTGGATATGTTTGCACACGCTACCTTCCCAACCAACATCGGGTGAGTGGCGAAGTTTTTAGTTGAGGAATGCTAGCAAACAATTAATTTTCAAATTAAAAAAAGCAAACAAGTTGGTCTAGCTATCATGTCGGAGTGTTTGTAGACGTGTTTGTCTGGCATGTAAAGTGAACTATCAGTCGTTACCTAAAATGATACAGGAAACTTGTTAAGCCGGCACTGTTTTGGCCTTTGGCTTCCTAGACTTCAAAATCAAATGGAAGACATTTCTCTTCTCCGAATATTTCAGTTAAGCAACACTGTCCTTCACCTGCATTAGTCTATACAATGTGTGCGTCGTGCGTGCGTGCGTGCGTGCGTGCGTGCGTGCGTGCGTGCGTGCGTGTGTGTGTGTGTGTGTGTGTGTGTGTGCATCTTACACAGAGTTACACTTAAATCCTTGTTGATGTGCACATTATGTGCTAGCTTTTGTTAAATTCAGAATAACATTCTCCATCTCGATGTACTGTATGTGTGTTGTTTGTTCAGCGCTTTGAACCGCGAAGTTGGCGCTTTACAAATTTCCATTATTATTATTATTATTATTATTATTATTATCGACTTGGTGTCTTCTGCTTCCTGCAAAACAATGGCTGTGATAAGTCATTATACTTTCCACGTACTCACGAGCAATCGTTTAAACACGAGAGTGCAACAAAGCTACGCGGTACCAGTTAAACTGCTACCTCAGCGATGACGTCAGATGTGGGGCGGAATGTCCTCGGATGGCGGGCTTACAGCCCTACATCAGCTTTGCAAACCAACGAGGTCATAGCTAGCCACGGCTGGTCTGCCGTTTGACTCGAGGAGATGACCCCTGGCACACAACCCGATTAATATTCAGCGCACTGATTAGAAACCGCGCGGTCTACAGATAAAACCATAATAAAACCGCCAGGGGAAAATAAATTGATAAAACATTCAACCGAAATAAAATGTTATAATCCCCCCCCCCCCCCCCCCCCCCCACACACACACACGAACACAGCGCGCGCCAACAAAAAAGAAACAAACACAGAAACAACAGATTTTAACTCTCTCTCTCTCTCTCTCTCTCTCTCTCTCTCTCTCTCTCTCTCTCTCTCTCTCTCTCTCTCGGCTATTACTGCTAAAGTCGTACGCACTCTAGTAAGTGTCTAACCAAGTCCAGGTAATAAATACTGCAGAGGCCGTTAAAGGCCGAACCTTCTGCCCAAGTCCAGGTGGGTCATGTCGTTACTGCTAAAATTACACACACTAAGTGCACTTAGATCCAGGTGAGTTGTTACTGCTGAAATCACACACACACACACACACACACACACACACACACACACACACACACACACACACACACTAAGTATACTTAAGTTCAGGTGGGTTGCTACTGCTGATAGCGCTTCGGCTATCTCAGTTCGGCTCTCCTTTCTCTTCAAAAAGGTTGTGGTTTGTGGACACTGTCTTGTGACTTTGTCCACCACTTCCTACTGAAACATTAAAATGGCTCTCATCGCTGCCCGTCTTAATGCAGGAATCATTTTGGTGGTGACAGTGTAGCAATAGGTATATAATCTCCCTCTACCATACCCCCCCCTCCCCCCCTTCTCCCCGTCCCTAATAAGCCTTATGGTTTCTGTGGACGTTTAGCACCATGTTTACTTACAACTGCTGAAATCACACACGCAAACTAAGTGTAGCTAAGTTCAGGTGGGCTGGTGCTGTAGCCCGTACATCAGTCTGTTCAGGTGTCCCAGCTAATCTGGTTACGGTCCAACACCTTTGTCGGTCCACTCCCTACGGGCAATGACCTAAGGTCAGTAACTCTGGACATGGATCATATAACTAACTACAAGGCCGTTTTTCGTCCGTCCGTCCCATACTCAGGCATGCCTCCCTCCCATAACCACCTTACCATCCACACAACCCCGTCCGCCCCCCCGCCCCTCCAGCCGCGCCACTCCATCACCATGTGCATCCCCGACCTGTTCGAGTTTTCAAGGCCATCAAGCGGCATCCGTTTCCGGGTGACAGCACCCCGGTACTCGCACTTGAGTGATTCGATCGGCCGTCGTTCCTACTTTTGCTGCAGACACTGCTATCACCCGGCCTTCATCCCTCCTCTTTCTTCCACTCACTTACTTTCTCCTTCCTTCCTTCCTCCGCTTCCGCACTGGGGTACTGCGGTCGAAGAAATAATGATGATGATAATAATAAGAAGAAGAAGAAGAAGGAGAAGAAGAAAGAGGATTTCTATAGCGCCATCTACCTCACAAGGTGGGAGCGCAGGGCGTTTTACAAAAACATCAACACACACGCACGTAAACACACATACACACACACACACACACACACACACACACACACACACGCACGCACGCACGGCACGCACGCACGCACGCACGCACGCACGCACGGCACGCACGCACGCACACATTTACCCTCTGCTGAGAACCCAGATCTTTCAAGCCTGGAGTAGGTAAAAATATAGCCACGCATGCTTCGCCCACTGCCAAGAATTTCTTTCTTGTCCTAATTTCGGCCTTCCTAGTCCATTCACCTTCAGTTTTTCTAAATCATTTCGCTATTTTTACCTGCGTTAGTTTTGGCAACGCAATTTCCCGTGTGCGTCCGCCGAATACAATAACTCACCCTGCTCATAAAAATGGTGATCCCGGCATCATCGTCCCCACTTCACGGAATAAAATAAGTCACACTGCATTTAAAAATAGTCACCCAGGTCTCATCGTCCCCAAATTCACCAGTTAACAATCTGTCGGCCAAGGCTTCTGGCATCCAATGAATAATCATTAGTCGACCATCAGCATGCCATCTATCCAGTATGCAGCGCACGTAGATGTGTGTTGTTTTTACACTTCCTTGTCCCTGATTCGGACATACACTGGGAAACTACGTCTCCCTCTGCCTCCGAGTCTCCAGTGCTGTCAAAGGGTGTGTTTCGTGTGCGTGCTTCAAGCGGAAAACAAGGAAAATGTATGAATGAACAACTGAATGATAATTTATCATGCGCATAAAACAACAGCTTCCACGCAAGAAGATGCATTTTAATCGCGCAGGTGTTGGAGGGGATAAACATGAACACACGCACACCGTAAAAAGAAACGAGCACGCGCGCGCGCGCGCACACACACACACGCACACACGCACGCACACACACACGCACGCACGCACGTACGCACACACACACATGCACTGCACGCACGCACGCACGCACGCACGCACGCACGCACGCACACACACACACATAAACGCGCGCGCACACCGTAAGAAGCACAATGAGTTCACACACACACACACACACACACACACACACACACACACACACCACACACACACGCACGCACGCACGCACCGCACGCACGCACACACATACACGCGCGCGCACACCGTAAGAAGCACAATGAGTTCACACACACACACACACACACACACCACACACACACACACACACACACACACACACACACACACACCACGCACGCACGCACGCACGCACGCACGCACACGCACGCAGCACGCACACATGCACGCACGCACGCACACACATCACGCACTCACGCACGCACACACACACACACCACAACACACACACACACACACACACACACACACACACACACACACACCACACACATCACGCATACACACGCACGCACGCACGCACGCACGCACGCACGCACGCACACACACACACACACACACACACACACACACACAGCTTGACTGATTAAACTCTATTTCTCAACGGTCAAGATATTAGCACAAAAGATGACACATATCTGCCGTTGCTACACTACTACTAGTAATAAAGACGTTAGAGAGAGAGAGAGAGAGAGAGAGAGAGAGAGAGAGAGAGAGAGAGAGAGAGAGAGAGAGAGACAGAGACAGAGACAGAGACGATACAGAGAGAAGAGAGAGACAGAGTAAAGACAATGAATCACCACCAAAAGAAGACAAGACACGGACCATACATAACAATTCAACCGTGTCGACAAAAAGAAAAAAATGTTTTCTTCATGAACAAATATTAACAAAGAAGACTTGTTTTCTTCTAAAGGTTGCTTTTGGTGAGTATTAATAATAATAAAAATATTTATAAAGCGCAAAATCTTGACCGTAAAGCGTGGTGTGTGTGTGTGTGTGTGTGTGTGTGTGTTGTGTGTGTGTGTGTGTGTGTGTGTGTGTGTTCACACACACATTACACACACACACACATACACACGCGCGCGCGCTTTGTGCTTGCCAACAGTTAGCGTACTAGAAATATCCCGTTATTATTATTATTATTGTCGTTCTTGTTTGTTGGTTTTTGTTCTTTCTCACTAGCAGTCGTCTGCTTTTTTCTTTAATTCTTCGTATGCTTCGCCTACAGTTACACTCTTTTTCCGGAAATAACAGGCGAAGATAATTTGACAGTGTTTTCTTACTCCGGGAGAGTGAAGTCCCCTGAATGGAGGTGGCAGCGGAGAAGAGCCGATCTGCGACACTTTGAGATCTTCTGGCATGGACCTATTATAATTTAATACTAGACTACCCGCTGGGGGAACCTACTATCCGATCTGCACGTTCCCCGCGAGCAGTGAGTGTTTGATCGGCATTTCTGATGCCTTTTCTGTCTTTTGTTTACGGGTATCCGTCATCTTCCCCACGTGCTCACTGTACCCCTGTACCCCCAACAAAAGCGTGCCTACTCTGCGCTACACCCGCAGGCATATACAGGTCCATGCCCGAAGGTTCTTACCGAGTGCAGTCCCCTGGATTTCCGAAGATCGTCTATTTTGTTCCTCACATTTCTGCTGGTCAGGCTTATCCAACTTCATTAATTTTTGATCCCGTTCCTCTTTAGACGTAAAGTGCTGTGTTACATAAACAGTGAATCAGAGTTATACCTGCGAGCTGTATTTCGCTGTGATAATTATGAACTCTGGTGGTGATTGCACGTTTAATGTGAAGAGTCAGTCAATCGATGCCATGGAAATTTTCCTTCTTTAAGTACCTTGGATGCAGAAATTAAAACGCCCTATGCTGAGAACCCAGAGTTTTCAACTGTTTCAACAGCCTGGAGTAGGTTATAATATCATTATAATGATAATAGGTAATTTATATAGTGCTTTCATCGATTTAAAGCGATTTGCAACGTAATTAAAGAATACGAGTATGGAGCGGATGAATTCTGACTTACACAGAGAGAAAGATCAATGACGTAATACATACACCTATTCACACACACACACACACACACACACACACACACACACACACACACACACACACACACACACACACACACTCATTCACTCACTCACTCACTGTTTCATTCATCGTGAGAGGCAAAGTCACAAGACAGAGTCCATAAATCACAGGTTTTCAAGAGAAAGGAATACGTAAGCGAGGAATCGAACCGAAGTTGTCCGCCGCTTATACCAGCCTAACGCTTTCCGCCAGGCCAAACCGGCTCGCGTTTGACTTTCACGGATGACAGGGTTTTAGCTATCAGGGCCCAGTCCCACAACAATAATAATAATAATGTACATTTATCATGCGCTCATCAACGCCCTGAGCGCTCACATGATACATATTAACCTAAATATGATATTCTATACACATGTAGAGCATAGTCCTACAAAACGATTTGCATAAAATATTATATAAACAAAAGTACGCACTACACACACATACACACACACACACACACAACACACACACACACACACACACACACACACACACACACACACACACACTGACTCTAGCAGAAACTGGGTACTAATATTTGTTAGGATGGAAATACTGTGAGAAGAGGAAGGTTTTCAGTTTGGCTTTAAAAGAAGACAGGGTTGAGCAGTGTCTAAGGTCTTGTGGGAGTGAATTCCAAATGCGGGGTCCAAAGCAAGAAAAGGTGCGAAAGCCACGAGTCTTGCGTTTGTATTGTGGGATTTCCAGCATGCGGGTGTCAGAAGAAGAGCGTAGTGTACGAGACGGAGTATAGACATGCAGCAGTTCAGAGAGGTAAGCAGGACCAGAACCATTTATAGCACTGAAACACATGCAAACAATGCAAATCGCCCTCGCTAACTCTCGGCCCGAGAATTTACGCTGACAAATAGTTGGTCCCAGGTTTTTAACATCCTCTTAACCAACAGCGTAGGGTCAGCGTACAAATCACACAACCAAAAATTCACCCATTCAAAACAAGCCACCAGTAAAAAGCCAAACAGCAGTTCTGGACACAACACAGACAACACAGCAACGGCAACAAAATCAAAACGTAACGGTTAATGTAGCGGACACATCTGAGTATTTACGATTCACTCGACTACGACTGACAGACGCAGGGACCCCCAAACAATGTAATGCACAGCGTGGTCTCAACGGAGGCGAGAAAATATATGAAATCACGAACACACCGCTGATTTACTGTTACAGTACGCTGACAGTGACCCGCCGGAATTTCGGTCTCAGTAATAGTCGGTCCCCAGGTCGGCCCGTTGTTAGTGTAGAGGACCACACGTGAAATACGTCTGTAGCTAGCTAGCACGCGACCCGGTTGGGGCTTGGTGATCTATGTCTGCTTGTGACGGAGACAGGGGCGGAGGGTTTAATCATTGGCGACCGCTGCCACGGTTTGGGAGTTGCAGTTGCAACATATTTCGTCGCCGCAAATCTGATTTTCAAGCCGTAAACGTGCATTCTGCTGAGAGCGCAGCTTTTTACTTTTACTGCTGCAAAAACTAGAAGTAGTTCTGCGCCGGCAAACAGCTTTGCCGTTACAAAACTGCCTTCCGATTTTGCAGTGACGAACGTTGTTCTTATTATTGGGGGAATGCGGTTGTGGCGGTGGGTAGGGGGTGGAGTAGGGGGTTGGTTCGAGTCCAGACGACTGACGGTTTGGAATATTAGAGGGGACGTACGTCGCCAGTGTACAGAGGACCCCCATCCCCTCACTGAGGACCTCCCCCCCCCCCCCCCACCCCCCCTGCCTCCCCCCACCCCCTCCCCCCGAATGTCGAACGAAAAAAAAGAAGAAGCGACGAATGTTAATTTCATGTTCGATGCTGGTGGCTCTATTTATGTAATATATAGTACTAATATATTAACAGGGTTCGCGTTAACCGATAATTTCCGGTATTTTACCGGTTAAGATCAGCGTGCGTCTTGCTGTGTGTGTGTGTGTGTGTGTGTGTGTGTGTGTTGTGTGTGTGTGTGTGTGTGTGTGTGTGTGTGTGTGTGTGTGTGTGTGTGTGATGAAATGAGTGTATGCTTATGTCTTTGTAAGCGCTTTGGGTTCTTACGAGATGGGGCGCCATAAAAGATAAATAATATATTATTAACATTATTATTATTATATACCGGGCGGAAATCAGCAATCGGTCAGTCGTATCGTGTTGTTATTTTGTTTGACTGGTTCGAAAAAATAAAAAATAAAAATAAAAAAAGCACTGAGAGAGAGAGAGAGAGAGAGAGAGAGAGAGAGAGAAGAGAGAGAGAGAGAGAGAGAGAGAGAGAGAGAGAGAGACCGGCTTCCGTGTACCACTTTCGCCACCTTATAGATGTCACATCGTTTTTTTGTTTTTTGTTTTTAAATGCCTAGCGCGATCAGTGTATAAGCAATTTTTGCTCGTTGCACGGCCCAACTGTTCTGTTTTTAATGTATTGTTACGAATATATATGGAAATAAGTTTGGTTTAAAACGAGAAAAAGACCACACACACACACACACACACACACACACACACACACACACACACACACACACACATACACACACACACACACACACACACACACACACACCACACACACACACACACACACACAAACAAACAAATCATTTGTCGTCCTTAGGGATTCATATTCAATCAGTGCGTTGGCCAAAGAAGGCGAAATGGGGATTGGGGTGTGGGCTGGGTGGGTGCTTGCAAAGAGTCAGATCTGGTGTTAACAGACCACAACAGTGTAGACTAGAATAGGACCTGGCTTTCTGCGCTGTGAGTATCGTGTCATCTGGTCTCCGCCACAAGTCCAGAACTGCAGCTTCCGACATCGCACCATACGGTCAACACGACGTATCTTACCTTATCTTATCAATGAACAAAAATGGCGAACACTCTGTCAAGTCAAGAGTGAAAAAAAAAGGGGGAAAAAAGTATATGTAACGTTTTCTTTTTAATTTCAGACTTTCATATAATAAGTTAAGGTAATCTAAACTCGTATTTTATATACACGCGCATACAGCTTCATGAAAGTTATATGACGCAGAGTTTCAAAGATCTTACTTGCAAAATATCCAGTAAAACACCAGCATTAACGTTGTTGTTCAGACTCGAAAAACAGCGCCAATGATCTCCCTTAAAACAAAAAAAGGTGAAAGTTATTTACTGCGTGATTATCATAGCCATACGCTACACTCTTTGACATATTTAACTCGACTGGGTGAGGAACTTGTCAAG
>JABMCL010003841.1:172500-177500 GCA_018857735.1 Alviniconcha marisindica
CCTGTGCAGGACTGACGTAAAAATCCAGATACTAACTTTTTCCTCCCAGGCGTATTAGGGCAACAGACAGGACATTAAAATCCAGATACTATCTATAACTATATAAACCCCCACCCCACCCCACCCCACCCCCACACCCCCTTTTTATTTTTAACTAATATATATAGTATATATATAGAATAGAAGTATATTAATATATAAGATATATATATAATATATATATATAATAGTAATAATTATTAATATATATATATTATATATATAATAATATATATACTTTATTGTGTGTGTGTGTTCCTCCAGGCTTCTCGGGCAACTGGCATCGCTAAAATCCCATGCTATATGTAACTTCCCCCCCCCCCCCACCTCCTCCTCCCCCCCACCCCCCCCCCCCTTTTTTAAAATTATATTTATTAATATATTTATACTTTAAAATATATAGTTTATTGTGTGTGTTCCTCCCAGGCTTATTCGGGCAACTGGCAGGTCGCTAAAATCCAGATGCTATATGTAACTCCCCCCCCCCCCCCCCCACCCCCCCTCTCCCTCCCCTCTCCCCCTCCCCCCAATTTTTTATATTAATATTTATTAATATTTATACTTAATATATATAGTTTATTGTGTGTGTTCCTCCCAGGCTTATTCGGGCAACTGGCTTACGGGGAAGGTCGGTTTCATGACGAGGAGGGCGACTTCCGGAGCATGAACGAGCTGATGTACATGACCATATATGGCATCTTCCTGCTGCACTCGCCCTTGACCTGGCTATGTGGCTCCACCTGCCCCTGGTCAAGGGAAGCAACTACGCCTCTGCTGCCATAGGCTTCTTCTGGTACGCCCAGGCCTTGTACAGCAGGTTAGTCTAAGCACGCAACGGTTTATACACACACACGCGCGCGCGCAAGCACGCGCGCGCGCGCAAGCACGTAATCTCATACACACACACACACGCGCGCGCGCGCATGCGCACGAACACGAACACGCATGTACATACACTCAAACACACATGCACGCATACACTCAAACACACATACACTCAAACACACATGCACGCATACACGGGCGCGGGCACACGCACGAGCATACCCTGGCCCCCCCCCCCCACACACACACACACGTGCAGACACATACAAACACGCACGCACGCACGCACGCACGCATGCACGCACACCCCCAACGCACGCAGACACACGCATGCAGGCATGTATTCCCAATAGAAAAAAAGGTACAGGTATCATCTTCCATTTAATGTCCAACTTGAACTCTTCAGTGCGCGCTGTGTTATTTCGGTATTTCCATAATCCATCGAACTCTGATGCGTACTACAGGATCTTTAACGTGCTCACGGCACTTTTAGGCGAGCTTCAGATCGTGCTCACAACGCTTTTAGGCGAGCTTCAGATCGTGCTCACAACGCTTTTAGGCGAGCTTCAGATTGTGCTCTCAACGCTTTTAGGCGAGCTTCAGTTTGTGCTCACAGCGGTTAAATTAAGCCATCTACAGATCTTGATTATGGCGATTTTAGGCGAACTACATCTAGCGCTCACAGCGCTTTTAGGCGAGTTACAGGTCAGGCACACAGATCTTTTATGGGAGCTACAGATCGTGCTCACAGCGCTTATAGACGAACTGCAGATCGGTGACACAGTGCTTATAGACGAACTACAGGTCGGGTCACATGCTTATAGACGAACTACAGATCGGTGTCACAGCGTTTATAGGCGAACTTCAGATCGGTGTCACATCGCTTATAGACGAACTACAGATCGGTGTCACAGTGCTAATAGGCGAACTACAGAGCGAGCTACAGACTGTGCTCATGGCGCTTTTAGACAAGCTGTTACGTGCTCATCATCATTTGTGAGCCGGTTTGGCCTAGCGGTAAGGCGTTAGGCTGGTAAGCGGAAGGACCTCGGTTCGATACCGCTTCGGCTCTCCTTTCTCTTCAAAAAGGTTGTGGTTTGTGGACACTGTCTTGTGACTTTGTCCATCACTTCCTACTGAAACATTAAAATGGCTCTCATCGCTACCCATCTTAATGCAGAAGTCATTCTGGTGGTGACAGCGTAGCGATAGGTATATAAGCTCCCTCTCCCCCCACCTCCCTCCCCCCCCCCCCCCCCTCCTCGTCCCTAATAAGCCTTACGGTTTCTGTGGACGTTAAGCACCGTGTTTACTTATTTACTTACTGCTCATCATCACAACCACTCACCCCGCCCTTCCCTACGCCGCCCCCTGATCCGCTTATTGTCCCACGTGTTTCCGCTCTCCAGCACCGAGGACACTGAGGACGGAGGTGTGGCGGTGATGGCTCGAACCTTCCCTGTCTACATCCTCTTGCCGATCGGCGCGGCGTTCATCCTGGAGTCCCTGTGGCGCCGAGAGACGTCGGTTCCCGTGGTTCGAGCCTTTTGTCTGCAGACGTACGCTACGTGGTGCTTCCAGTGCGCTCATATGCTGCACGCTGGCAACGCCTTTCCTGGTGAGTAGGGATCCAGGGACTGTTGGGCGGTTCACTGAAGCTGGTTTGCACGAGTGAATGCCCTTTGCAATCTTTCGCCCAAGAAGTCGCGAGAGGTCGCAGCGTCACTTCCGGGCCGATTTCTGAGTAGGCGTTGCTTCACGCCGTGTATAACAATGGAAGTTGAACCTAGAATCGCGAAGCAGTACAATTGCCACCACTGTTACAGTTGCAAAAATTGCCGGGGAAAGGGGACGAATGGTGGAAAAAAAGAAGCGTCTTTGCGTTGTTTTTTGGCTGACCAGAAGATCGCGAGTTCCTGGGTTTTGGGGCATCCTATAGCACGAGCAACAAGTTATTGCTTGTTGCCAGACACACTCTGACTACGGGCCTCCAAAAATGTGTATGAAGTTGGCAGTGTAAAATTCGCAAATTCACTGTCACCGCCTTCCGTTGTGAAGAAAGTACGCACCGGAAGTAAAAGCAGCCAAGAGACTTAAGCGATGCCGGGCAAAGGTAAAGGGAGTTACAACCCCACCTGAACCGCCCAGAAGATCAGTGACTACGGAAACGTCGCCTGCATCTTTCCTTGTTCGTGATCACAGGTTCAGCATCGAAGCCTTGGATTTCAGGAGTCACTGAAGCATCGTTTTCACCTTTCATTGTTCGTGATCACAGGTTCAATACCTCGCTTTAACCTTTTCTTTTTTTCGTGATCACCAGGTTCAACCTCGAAGCCTTGGATCACACGAGTCACAGAAACATCGCTTTCACCTTTCATTGTTCGTGATCACGGGTTCAGCACCTCGCTTTCATCTTTCATTTTTCGTGATCACAGGTTCAGCACCTCGCTTTCATCTTTCATTTTTCGTGATCACAGGTTCAGCACCTCGCTTTCACCTTTCATTATTCGTGATCACGGGTTCAGTATCGAAGCCTTCGATCTCACATGTCACAGAAACATCGCTTTCACCTTTCATTGTTCATGATCATAGGTTCAAGATCAGCCCATAAGCCGGATGGACCACGCAATTCGTTAGTACAGATCCGTCATCAAACCCCAACAAGGACCAGATAAGCATCACACAAGCATTGCTCAGTCTAATATAACAAATGTAAAAAGACTTTGAATACATGTAAGAGAAAGAAAAAGACAAGCTTCGCTTTCAGCTTTCATTGTTCATGCTCACACGCTCAAGACCAAGTCCATAAATGGGACCTTATAATAATTATAATAATAGATCGCTTTTGTATAGCGCCATTCTCTGGCGTACCCAAACTCGCTGCGCTTTACAACATTCGCCAACATTTTCTAAGTTTCACAAACATAATACATATAATTATGACAACTAACAATGTATAATATACAAGTGCATGTGCCATATGAGAAATAGCGATATACAAAGAAAATGAATCATTATATTACCACCTACCCATAATTCCATCTCTCCCAGTCAATTATTCCGTCTCTCCCAGACCTTATATGGACCACGCAGTTCATCACAAGTACAGCTTCGTCACCAAACCCTGACCACTCTAATATTACAAATGTGAAGTACATGTAAAGAAAAGAACAAAATAACCACCACTTTCATCTTTCATTGTTGATGCGGTTCTAGCTCAGTCCAGTATCACAACTGTGAATAAAACTGAATTAAAAGAAAGGAATAAGAAGACAGGCATCGATTTCACCTTTCATTGCTAATGCTCGTAGGTTTAACTCTTTCACTGCCAAGATGTCACTTGAAAACGACCAATAACAGTGTGAAATCTGAAATTCTTAAGCATTTTCTTTTTCTTTTTCGCATTAGCATGTAAAAGGACTTCCATCAAAACGCACAATATTGAAAGTGATTTGTTATAGGACGGGAAACTGTTCTGTTTGCAGGCGTGTGTGTGCATTTTTCAGGTCGGAACTTTTACAGGCTGGGGAAGTTAAGGGGTTAAGACCAACTTAAAAAAGGGACCTTATAAATATGGACCACAGTTCATGATCACAACTCTAACTGGGGCCTTAAAAGGGTCACTGAAGGATCACTTTCTATCTTTCCTTTTTCATTCTCGCAGGCTCAGGACCCAACCCTGACTGGGACCTTACGGATCACAGAAACGTTGCCTACAGCGCCGCCTTCTTTGGCCTTCACCTTTGCGTCAACCTCGTTCTGACAGTCGCCACCTACACGTTCATTGCTCTATTCCTGCGCATGCGCCATGGCATCACCATCGAGGTCAGCGATGACCTTACTTCCTGTTACGGCTACAGACAAGTACCCACCAGTGATGGCGTCGCAGAAGTCGAGCGAGAGTCGACGGTCAAACTTCTCGCCTCTTATTCTGCTTGAGAACTGTAAGAGAACGATGACGGAGAGAATGGGAAGTTCAAACAACGAAACTGAACTTGATGAGAGCCGAGAAAAGAGATCATGGCACACAAAAGGTTAAAAAAGAACTCTTTTATTTTAATTATACGCCACAAACCATGCACACATTTTCAGTTTTTAAGAAAACGATTAAAAATGATTTTTAAAAGTCTTAAGCA
>JABMCL010003841.1:182500-187500 GCA_018857735.1 Alviniconcha marisindica
CAAAACACCTGCTTGCTAGTTTACTGTGCCTGTTAAGTATATTGACCTGTTCTGACTTGCATAATCAAATTTAAGGGTCGCGGGGAGAGCTATGGTAGAGAAGCCCCTAGAAACGTCTTGTGCTTGAACACCCGAGTTACTGAATAGACCAGTAAGTCACAGCGTAAAACAGTCTCTGCCTCTAGCAGGGATCTGAGTCCAGAGAGGATGTTTGTTTCTGTCTGTCTCCACCGTGGAGCTGTCTCTGACTGTAACATAGAACTATGTTTTTGTCTCTGACGTAATTGTAACTATGTCACTGTCTCCACAGTGAGCTGTCTCTGTCTGTAGCATATAACTATGTCTTTGTCTCTAACGTGATTGTAACTATGTCTCTGTATCCACCGTGGAGCTGTCTCTGTCTGTAACATAGAGCTATGTCTCTGATGTGATTGTAACTATGTCTCTGTCTGTCTCCAAAGCGGAGCTGTCTCTCGTTGCTGTAACGTATACGCTTTATGGGATAGATCAGCAGGCTGTTTTTTAGTTTTAGGTTTGATCAATTGTTGCTCGTTGCTATAGGCTAATCAGCCTAAACTCACTGGAGGCGAACTGTTTTAGGCCATAACCAGTGGGCTGTAAATTGTTGTTGGTGAATCTAGGTTAGTATCCATTTCACTTGCGTGGTTCCAACTGAGCCGTAAACAGTGTGTAGACAACCCTTAACCTGCCGTGTTTCACACTACAGTCGTCTTGAGGCCAGTCCTTGTTCCGGTGCATTGAACCAGGGATTTACATCGAGGGGTTTGTGTACTGTGGATTGGTTTGATTGCTTGTGTTCGCTTTGCTGATCATGCCTGCTGTTGTAGCTTCTGCTGTTGTTTTGTGTTGTTGCTAATGTATTTTGTGTGTGCGTGTGCGTGCGTGCGTGTGGGTGGGTGCGTGCGTGCGTGCATGTGTGTGTATGTGTGTGTGCGTGCTTGTGTGCGTGCGTGCGTGCGTGCGTGCGTGCGTGCGTGCGTGCGTGCGCGCTCGCGCGTATGCATCTGACAAGAAGCTGTGTCTCTGTCTGCCTCTGTCTTGTGTGGATCTGCTCTGACTCTAGCGAAAAGATGTCTCTGTCTCTAGCGTGGAGCTGTGTCTTGTCTCTCTAGCTGTGGAGCAGCTCTGTCCCTAGCGTGGAAATCTGTCTCTGTCTTTAGCATGGAGCTGTGTCTCTCACTCTGGCATAGAGTTGTATCTCGGTCTATATCTAGTGTTGAGCTGTTCTGTTTCTTGCGTGGAGCTTTCTCTATCTGTCTGTAGCGTGGAGCTGTGTCTCTGTCTCTCTCTAGCGTGGAGCAGCTCTGTCTCTGGGGCGGAGTTGTGTCTCTCACTCTGGCGTGGAGCTGTGTCTCTGTCTCTAGCGTGGAGCTGTGTCTCTGTCTCTAGCATAGAGCTGTGTCTCTAGCGTAGAGCTGTGTCTCTGCCTGTCTCTAACGTAGAGCCGTGTCTCTGTCTGTCTCTAACGTAGAGCTGTGTCTCTGTCTCTAGCGTGGAGCTGTGTCTCTGTCTCTAGCGTAGAGCTGTGTCTCTGTCTGTCTCTAGCGTACAGTTGTGTCTCTGTCTCTAGCGTAGAGCCGTGTCTTTGTCTGTCTCTAGCGTGCAGCTGTGTCTCTGTCTGTCTCTGGGTTGGAGCTGTGTCTCTGTCTCTAGCGTAGAGCTGTGTCTTTGTCTCTGGGTTGGAGCTGTCTCTGTCTCTAGCGTACAGCTGTGTCTCTGTCTCTAGCGTACAGCTGTGTCTCTGTCTCTAGCGTACAGTTGTGTCTCTGTCTGTCTCTACCGTACAGCTGTGTCACTGTCTCTAGCGTGGAGCTTTGTCACTGTCTCTAGCGTGGAGCTGTGTCACTGTCTCTAGCATGGAGCTGTGTCTCTGTCTCTAGCTTGGAGCTGTGTCTCTGTCTCTAGCGTAGAGCTGTGTCTCTGTCTGTCTCTGGGTTGGAGCTGTGTCTCCGTCTCTAGCGTAGAGCTGTGTCTTTGTCTCTGGGTTGGAGCTGTCTGTCTCTAGCGTAGAGCTGTGTCTCTGTCTCTAGCGTGGAGCTGTGTCACTGTCTCTAGCGTGGAGATGTGTCTCTGCCTCCAGTGTGGAGCTGCTACGGGACGGCAGACCTGCCTGGCAACGTGCAGCTCGAGGACCTACCTGGGAACTTGTCGTGCTCGTACAGGATGAAGGCCACGTGGGAGAACCAGGTGCCCAGAGTCAGCAGGAAGTAGGACCTGGCCAGCATCGTCCACACCCCGCTGCGCCATCGGCACTCCAGGAACATGGCGCCCGCCGTCAGCAGCATGACGCCGATGGGGATCACGTGCACGATGGTCTCCAGGGGCTCTTTGCCGTGCATCCGCGAGTGGTAGTAGAAAGCGACCCCGTACCTGAAGGAAGGACAGGGAGGAAGGGAGGTGGGAGGAGGGTTAGATTAATTTCACCCGAAACAACCTGTGGCCTCTGGACGGGGAAAATGCTGGTGGGCGTGTGGGGGCTGGGGAGGGGGGTGGGGGCGGCTGGGAGGGGTGGGGGGGGGGGGGTACTAGCGTAAGAGAAAGCAACGCCTACTTGAAGAGTAAGTGAGCAACTTGAGCTGATTTTCGTTATGTTTATGAACTCTTTTTGCTTCTGACTATTTAGTTTATTGTAAGTTACACAGACAAAAAAAATGGAATAAAACATCGGAGAGAGAAAAAGTTAACAACTTTGTGTTTTACGACCTGTCAGCCAGTACGGTGATACCATAGGGGGAGGGGGGAGGGGGAGTTGAGTGCCGGTGAGCGAAATAATGATAAGATTCAGAGATAATAAACGAGTTTCATAGGATAATCCTGCGATATTTGGGCGTCAGATATTTAAAAGAACATCACAAAGACGTCTAAGTGAAATTGGATGAAATTCAGCTGTCGAGGCCCCAGTGTTCGCATAGTTTGGCAGTAAAGACAAAGACTGCGAGGAGGAGATGAAAAAAGGGGGGAGAAAAGGGGGAGAATGAGAGAGTAGGATAAGAGAGACATAAAATGAAGTTGGGGGGCGGGGGGGGGGGGGGGGGAGGGGAGGGAGTGAGAATAGATGCGGCAGAAGAAGAAGAAGAAGAGACCGAGCGAGCGAGCGAGCGAGCGAGAGAGAGAGAGTCAGAGACAGGGACAGAGAGACAGAGAAACAAAGAGAGACAGAGACATCTCCCAATGTTTACCAGACGAAGGAGGTCGCAGCGGAGGCATGCGGGGCACCGGGAACCATGGGAACGCCTGCCCAGGCCAAAAGGTCGATGATGGAGTGGAGAATGAATATGCCATATATGGTCATGTGCTGCGCGTACACCAGCTTCCGGAAGTTCCCCTCCTCGTCAATGAAGTACATGCCACCGTCAATCATCTCGGCCAGAAATCCTGCAGTGGTCAAAATGATAATAAGGTACATAGTCATCATCGGTCGGCGGTTGGTACAGCGGCTGGCTGCCCAAGTGGACTGACTGGCGGATAAGTACAGTGGACGGTTGGGTGGATACAGAGTATGGTGGTACTGGCGAATTGGATGGTTGGGTTGGTAAGTATGATGGTACTGCCCAAATGGATGGTTGGGTGGTTACAGAGTATGATGGTACTGCCCGAAATGGATGGTTGGGGTAGTAAGTACGATGGTACTGCCCAGATGGCTGGCTGGGGTGGTAAGTATGATGGTGCTGCCCAAATGAATGGTTGGGTGGTTACAGAGTATGATGGTACTGCCCGAAATGGATGGTTGGGGTGGTAAGTATGATGGTACTGCCCAAATGGATTGTTGGGTTGGTAAGTATGATGGTGCTGCCCAAATGGATGGGTTGGTAAGTATGATGGTACTGCCCAGATGGATGGTTGGTTTGGTAAGTATGATGGTACTGCCCAAATGGATGGTTGGGTGGTTATAGAGTATGATGGTGCTGCCCAAATGGATGGTTGGGTGGTTATAGAGTATGAAGGTACTGCCCAAATGGATGGTTGGGTGGTTATAGAGTATGATGGTGCTGCCCAAATGGATGGTTGGGAGGTTATAGAGTATGATGGTGCTGCCCAAATGGATGGTTGGGTGGTTATAGAGTATGATGGTACTGCCCAAATGGATGGTTGGGTGGTTATAGAGTATGATGGTGCTGCCCAAATGGATGGTTGGGTTGGTAAGTATGATGGTGCTGCCCAAATGGATGGTTGGGTTGGTAAGTATGATGGTGCTGCCCAAATGGACGGTTGGGTTGGTAAGTATGATGGTGCTGCCCAAATGGACGGTTGGGTTGGTAAGTATGATGGTGCTGCCCAAATGGACGGTTGGGTTGGTAAGTATGATGGTGCTGCCCAAATGGATGGGTGGGTGGATATTGGATATGACATTGCTGCCCAAGTGGATGATTGGGTTGATACGTGCGATGGTGCTACATGTTTTATTTTTTTCCCGTTTCAGATATATATATATTCAAAATAGTTTTTAACGTGCCGTGTCTCGATGCTTCGGCGTTGCCATATTTGATCTTGGATGATAAAGTTTAGAGGCGTTGTGGTGAGTTGTTTCTCGCTTTCTCGCTCGCTCTACCATTTTTTACTCAGAAGCATCACCCATAGTATAAAACCGGAAGACTCGCCCATGCCATCGCTAAAGGAAGTTCTGTGTTCAATGTCATGGGTCAACAAACTTGTGGACACGCTTCCGGCAAAGACTGAATGGGCAGCTCTGCGTCCATTTATGTAAACCGTCTAAAACAGACCCAGTGTCATGGGTCGACAAGCTTGTGGACACGCTTCCGGCAAAGACTGAATGGACAGCTCTGCGTCCATTTATGTAAACCGTCTAAAACAGACCCAGTGTCATGGGTCGACAAACTTGTGGACACGCTTCCGGCAAAGACTGAATGGACAGCTCTGCGTCCATTTATGTAAACCGTCTAAAACAGACCCAGTGTCATGGGTCGACAAACTTGTGGACACGCTTCCGGCAAAGACTGAATGGACAGCTCTGCGTCCAT
>JABMCL010003841.1:207500-217500 GCA_018857735.1 Alviniconcha marisindica
CTGTCTGCTCTTCTAGCACCCTGCTGTGCGATCACAAACAGGTGTGACTTGACGATGCAGCAAAAACATGGTTGCACGGGTACCGGACTGCGACCGGACACTCCTCTCGTCAGAAGATTCTTTTCAATGCGAGCAATGGTACCAGGGAGACAACTCAGAATCGTTGAACACAGGGCTGACTGTATTAGATCCCTTTGTACCTGTAGTCGGAGAACAGCTGGTTAGTTAGTGAGTGGGTTAGTGAATGAGTGGGTTAGTAAAGTAGTTAGTGAGTTAGTGAGTGGAGCGATGAGTAAATGAGTGAGTGAGTCACTTTGTCAGTAAAACATACACGCGTGTGGTGTGTGTATCTTTACGTACATGTGTGTGTGTGTGTGTGTGTGTGCGTGCGTGCGTGCGTGCGTGCGTGCGTGCGTGCGTGCGTGCGTGTGTGTGTGTGTGTGTGTGTGTGTGTGTGTGTGTTGTGTGTGTGTGTGTGTGTGTGTTGGTGTGTGTGTTTGGTGATTGTATGTGTTTATGTGCCTGTGTGCTGACGCCCCCGCCGGCGGTGGTGGGTTTATTTGTGTTGTGGGTTTGTGGGTTGTTGTTTTGGGTGGTGGTGGTGCGTGGTGCGTGGGTGGTGCGTGGGCGGCGGATGTAGTGTGTGGTGTGTTTTGGTGTGGGGGTGTGTGTGGGGGTGTGTGTGTTTTTGGGGGTGCATGGGTGGTGTGTGGGGGTGTGTGTGTGTGTGTGTGTGTGGGGTGTGTGGTGTGTGTGTGTGCGCGGCGCGTGGGGTGTGTGGGTGTGTGGTGGGGTGGTGGGGTTTTGGTCTGCGTTGTCTTCGGCCTTTGTTGTTGTCTGTTTTCCCCCTTTTTGGGGGTCTGTGTTTGTTGATGTTTTGTTGTGTGTTTTTTTGGGTTTTGTGTTTTGGCCCTTTTGTGTGTGTCTGTGTGTGTTGGGTCTTTTTTGTGTGTGTGGTTTGTGTGTTTGGTTTGTGTTTTTTGGTGTGTGTGTGTGTTGTGTGTGTTGTGGTGTGTGTGTGTGTGTGTGTGTTTGGGGGCGCGCGCGCGCGTGTGTGGGGTTTTGGTGTGTGTTGTGTGTGTGTGTTTGTGTGGTGGTTGTGGCCCTTTGTCGGGGTTTGTTTCGTTATTGTGCTAATGTGTGTGGGGCGTGTGTTTACTTGATGTGTGCTGAATTGTGTGGGCGCCGCCGCGCGCATGAATGAATTAGCACCTTGCACGCCCCAGCCCAACGAAGTGAAGAGATCGTTAAAGATGTTCCATCTGACTCACACCTTCGTCTAAAACGCAGCCCCACAGGTCTGGAGATGGAGATATATACGTATTATGCGATGGATTATTTCGTAACGTAATGGGATTTGTACGGTCAGTATACGGGCCCCTACACACGTCCCTCCACGATCCCCAAATGATCCTTAGGCGTCGTTGTAACTTTTAAAGAGGAAAAGCGTCCGACACAACACCACAGAGAACCACGCAATTCCAGTTCACGGCATACATCAGGGCTTGCAAAAAAAAAAAGAAAAAAAAAAGGGCCCCCCCCCCCCACCACACCCCCACACCCACACACACTCTCTCTCTCTTCTCTCTTTTCTCTCTTTTCTCCTCTCCCTCTTCTCCTCTTCTCTCTCTCTCCCTCTCTCTCTCTCTCTCCTTCCCCCCTCTCTCTTTCTTCTTCCGTTCCTTTTTTTTTGCTGTCTTTTTGTCTGTCGCTCTCTGTCCTCTGTCTCTCTCTCTCTCCACAAAACACAACCCCCACACACACACCCCACACACACACACCACCAAAACTCTCTCTCTCTTTTCTTCTCTTTTTCCTCTCTCTCTCCCCTCTTTTCTCTCTTCCCTTTTTAAAAAAAAACACCAAACAACATCACACCCAAAAACCCCCCTCTCTCTCTCCTCTCTCTCTCTCTCTTCTCTCTCTTCTCTCTCTCTCTCTCTCCTTCTTCTGCTGTCTGTTGTCTGTCTGTCGTCTGTCTTCTGTCTTCTGTCTCTGTCCCGTCTCTGTCTGTCTCTTTCCCTGTCTCTTCTTCTTCTGTCTGTCTGTCTGTCTTCTTCTGTCTGTCGTCTGTCTGTTTTGTCTTTTCCTCTCTCTTCTCTCCCTTCCTCTCTTCTCTCTCTCTCTCTCCCTCCCCTCTTCTTCCTCTCTCTCTCTCTCTCTCTCAAACACACACCCCCACACACACACACAAACCCCCACACCCCCCCCCCCCCTCCCCCCTCTCTCTCTCTCTCTCTCTCTCTTCTCCTCTCTCTCTCTCTCTCTCTCTCTCTCTCTCTCTCTCCCCCACCCCTCCCCACACCACACACACACCCATCCAACAACAACTCTGATTCGAAATTTCACACACCAACACACACATTCCACACACACACACCACACCACAACACCACACAACACACACACACACACGACACACACACACACACACACACACACACACACACACACACACACAACTGCGCATGCGTGCGATGCGGCTCTAAAACTGGGTCAGCTTCTCCTTGTCACTTAGAGGTAGTCTGGCCGAGCGTTTCAGAAAATGGACTTGACGTAAAGAACAGCGGCTTCGAATACTCGTTGGGGGCAGTTCAAGAGAGAGATCGTGCGCCATAAAATCCAAGGCTTTGCAGCAGAGTATGAGCCGTCAGACAGAGACTGATCGTGTTGCTTCAAACGTAGTTTTATTAAACAGAGTGAGGCACAACTGGAAATAAATCCACAGAGAAAATTCGGATTGGACAATGTGTAATACCTACTGCCAGTTTACCACCATGGCCTGGGCTGTGTCACGTACTACACACTGACACCAGCAAGAACACAAAGCTGCATTAAAATGTCATGCTCTGCACAGTTACGTAGGACAGAGCTCAAGAGCTGTGAAAGTGTGAAAGTCGAGGTGGCCGTCCTGGGCTCCCGTCCCTAATAAGCCTACGGTTTCTGTGGACGTAAAGCAACACTCAACCAACCAAAGTTACGCAGGGCGTATCTTCGACCACGAATGATAATTAAGCTCTATATGCATAACAGCACCGCCTCCCAGAAATTCGAAGACCCTCCAGACCGCTAAACTGATAGAGATGTAATCCCACGAAGACGGCGTGAGGCTGCCCATGTGGAGAGGCAATAATAAACAAATTTAAACAGTTACACACGCCATGCTCTCACCCTACGGAATACATCTGTCGATGTGCAATTGCATATAATCGTATCAGGTGACCCCCCCCCCCCCCCCCCCCCCACTTCCCCTCCCACCCCGAGTATCGGCTTATTAGTATTGTCAGTAGTAGTAGTAGGTGTTGCTGTTGTTGTTGTAGTTGTTGTTGAAGCAGTAGTAGTAGTAGTAGTAGTAGTAGTAGTAGTAGTAGCAGCAGCAGCAGTAGTAGTAGCAGCAGCAGCAGCAGTAGTAGCAGTAGTGGTAGCATTGTTGTTGTAAGTAGTAGTATTGTTGTTATTGTTATCATTACGAAGAAGAAAAAGAATGATAATAACAAATAAGAAACAAATCATAGTTAGAGAGAGAGAGAGAGAGAGAGAGAGACGAGAGAGAGAAGAGAGAGAGGAGAGAGGAGAGAGAGGAGAGCAGAGAGAGTGGAGGGGAGAGAGAGAGACAGACAGACAGGAGACAAGAGACAGAGACAGACAGACAGACAGACAGACAGACAGACAGACAGACAGACAGACAGACAGAGACAGACAGAGAGAGAGAGAGAGAGAGAGAGAGCATGACGATAATAAAAACGAAACTTGCCCTTTACTGTGAGGTCACACCAGGACGCGTGGAGACCATACCGTTATGCAGACGGGCAAGGTGCCAGGTGTAACGGAATTCACCCACAGTCCAGCGAGTAGCTAGTTCATCGAAGATTATCCGGCGTCCTGCCCGTGACCTTGCCCTTCCGGAGCGGGGTCAAAGTGCACCACCTTCACACGGCAGTCAGGACACGATTTTTGTCGTTCTTGCTTTAAAAATAAAAAATAAAAAATAAAAATCGACTGCCAGTGGTCTGAAACAAGATCAAAACACACAAAGCACCCCCCTCTCCACGTACCCCCCCCCCCCCACCCCCCACCCCCCTCCACGAAAAAAGAAGAAAGAAGATGGAGAAATACGAACGCTTACATTAGATAGACAATACAAAACAATACAATACATGCGCAGACAGAAAACACAATAACAAACGTTGAAATTTGATCTATTTTCAGCTTGCAGTTGGTGAAGAAGTTATGCTGCTTAACCTTGCATCATCCTTAGCACACGACCTACACAAGGTTTTTTATGGTTGTTTTTTTTTGGTTTTTTTGTTTTGTTTTCCAATTGAATTAATTAGGAGAAAACAATAACACCAAATTTTGAGAAAATAATTTGCTTTTGGTCAAGCAAAAACTAGACAAAACGACAGTATTCTACACAAAAAATGACAAGGAACGAAAAACAACTGATTTTGTGCGTTAGATCAATCTCGCAGCGGAGAAAGTGTTGCTTGACAATTGCATTGTTTGCCAAAATTGTACTTATTGTTTCGTATTGACTAATTTTTATTGTAAACAACATATATGTCATGTGTTAAACATATATGTCATGTGTTAAAATTTGTTTTATCTATATGAAATGACGCATTCACGCACGCACGCGTTCACAGACACACGCACGCACGCACGCACGCACGCACGCACGCACGCACGCACACACACACACACACACACACACATGCGCTACGCCACATCTGCACAAGAAAGGAAAGGGGAAAGAAAACTGTCGCCAGGCCACTGTCAAAACAACAACAACAGAAACAACAACAAAACAGCAAAAAACGCAAAACGTACAACATTCAGCCGTGAAAGCATTCAATTATTTGGTGTACACTGACCATGCTTTCATGCTGTCTTGTCCTATCTTTCAGCACCCCCTCTGTCCCACTGCCCCCCCCCCCCCCTTTTCCCCACTCACCCGCCCAGCCACCCACACCCGACCGCGACCCCTACTATCGGGCCCAGGGACAGGATAGGAGTGGGATATGAGTGCTGCTTTGTACAGTCAGAATGCTTGTGTGTGCGGGTGCCTCTGTGCGTGCGTGCGTGCGTGCGTGCGTGCGTGCGTGCGTGCGTGTGTGTGTGTGTGTGTGTGTGTGTGTGTTGTGTGTGTGTGTGTGTATGTGTGTGTGTGTGTGTGTGTGTGTGTGTGTGGTGTGTGTGTGTGTGTGTGTGTGTGTGTGTGTGTGTGTGTGTGTGTGTGTGTTGTGTTGTGTGTGTGTGTGTGGTGTGTGGTGTGTGTGTGTGTATGCGCTTAGAACAGTCTCTCGGGACAAGATTTTGCGCCTTAAAAATACTTTTATTATTATTATTATTATTATTATATGAGGAAAGTTATACATCAGACAAGCTGGGCAAACAAACGCCATCAAGCGCCTGTCGGTGTGCGTGCTCTCACGTCCCGTCCATCTGATCTACTTCCAACGCCCCCTTCTGCATTGGCCGACCGCACCGTCTTGATCACCAAATGTACCGCCTAGTAGCCTATGCAGAAGTGCGAAGCTGACGCAAAGCTAATCCGCCAACGGCCAAAACAGAGATTATCCTCTGGCTTTTGTTTGGGGTACAGGATCGGTTCATGAGAAGAAGAAGAAATAATAACGGAAGAGGCAGACAGACTGTCCACTTGACGCTTATGAAGCCAATGTTACCTTAGGGCGGAGATTTCGAATTTACTAAGTTTCCGGTGCATTGATCAGGATGTGGCCCCAACACCGGGACTGTCACGGTCAAGTCGCCAGCGTGGATTTGGAGAATCGTGTCACACTAGCTTCCACAGGATTAATCGCCTGCTGATTCAGTATCCGGATTTGTTACTTCGAAGTAACCCACGCTACCGGCGAGGGAGTGAGCGTATAATTCAATTGTTTAGAGAACGTAAATGGCAGTCGTGACTGTAGCTAGTTGCGCGGGTAAGCAGTCGATGTCTTCATTCGTGGTGCCACAAGGACAGGAGAAACTTCCGTTATCGTCAATATTCTGGGAGGAAAAGGATTTACAGTTGTTTAAAGAACGTAAATAACGGTTGTTTGCTCCAGTCGTGTTACAAATTACAGTTATGTACCTCTGGTGGAGTTTATGTACCTTGTATTACACGCATGCCAGGTGAGAGTTACAGTAGGCGACTCAGGCCTTTGTTGTTGTACTTGTGTGACGTCTTTCGAGCGTTCATTAGCTGCCTTGTGTGTTGATTCTCCAATCGTGTTACAAAGGAAGGTATTCAAGAAGTTGTTACATCGATTAACTCTGAACAACTATTTGACAATAGATGTAAGCAGGTAAACATGGTGCTTAACGTCCACAGAAACCGTACGGCTTATTAGGGACGGGGAGAAGTGAGGGAAGGGGGTATGGAGGTAAGGGGGGAGAGGAGATTATATACCTATCGCTACACTGCCACCGCCAGAATGACTTCTGCATTAAGATGGCAGCGATGAGAGCCAATTTAATGTTTCAGTAGGAAGTGATGGACAAAGTCACAAGACAGTGTCCACAAACCACAACCTTTTTGAAGAGAAAGGAGAGCCGAAGCGGTATCGAACGGAAGTCCTTCCGCTTACCAGCCTAACGCCTTACCGCTAGGCCAAACCGGCTCACAAAATAGATGTACCTCTGGTGGAGTGAGTTTATGTACCATGTATTTACACGCATGCCAGGTGAGTTACCGTAGGCGACTCAGGCCTTTGTTGTTGTACTTGTGTGGTGTCTTTCTAGCGCTAATAGACGATCTTCGGAAATCCAGGGGACTGCGTTCGGTAAATGCCTACAGGCATGGCCTGTATAAATATGCTTGCGGGTGCAGCGCAGAGTATTGGGAGCCAGTTTGGCCTAGCGGTAAGGCGCTAGGCTGGTAAGCGGAAGGACCTCGGTTCGATGCCGCTTCGGCTCTCCTTTCTCTTCAAAAAGGTTGTGGTTTGTGGACACTGTCTTGTGACTTTGTCCATCACTTCCTACTGAAACATTAAAATGGCTCTCTCGCTGCCCATCTTAATGCAGAAATCATTCTGGTGGTGACCAGTGTAGCGATAGGTATATAATCTCCCTCTACCCCCCACCTCCATACCCCTTCCCCTCCTTCTCCCCGTCCCTAATAAGCCGTACGGTTTCTGTGGACGTTAAGCACCATGTTTACTTACTAGCGCAGAGTAGGCACGCTTTTGTTGGGGGTACAGTGAGCACGTGGGCAAGATGACGGATACCCGTAAACAAAAGGCAGAAAAGGCATCAGAAATGCCGATCAAGCGCTCACTGTTCGTGGGGAACATGCAGATGGATAGTAGGTTCCCCCAGCTGGTAGTCTAGTATAAACTATACTAGGTCCATGCCTGAAGATTTAAAACTGTCGCAGATCGGCTCTTCTCAGCTGCCGCCTCCATTCAGGGGACTTCACTCTCCCGGAGTGAAAAAACACTGTCAAATTATCTTTGCCTGTTATTTCCGGAAATCGTCTATTAACTCCCTTGTGTGTTGATTCTCCAGTCACGGTAGTTGTGAGAGAACGCAGTCAATGTCTACTTGTACGTTGCCACGTTGGCTAGCAACGACTGGAGCAACTTCCGTTATCGTCAATGTTCTGAGACAAAAGGATTGACAGAAGTTATTTTTAATCAGTACTGAAGACAATTCTGAGAGACGGAAAGATTTGAGAGGTTGCTGTTTTGATTAATACTGAACAACATCCCGAGAGTGTAAATATCTGAAACGAAGGTATTCAAGAAGTTGTTAAATCGATTAACTCAGAGCAATTATTTGACAAGTTGCTATTTTGTGCTATTTAAAAAATAAAAATAAAAATATTGACCAACATTTTGAGAAAAGACATTGTGGAAACTGCTGTTCCGAAACACGTTCTCAAAGGTTAAAGAAGTGAAGCTGCTCCGTTGAACAAAATTTGGAGATAGGGACTGAACAACTAGACGGCTGTTATGGGCGTTCGTTTCAACAAAGCCCCAAGACGAAAAGAAAAGCGCGAACGTCCTGAACTACACACTGCAGTTACGCTTTCGTAAAAGCTGCACAACACTCAAATAAGCATACTGCTTTTGTGTTTCCTGTACTTATTTGTTGAACTTATGACTACGATGAATGAATACATTAGTTTTGTTTAAACCAAAGCTGCGCACTGCAGTTACACTTAAGTAAAAGCTACACGCTGCAGCAACAGTTTCGTAAAAGCTGCACACTACAAATACGCCTTCGTAAAAGCTACACGCTGCAGCAACAGTTTCGTAAAAGCTGCACACTACAGTTACGCCTTCGTAAAAGCTACACACTGCAGTTACACTTTCGTAAAGGTACACTACACTTACGCTTTCATAAAAGCTACACACTGCAGTTACACTTTTGTAAAAGCTGCGCACTGCAGTTACACTTTCGTAAAAGCTGCACATCGCAGTACACTTTCGCAAAACTACATCTCAACGCGAACTGCAGTTATACGCAGGCGAATGCAGTCATCGTTCACTGCAGTAACACGATAGACTAATCTTATGTGAAACTGTGTTTCAGCGAGGCCCGTAGGAACACATAAGTAAAACTGCACTTCAGCGGAGCGGCGATGAAAGCTGTTTCGGTCAGAGACAACAAGGCATCTGCACAACTATAGACAGCTGCAAAAATCCCAGGAACAGGAAGCTGCTTGCTGCACCGGATGAAGGACAGGATGACTCAAGGAACCGTTCATTGCCATACTTCACGATGGGGCCATGACGCCCTCTATGCCTGACAGTGATGCCTTTAAACTCACTGTAGGCCCTGAATAGCTACAGCTGCCAGCCACCAAGGTTATAAAGCAAAAAAAGAGAGAGACGAAGAACGGTTGTGGGTCTTCAGAAGTGGTCTTGTCCAAGACGTGGCAAGGTGCTTTCTCGTGAAGCATATTTGTGACGCTGATGATGGTTTTCGTGGCTTTGTGTTGGATTCTGGCCCTCTGTGGCTGTCTGCTGGGGAGATCGGGTGTTCACGGTGAGTCAGAGAGAAAATCAAATTCTTTATTTACGAGGGTCTTAGAGAGGCACGTATACTTTTTTTGCATCCAGCCCTCGCCCAAACAAATGACTATTCTAGATCTGATTATACATGTAAACATTTTTCAAGCTGCGATACACCGTTACACACTTTGGAGCTGGGGGGGGGGGGGAGGAGGGAAGAGGGGAGGATGATAGAGTGGAGAGAGAGGAGAGGGTTTCAGAGGAGGGGGAGGAGAGAAAGGGGGGAGTGAAGCTGTAATGAGAGAGAGAGAGAGGAGGAAGAGGAACAGAGGGTGTCAACGAGTGAGAGAGAGAGAGAGAGAGACGCAGAGAGAGAGGAGAAGGAGAGAGAGAGAGAGAGGAAAGAGAAGAAAGAGAGAGAGAGAGGAGGGAAAGGCTGGGTGTGAGTAGAGAGGGAGAGAGAGAGAGAAGAGAGAAGAACGAGGAGGGAGAGAAGAGAGAGAGAGAGAGAGAGGAGAGAGAGGAGAGAGAGAGAGAGAGAGGAGAGAACACACACACACACACACACACACACACACACACACACACACACACACACACACACACACACACACAGACAGGCAGGCAGACAGACAGACAGACAGACAGAAACAGAGACGGAGGGACAAAACGTCTCTACTCCTACTGCTACAACTTCATCGTCCCGTGGGTCCACAGGAGCGTGTTCGGAGCCGCTAGGCGTAGCCAACGCCTACATCACCAGCACCGCCCCCTACAACACCGGCGACAGGGTCTACTTCCGCTGCTACGACGGCTTCACCATGTCCGGCACCCCCTCCTTGGAGTGCCAGTCGTCCGGCAGCTTCAGTGGCACCTACCCCACCTGCACCGCCAACGACCAAGCCGTGACCGTCAGGCAGAGCATCACCAGTCCCAATGGTGAGTAGTCACGTGTAGGTGTCGCTGTCACCATAAAATAGACCGTCACCAGCGATGTCAACGAAAAAGAGACCGTCACCAGTGATGTCACCATA
>JABMCL010003841.1:222500-227500 GCA_018857735.1 Alviniconcha marisindica
ATCTCACAACTCTCTGTTGTCACTAGATCTCGCTGAGACCTCGAGATTCATCCAGATCCACAACCAGTACTCCGTCTTCAGTACAGCCATCACAGGTCCGTTAGTATCGCACAACTCTCTGTTGTCACTAGATCTCGCTGAGACCTCGAGATTCATCCAGACCCACAACCAGTACTCCGTCTTCAGTAGAGCCATCACAGGTCGGTAGGTATCTCACAACTCTGTCTGGATCACTAGATCTCTCTGAGACACCTAGATTCCTTCAGACGAACGACCAGTGCTCCGTCTTCAGTACAGCCATCACAGGTCGGTTAGTATCTCACAACTCTGTTGTCACTAGATCTCTCTGAGACCTCGAGATTTCTTCAGACTCACTACGGGTATTCCTTCAGACACATTGCCCCGTCTTCAGTTTCACCCTTATAGTCGCTACTTATCTCACAACTCTGTTGTCCCTATATTTATTTCTCTAAGGCATCGAGATTCCTTCAGACACGCTTGTCAGTCGTCGGTGGTCCCCGGTGGTTCAGACGGTTGTTGTAGCTGCAGTCTGTGGCGCAGCCTTAGAACCGGCACCAGCAGCTCTGATCTGGACAGCAGATCGTTGGGGTTGGATCTGTTCCAGCGTGGATGCTGTTGCAGCTACTGGCGTGTTCTACCTTGCCTTAGACACTGCTCAACCCTGTCATCTTCTAAAGCCAAACTGAAAACCTTCCTCTTCTCACAGTATTTCCATCCTAACTAATATCAGTACCCAGTTCGGCTACAGTCTCTGTGTGTGTGGGTGTGTGTGGTTGTGGGGTGTGTGTGTGTGTGTGTGTGTGTGTGTGTAGTGCTTTTTTTCTTCTTCTTTTTTTGGTATAATACTTTATGTAAATTGTTTTGGTAGGACTATGCTCTATATATGTATAGAATATCATATTTAGGTTAATATGTATCATGTGAGCGCTCAGGGCGTTGATGAGCGCATGATAAATGTACATTATTATTATTATTAATGGGTTTGTTTAATCATTCCATGGCTGTGTTGGTTGCAGCACTGGCTTTCTCTACCTTGCCTTAATAATGGGTTTGTGTAACACTTTCACTGCCATGCTGTCACTTGAAAACGGCCAATAAAGGTGTGAAATTTGAAAGTCTTACGTCTTTTCGTTTGCCTTTTGGCATTGGCGTGAAAAGATTTCCGTCAAAACGCACAATATAGAAAATAGATTTGTTATAGGACAAGGAAGTATACTGTTTTGCAGGCTTGTGCAGGCGCTTTTCAGCCCGGAAATTTTACAGGCTGTGGCAGTGATGGGGTTAATCATTTCACGTCTCTGTTGGTTGCAGACAGTCATTGAAGAGGGTGCAAAAGTACCCCCGCTGAACCTCTCGCACGTGCACTGACTGGCGGCCAACAGAAGCGATCCTCTGTCCTCTGATCACAGCTCATCTCTGCTCACCGCCTTGATGACAGGATAGACACAGAACAGTGACGCTGTGTTTGTGCCATCTCCATGCCAACCGCTCCAAAACGCCCCCCCTTCAACCTCGCGAGAACGGGAACCGGAAACGGCTCAGCGTCACCTGGTCACGTGACGTCTTCTCCACCGTTGTCCCCACCGGCTGATAATGATACACCATACTTACGCCAAGCCATCCAGATCGCCTTCTTCTTCTTCTTCTTCTTCTTCTTCTGCTAATGTTGCTTTACGTCCACGGAGACCGTAAGGACCTATTAGGGACGCGGAGCCCAGGACGGCCACCTCGACTTTCACACAGCTCCTGAACTCTGTAAACAGCTGCGTCTTCTTGTCGCACGCAACACGAAAGGAAGAAACGGTGATGTTTTGGGTGATCGTGCTCAATGCGACTGACACACGCTTACGTTCCAACCACCAGGTCCAGCGAGATCTGCTGAGTTTTTTAGTTTTTTTTGTGGGGGAATGCAATGACTGAATCGTACTGAAGATATGATGGCATCAGTTTGAGTGTTATCTGCTGAGTTGTTGTGGAAATGCCGTGAATCGTACGGTGGGTACGTTGTCATCAGGTTGAGCGAGATCTGCTGAGTTTTTGTGGGAATGCAATGAATCGTACTGAAGATGTGATGGCATCAGTTTGAGTATTATCTGTCGAGTTGTTGTGGAAATGCCGTGAATCGTACTGTGGGTACGTTGTCATCAGGTTGAGCGAGATCTGCTGAGTTGTGGAAATCCGATGACTCATACTGTAGGTACGATGTCATCAGGTTAAGCGTGATCTGCTGAGTTGTGGAAATCCGATGACTCGTACTGTAGGTATGATGTCATCAGGTTGAGCGTGATCTGCTGAGTTGTTGTTGTGGAAATGCGATGAATCGTACAGTGGGTATGATGTCATCAGGTTGATCGCGATCTGCTGAGTTGTGGAAATGCGATGAATCGTACAATGGGTATGATGTCATCAGGTTGAGCAAGATCTGCTGAGTTATGGAAATGCGATGAATCGTACTGTAGGTATGATGTCATCAGGTTAAGCGTGATCTGCCGAGTTGTGGAAATGCGATGAATCGTACAATGGGTATGATGTCATCAGGTTGAGCAAGATCTGCTGAGTTGTTGTGGAAATCCGATGAATCGTACTGCAGGTATAATGTTATCAGGTTAAGCGTGATCTGCTGAGTTGTCGTGGGAATCCGATCAATCGTACTGTAGGGGTGATGTCATCGGGTTGATCGCGATCTGCCTAGTTGTGGAAATGCGATGAATCGTACTGTAGGTATGACGGCACCAGAACAGTAAGCCTGCATGAAGCTTGGACTTTGAACTATGGATGTGTTTTGTACAGACAGTCCCGCTAAGCGTCACTCACAATACAAGGTTTCTCAGGTCGGTGTAAAGTCTTTTCAGACCAACTCGTTAATTTGAAGTTTTTATTTTCATATATTCCAAACTCTGATTTAACCACACATGTATGATACAAGTAGATATACTGCAAATACTAAAATGTACAGCGGGATATTACACGCACGCACGCACGCACGCACGCACGCACGCACGCACACACACACACACACAGAGGTGGGGGGGGGGGGGGGCGGGAGGGTATTAATTAGTATCAGAAATGGAGCGAAGTTGTCCGGATGGATGGTAGACAGTCAGGAGTTCAGAAAGATAGACTGGGTAACTTTCAGTGAAAGAATTGTAGCACAGACACAAAGTTTCGAAGAGTTAGTCCCTTCAGTATTACCCCTGTTAAAAAAGCACATGAGGCTCGGACATGCTGGTATCGTCGACCATTCCCTCTAATTTATAGATACCCGGTTAAAGAAAAACATAAAAAAGGAATGGACAGACACAATGTAAAATTTAGAAATATTATATGAATGCATAACGGCAAATTCCAATGCACGCTCTACGTGCCACCTACCAACTATCATCTCCTAGCTGCTCAACAAGAGCCATACAAAAAAGCCTAACCCTTAACGAAAAATATTTGAGAGTTTTCTGGGGAAAAAGTCAGGAGAATGGACCATCAGCAGAAAAATGACAAGACAGAAAGAGCAAGAGGACAAAGGCAGAAAAAAAACAAGAGAGGAGATAGGAAAGGGGAATCAAATGACAGCCCTGAGATTCCAGACATGGGGAGACATCAGACATCCCCGGCCTCCCTTTGGGGGTCTGGTAGGCAAAGCTTACAGCTTTTGGCACAGCTCTTAAATTGCCACCATCTGCCCTACTTTAGTTAACAGCTTCATCCTAAAAATAATTTTTTTTTTTTTTTTTTTACCTCCCATCCAAAAGATGGTGGAAGCTTTGGCTGCAGATTTACGTGGCTTCTTTTAACAGTTATTTTAATTTTATTCCATTTTTCATATTATTATCACTAGCATTATTATTATTATTGTCACTTGAACCGTGTACAGTGAAATGGATACCAGGCGATGCCACAAATAGCCCAACTTACGTGAATCGTATTACTATTAGCCTACATCAGCCGTGTTTACAATATTATAAGCATTTGTTATTTAAAATTAGCTTGAGAGTTATTTGTCGTATGTCACGGTACACTCTGTCTTGTCCCTTTAGAATGACTTGCTTCAAACTGTGAATGACGATCACAAGTCATCATTGGCCCAACTGACGTCACGATCACTGATGGCGTGTTGCATTTAGTCATTCACATAGATCTGGTTTCTGGAATTTAAAAAGAGAATTAGAAATTGTAACATGCGCTCGGAAAGATAGTTTATCCAAAACAGGCTCTAAAAATGCATACATTTTTAAAACTAAAAGCGATTTACTTCGTGTCAACTTCGAATCTGGCTTAGATATTTAGCTATACTGCATGTGTGTGTATGGAGGTTGGGGGTGCGTGCGCATGTGTGTGTGTGTGTGTGTGTGTGTGTGTGTGTGTGTGTGTGTGTGTGTGTGCGTGCGTGCGTGCGTGCGTGCGTGCGTGCGTGCGTGTGCGCGCGCGCGTGAGTATGTGTGTGTGTGTGTGTGTGTGTGTGTGTGTGTGTGTGTGTGCGTGTGCGCGCGCGCGTGTGTATGTGTGTGTGTGTGAGAGGGAGAGAGAGAGGGAGAGATGGTGGGAGGGAGGGAGAGAGAGAGAGAGAGAGAGAGAGAGAGAGAGAGAGAGAGAGAGAGAGAGAGAGAGAGAGAGAGAGAGAACGGAAGTAGCGTACTTGTATGTTGTCTGGGTGCCTGTCTGCTAGCCTGTGATTTCCTGCCTGTTTGCCTCTCTGCCTGGCTGTATGTCTGCTTGTCTGCTTGTTTACCTGCCTGCCTGCCTGTCTATCTGTTTGTCTGCCTGCCTGTCTGCTTGCTGTTTGTCTGTTTGTAGTAGTCAATCTGAATCAGTCAAATTCGCCTGTCCATGTCTTTCATTCATCCGTTGTTTTTTCATCCGACATTCCACCATATTCTGTCCACGTCCTGAAATACAGTCAGACTAAAAGGAATTTTGCTTACTGTGTATTTGCATAATCCGAGCTATCAGCAGTGGAGTTCATGACAACATAGCCAGTATCGGAG
>JABMCL010003841.1:235000-327500 GCA_018857735.1 Alviniconcha marisindica
ATCTATAACTGATAAATATTGTTCTGCTCCAAACATAACTTTGAAAGAACGATACATTTCATATCTTTCTTTGTCTCTGATGTCAGCAGTCCACTCCTGGGTGAACATGTCTAACAATCTTTGCTTGAAGACATACAAAAATGATTTGACGTCTCCAACGCCTTGCTGTAACCATACAAAGTAAAAGCCAGTTTTACACAGGAGTTCTCGTACCTCCGTTGCCCAACATTGTTTCCCGTTTTCATCAAGATTAACAAGCATCCTGTAGGCCTGATTAGGTAATCTGCTCTGTTCCATATACAGTAAGCGCAACCAGTACTTAATACAACGAACATATGAGGCAATAAAGAGAGGATATCTACCTAACTCTCCATATACCATCTTGTTTGGGGTACGGCTTGGCACTCCCAAATATCTTTTACATGCCATGAGATGTACTCTTTCGATGCTGTCTAGTATGTGTAGCCCCCATATTTCTGATGAATCCCCTTAATTTTGAATCAAATATTTTAAAGAAAGTCTCTTTTGTCATTTCTCTGCATTTTTGGAAAGACGTACATAGATTGAAGACGGCTTTTTTACCTTTTGCAACCAAATGATCTGTACCTTGTTTTACACTTAAAGTTGTCGTGAATGCGAAACCAAGATAATGATATTTGTTTACGACTTCCATTTCAACGCCATCATAATACCATTTTTCATGTTTTGACAGGTAGCCGCCTTTTCGGAACACCATAACTTTTGTTTTATCTCTGTTTACTTCCATGTGCAGTCTATTACAGCATGCTTTCAGAGAATTCAGTTGGTTTTGTAAACCATAAGGAGTGGTTGCCAACAGAGCTACATCATCTGCAAAAAGGAGTATGAACAATTCAACGAGTCCCGACAAGAGTTGTATACCATGTCTACCTGTCTCAGTAATATAATTGGCAAGCTGATTAATGAACAGGGAGAAAATTGTAGGACTTAATACACACCCTTGGCGGACACCAACGGGGCAATAAAAAAAATCAGAGTATTCACTGTTTGCCCTGACACAAGACAACAAAGAATCATACATAGATTTTATAGAGGCAAAGAATTTCCCTTGGATTCCCTCTTTTTGCATAGCTTGTAACAGTTTATCGTGGTGCACAGAATCAAAAGCCTTTTTGAAGTCCACAAAAGCAACATATAACTTCTGACCTTTCTTGTTCAAACACTTTTGAGCAATTGCATATAGATTAAAAATCTGATCTGTAGTCGAGTAGTTCCTGCGGAACCCAGCTTGCATTTCTACAATTTTGTCATTTTCTTCCAACCAATTATACAGTCTAGTATTCAGAATTGCTGTATAACACTTACTAACGATGCTAAGGAGTGAAACTCCTCTATAATTGTCTGCTAAGTGTATATCTCCCTTTTTGTGTATAGGAACGATGATAGCTTTGGCCCAGTCACTTGGATAAATGCCTTTGTCAAAAATTGTATTAAATAGTTTTTGGAGAGGAGAGGAGAGAGAGAGAGAGAGAGAGAGAGAGAGAGAGAGAGAGAGAGAGAGGTATTGTATTCGTATGTGTGTGTGTGTGTGTGTGTGTGTGTGTGTGTGTGTGTGTGTGTGTGTGTGTGTGTGTGTGACGTACTACTGTATACCTCCTCTTCTTCTTTCTCCTCCTAGTCCTTCTTTATCTCCTGCTCCTCTTCCTTTTTTTTCTTTTCTTTTTTCTTTTCTTCTTTTTCTTGTCTTTTTCTTCCTTCTTCTTCAGTCGACATGAAAATTTCATTAATTATTAATAGTCGTCAACCGCTATTATAATAATTATCATCACCATAGTTGTAGTAGTAACATTGGAATAGCAGCAGCAGTTAGAAGTGGGAAAGTAGAAGCAGTGGCAATATTGTTGTAGATCTTTTCCCCCATTTCAATAACAATGAAGGCAACAAGTTCAACCACACAAATTAAAAACAAAAGCATGTCTCTACTCACTGCCTCGAGAAACATTGAACCTCACTAGCGTATGCCCGATAGCGTTGCCAATGTCAAGGACATGCACGCCTTCTTCCGCTTCCGTCACCATGGTGACGGTGATGACGCAGGCATGGCGGGACCTCATAGCAGTATTTGAACAGATGACGTTGAACGCTCCGTCGAAATCCCGGTTGAAAGTGAAGGTGGAGGGTGGCGGGTTGCTGTCAAGGTCGAAAGTGAGGTTTGTGATGGTGGGTAGGCTGATTTCCAGTATCAGTGTTTCTTCTGCATCCCGAGCCAGCCGTGGGGAACCTGTTGTCATGGCAATGCGACTGATAGTGACAATCATCATCATCGCCAACATCACCACGGAAACTTTCTACTGCACTTTAGCAACATATATTATATAGCACTTGGTTATTTCGTCAGAGCTCAGGAGCTGTGTGAATGTCAAGGTGGCCGTCTTGTGTGTGTGTGTGTGTGTGTGTGTGTGTGTGTGTGTGTGTGTGTGTGTGTGTGTGTGTGTGTGTGTGTGTGTGTGTGTGTGTGTGTGTGTGTGTGTGTGTGTGTGTGTGAGTGAGTGTGTGAGTGTGTGTAAATTGCGTAAATTGCTAGTTTGTTTATTATGTAACTTTTGTATTTCAAATAACTGTTCTTTGAGTTTTACAATATAAAATATGTGTCATTGTGTACTGTGATGTGGTTAATGTTCAGCCACGTTTTAATTTCTCTGATGAGTTAATAAAGTAATCCTGAATCTTGAATAAACCTTATGATTTCTGTGGACGTAAGGCAACAGTGAAACGAATCGTCTGAGGCATGAAAGCGTCCGTCAAAACAAGTTAAGACATTATTCTTCACGACGGTAAGCTCAAAGTTGAAAGCATGTCTTGAAAACACAGTCATGGTACTGATTCTCATTGACAGTTCTGAAACCTGAAGAGGAGCGGTAACTCTGGAAGTACAACCAAAGAGCAGACCCCAAAGACATCATCCGCAGATGCAGGAGGTGAAACTGAGACTGTCATTGTTCCAGCCTGGTCTTCTTCAGCCACAGTAGACCCTGAGGCAGTACACCCTGAACTGTCCGGAGAGCGGATTTCGTAGGGTTTCTTAGACTGAAAGCTGCCTGTTACTGTTGACGACAACTCGTCCCTGTACTAAAATGGATACCTATTACTGTTGACGACAACTTCTCCTTGTATTAAAATGGGTACCTATTACTGTTGATGACAGTTTCTGCCTGTGCTAAAATGGATACCTGTTACTGTTGACGACTTCTCCCTGTACTAAAATGGATACCTATTACTGTTGCCAACTTCTCCCTGTACTAAAATAAATACCTATTACTGCTGACAACTTCTCCCTGTACTAAAATGGATACCTGTTACTGTTGACGGCAACTTCTCCCTGTACTAAAATGGATACCTATTACTGTTGACAGCTTCTCCCGGTGCTAAAATGGATACCTATTACTGTTGACGACAACTTCTCCCTGTGCTAAAAAGGATACCTATTACTGTTGACAGCTTCTCCCTGTGCTAAAATGGATACCTATTACTGTTGATGACAACTTCTTCCTGTGCTCAAATGGATACCTATTACTGTTGACAGCATCTCCCTGTGCTAACAAGGATACCTATTACGGTTGACAACTTCCCCCTGTATTAAAATGGATACTTGTTACTGTTGACAACTTCTCCCCCTCACTAAAAAGGATATCTATTACTGTTGACAACTTCCCCTGTGCTAAAATGAATACCTATTACTGTTGACGACAGCTTCTCCCTGTACTAAAATGGATACCTATTAGTATTATTAGTGTTGACGACAACTTCCCCCTGTACTAGAATGCATATTACGTTTACTTACAAAGCACGTCCAGTGTCACAGTTGCACGCAGTTGTTGGCCAGCGTCCTCTGCAGTGCACGTGTATGTTGCTGAGCTTTCACAGCGGGCGGGTAAGCGGGCGGTCAGCCTTGTCGAACGCTGCGTTGTTAGTTGACCTCTTTTTGCAGCCAACACTTCGCCGCCCTGAGGTATTTAAACAACACACTGGGCATTTAAAAAGTGACAGGCCACCTCACCTCTGTGGACGTGAAGCAAAATTAAGAATGGGAGGAGATGACACACCTTGCAACACTTACCCTGAGCAGCCTGAGAGGAGATGACACACCGTGCAACACTTACCCTGAGCAGCCTGAGAGGAGATGACACACCGTGCAACACTTACCCTGAGCAGCCTGAGAGGAGATGACACACCGTGCAACACTTGCCTTAAGCAGCCTGAGAGGAGATGACACACCGTGCAACACTTACCCTAAGCAGCCTGAGAGGAGATGACACACCGTGCAACACTTACCCTGAGCAGCCTGAGTGGAAATGAACACCATGCAACACTTACCCTAAGCAGCCTGAGTGGAGACGAGGGTACACCGTGCAACATTTACCCTGAGCAGCCTGAGAGGAGGCGATGACACACCGTGCAACACTTACCCTGAGCAGCCTGTGCAACTTATCCTGAACAGCCTGGGTGGAGGCGAGGGCACAACACGTGCAACACTTAGCCTGAGCAACACTTACCCTGAGCAGCCTGAGCAACACTTACCCTGAGCAGAGTGAGAGGAGGCGAGGGCACACCACGTGCAACACAGGACAGCGCTAGGGTGTCATCCGCTGACTCGTTCTGTGTCACAATGCCACTTGTGTCGTCCACTGTCAGGGACACTATCTCAGCTGGTTCTGCAACAAGCACTCGTCCACTCAGTGGATTATCAATTAACAGACCTGTCAACCAATCAACCAGTGAATTAAATGATAATGATGGACACAAGGCTTCACCATGGCAAGTAAAAGACAATAGACAATGACTACAATAGATACGCAAACAATTTACATTAACAGAGGGTCAATACAAAATGCAACGTGCGCTGGGTACATATGGGGCGTTAACTAAGCTCAAGTCAGCTGCCAATTATCTCCCCTACTCTGGCAAGGTGTTCAAGCTAATGTAAGCGTCCCTAATATGTCAGCCCGACAGCCGGGGACGTTAAGCCCCCGTTCTCATCGCATGAAGCTAGCAAAGTCGCTCATTGTCCGTGCACGGGTATCGTTCATGGACCCATCAGTTTGTCCCTCAACCAGTCCATGGACAAAAATAATTTCAATAGAGTAATCAACGCAGCAAGGAAAGCGACTGCAAATAAACCAAAGACACAGCCAGCGAAGCAACGAGCCAGCTATCATGTCCTTCCAGGACCCTGCGCTTCAAAGACATTGCGGTTTCTAAGAAGAACGAGAAGCGCTTCAAAGACATTGTGGTTTCTAAGAAGAACGGGAACGAATCAGATCCCACCATCCTACTCCAATCCCATTCCCTCCCTCTTTGAGGACACTGGCACTTTGTCCTTCCTCCTTCCGGTGTTGCTTAATGTCTTCCTCGGATGTCGGTTGACATATTTGGGACAAGCTGAGACCAATGCGTGAGCATGTTTCAATATTGCTTTACGTTCACGGAAACCATAAGGCTCGTTAGGACGGAAAGCCCAGGACGGCCACCTCGACTCTCACACAGCTCCTGAACTATGGCACTTTGTCTTCTTGTTCTTCTTCAGGTGACGCTTAATGTCCTCGGATGTCAGTTGATATATTAGGGACAAGCTGAGACCAATGCGTTAGCATGGTTCAATATACGGAAACCAGAAGGCTCGTTAGGACGGACAGCCCAGGACGGCCACTTCGACTCTCACACAGTTCCTGAACTATGAGTGGTGGCACTTCGTCAGTTCGGTTGTGTTGCTTAATGTCCTCGGATGTCGGTTGACATATTAGGGACAAGCTGAGACCAATGCGTTAGCATGGTTCAATAAGCTTTACGTCCACGGAAACCATGAGGCTCGATCGTTAGGACGGACAGCCCAGGACGGCCACCTCGACTATCACACAGCTCCTAAACTATGAATGGTGGCACTTTGTCAGGTCAACGCAAGCTTTTATACTTACGCAGCACGACCAACTTCACTGCAGCCCGCTGCGTGTACCACCCGGGTCTCTTCCACCTCGCAGTGCACACGCACTCGTCTCCGTGGTTACCAGCTTCCACTGTCACGTTGACGGTGCTCCTTTGACCCAGTACTTCCTGACCGTGACCTTGACACGTGAAGGTCAGCGCGGTGACCTTTGGGCGGCCGCCAACGACGTTACAGGAGAGGAGAAGGGACTGTCCAGGCTGAAGAGGAGACCCGTCGTAGCCCGAGATGATCGGGGCGTCCTGGGGTGGGTCTGCAAACAAAACGTATGGTTCTGTGGTTGTAAAGGTGAATGAGATTGCTGACCCCCTCCTCTCAACGCCTCCCCCTCCACCCCCTTCTCTCTCTCTCTCTCTCTCTCTCTCTCTCTCCTCTCTCTCTCTCTCTCTCCTCTCTCTCTCTCTCTCTCTCTCTCTCTCTTCTCTCTCTCTCTCTCTCTCTCTCTCTCTCTCTCTCTCTCTCTCTCTCTCTCTTCTCTAGGCTCTTCTATAGCTCGTAATTAAGATCTCTCTCTTATCTCTCTCTCTCTCTCTCTCTCTCTCTCTCTCTCTCTCTCTCTCTCTCTCTCTCTCTTCTCTCTCTCTCTCTCCTCTCTCTCTCTCTCTCTCTCTCTCTCTCTCTCTCTCTCTCTCTTCTCTCTCCTACGATAGTCATGTTGTTACTATTGTTTTATATGTAGCCTATTGGCATGTAGATTAGCACGGACAGATTGTAAGAATAGGCAACTGCCTAAAATCTTAATCCTTGTGTAATAAAGTTCTGAGTTCTGAGCTTCTCTCTCTCTCTCTCTCTCTCTCTCTCTCTCTCTCTCTCTCTCTCTCTCTCTCTCTCTCTCTCTCTCTCTCATTAATGCCTATATGTATACAAATGATGCCCTGTAATTTTATATTTACTCATCAGTAGCTGAGCAAGGACTAGTTGTTAGGTTTTTGACTGAGCCTAAACTACAATCCTTGTAAAATAAAGTTTTTTAGTTCGAGTTCTCTCTCTCTCTCTCTCTCTCTCTCTCTCTCTCTCTCTCTCTCTCTCTCTCTCTCCCCGCCTTAATTCTAGTGTTGGTGATGAATCATTATCTATTCCCAACTATACGTTGCTTCGGCGCGATGGTGCACATCGTGGCCAGACTGGCATGGGACTGTATGTCCACCACAGCGTAGTACACACCGCTAAGCGGCGAGCAGATCTCGAGTCCCAGAGGGTGGAATGCATGTGGGTTGAGATCAAGCATTCCTCTTCCAGTGCTACCCTGGTTGGATATGTATATAGGAATCCTCCTAACCTGATACTATCATCTTTTTTATCATTACTCCGGTAGTCAATGTTGTTACTACTGTTTTATGTGTAGCCTATTGGCATGTAGATTAGCAGGGACAGATTGTAAGAATAGGCAACTGCCTAAAATCTTAATCCTTGTGTAATAAAGTTCTGAGTTCTCCTCTCTCTCTCTCTCTCTCTCTCTCTCTCTCTCTCTCTCTCTCTCTCTCTGCCTCTCTTATATTATGTTTGCAGTATAAACTTCATTAATTTTACTGCATGTGTGTACCGGTGTGTCGCAGCTCAGAAAAGATGTACATGTATATAATTAGACCTAGAATAGTCCCTTGTTTAGGCGAGGGCTGGATGTATAAAAAGCATATAATTATACGCTTTTCTATTACCCTCATAAATTAAGAGCTCTCTCTCTCTTTCTCTCTCTCACCCACTTACTGCCTAATCTCCTCTCTTCCACATGTACATTCGTCCTCTCTCTATCTGTTTGGCTGTCTGTCTGTCTCTCTGTGCCTCGTATCCAGTCCCATTCCACCCTCAAAGTTTATGTTTAGGTAATTCTGTGCAAAGCAAAATCTGACGAAACGCGTATAATGTACTATTACTCCGCTTCGACTGTCTTGGCCAGCAGTCTAATGAAAAAATATTCACATTTTTTCTGAGTCCTAACGTCTGCTGGTGGACCAAAATGTACCACTGATGTGGACGCTGGCTGTGAAAGAACAGTATATTCAGTAACTCACAGATCGATTCACTCAGCGTAAAGGTAGGTAGGTAGTATTGCTTAATGTCCTCAGATGTCAGTTGACATATTCGGGACAAGCTGAGACCAATGCCGAAGCATGGTTCAATATAGCTTTACGTCCACGGAAACCAGAAGGCTCGTTAGGACGGACAGCCCAGGACGGCCACCTCGACTCTCACACAGCTCCTGAACTATGACCTCAGCGTAAACCACTCACAGTTCAGGTAAAGGATGCGGGAGTCCCCTTTGATGATGTTGTTGAACTTGTTCTGGACAACACACGCCACAGGTTTTCCATCGTCGGCAACGGAAGGTGCGAAAGTGCACGTGCTGTCCTCGTGCCCCGCACAAGGTCCCTCCCAGGAGAAGGTCACAGATGGACTGGCAGAGGTCACGTTGCAGGTCATGGTCATAGTGGTGCGGAATGAGGGGTGAACATCGAAAAAATTTGGACCGAGTAGTTCAACCTTTTCAGGTCCATCTGTGCGAGAATGAAAATGTCTAAGTGAGACATACTCCAAGCAGAGGCCGAGTTCCCACTACGCCGGCTAATACTGTTTGCTTGCAAGTATGGGAGTCAAACCAAGAAATATGCTAGCGCTGACTGAGTCTAACTATATATTTCCTGTAAGCTAACCCGATCTATAATACTCTGTGTTTTGTTGTTGTTGTTTTTTGGTTAGTTGGTTGGCTCTCTCTCTGTCTTCCAGTATTCATCCTCTCTCCTCGTCCTCTTCTCTTCTAGTCTCTCTCACACCTCTCTCCATCTCCTCTATCTGTTTGGTGTGAGTATGGTTGGTTACATGTACTTTCTTCTTCTTTTTCTTCTCCTCTTCTCTCTTCTTCTTCTTCTTCTCTCTCTCTCTCTCTCTCTCTCTCTCTCTCCTCTCTCTCCTCTCTCTCTCTCGTCTGTGGTAGTACTTTCTCTCTTCTTCTCTCTCTTCTTCTTCTTCTTCTTTTGTTCTTCTTCTCGTTAGTCGGTCTGTCTTTCTCTCTTCTCTTCTTCTTCTTCTCTTCTCTCCTCTCTCTCTCTCTCTCTCTCTCTCTCTCTCTCTCTCTCTCTCTCTCTCTCTCTCTCTCTCTCTCTCTCTCTCTCTCTCTCTCTCTCTCTCTCTCTCTCTGTGTTGGATGTAGTTGGTTGGTTAGTCTTTCTTTCTTCTTCTTCTTCTTCTTCTTCTCTCTCTCCTCTCTCTCTCTCTCTCTCTCTCTCTCTCTCTCTCTCTCTCTCTCTCTCTCTCTCTCTCTGTTGGTGTTAGTTGGTTGGTTAGCGGTTGTACTTTCTTCTTCTTTTCTTCTTCTTCTTCTTCTCTCTCTCTCTCTCTCTCTCTCTCTCTCTCTCTCTCTCTCTCTCTCTCTCTCTCTCTCTCTTTAAATTTTATGCATAACAATAAAATACTGAAACAGTTCTAACACTGGGAGGGTGGGTGTAGTTGTACATTGCTGCTGAACTCTTTGATGGATTCTAAGATCGTTGTGGAAGCAATTCCCTATATCAGTCGGGAAGGTTTGACACACGAACCTAATCAACAAGCCGCTGATGCCTATGATTATTTCTGTGAATAGCTAAAAAAAAAAAATAGCTGGAGATCAAGGAACAACTCACAGGCCACGCTGACAGACAAGTTGCTGACCACTCTCTGCTCCGCGGGTTTCGCCCAGTCTACAAACATCACACACCGGAAGACGGTACCGTTGTCATGGCGACCCAAGGTCTGCACAGGGAACGTCAACGGTTGTCTCCGAGTCTGCCAGTCGCCAAAAGCACGTCGTTGCGGTAACCCAAGAGTTGCCCCGGAGGTTCTCCGAGGTCAGAAACTGAGCATGTGCATGTAATGTCCCCGTTTTCTGCCACATACTGACCTTCGTGGGGTGAACAGGTCAAGGTCGGTGTAGACGCAGGTAAAACTTGAACAAGAAAGAGTAAGACACAGAAAATGTTTGAGGACAGCCTTTTTTTTTTTTTTTTTAACAAACTTTCAGTAAGATTGTATGTTGTCTAATTAAAATAAGCGTAGTTTTTGTTTATTTGTTCTTGTTCTTGGTTGTTGTTGACGTTTTAATTTAATTTTTGATTTATAGTTTTTGTTTGTGTGTGTGTGTGTGTGTGTGTGTGTGTGTGTGTGTGTGTGTGTGTGTGTGTTGTTGTTGTTGTTGTTGTTGTCGTTTTTGTTGTTGTTGTTGTTGTTTTGGGTTTTTGGGGACTGTTTGTTTGTTTTATGGGAGGGGGGTGCATGGTGCATATAAACACACGGTCAGGTGAGTGCATCAAGGGCCAAAGACAGACAGCGTCTCATTCATTTACTGACCATTTATCCTCCACACAAAAAGGAACTCCGGCTAAACTTCGGGCTTCAGGCAAATCGAATCCTGTCCAATAATTATTCGCTTGGCAGCTTGCCACTGACCTAGCGTGATGTTTCCAGCATGGGTTCTGGTTGCTCCTGGATACACGAGCACTGTGTAGACGGAGGAGTCGGGATGAAGAGGAGCTGTGAGAACGCACACGCCGCTGCCGTACGTGGTACCGTTGATGTTGCTGAGCGTGGGAGTAAAGGTGGAGTTGGCCACGGATGTGTCTTCCCCAGCCTGCATGTTGCAGAAAGGTACACACATACACACACGCACCATTTAAGCACGCACACACACCATGCACACACACACCACCATACAACACACACACACACCACTACACACACACACACACCACACACACACACACACACACACACACACACACACACACACACACACACACACACACACACACACAACACACACACACACACACACACACACACACACACACACACACACACACACACACACACACACACACCATCACTACACACGTCACACACAGTGCGCACACACCACACACACCACACACACACACACACACACACACACATTGCTAGCTATTGTGTTTTCAGACTGCATGCAACCACAGCCAGATCTGTGTGTGCACACCATCCAGCACTGAATCAGCTAACACGTCTGATCACACACATATATATATATATATATATATATATATATATATATATATAAATGATCTAGCATTGATCTAGTCATCTATTCACACACACACACACACACACACACACACACACACACACACCACTCACCCCACCCCAAACCCCCACTGTGCTGCAACATGACACTTCGGTGTAGCGTACTGACCCTGTGAGTTATAAATATACCCACATAACGTAAGAGGAAGTTAATTTTACCAAAACAGAAACTTGCCAAACGAGTTTCAAGCATTGACAGCAAAGGCAGAGAGGCTCTGTGTCGTGCTTTGAGAAAAACAGCGTTTTTTTTGTTGTTGCCGTTGTTCGTTTTTTGTTTGTTTGTTTTTTGTTTTTTGTTTTTTACTTTCAGTTTTTAAGCATGTGGCCATGTATATACGTACACCAGGCATACACATAAATGCAAAGTTAATATGTACAGACTATACAATGGTGAGCCGGTTTGGCCTAGCGGTAAGGCGTTAGGCTGGTAAGCGGAAGGACCTCGGTTCAATACCGCTTCGGCTCTCTTTTCTCTTCAAAAAGGTTGTGGTTTGTGGACACTGTCTTGTGACTTTGTCCTCACTTCCTACTGAAACATTAAAATGGCTCTCATCGCTGCCCATCTTAATGCAGAAGTCATTCTGGTGGTGACAGTGTAGCGATAGGTATATAATCTCCCTCTCCCCCCACTTCCATACCCCTTCCCCCCCCCCCTTCTTCCCGTCCCTAATAAGCCTTACGGTTTCTGTGGACGTTAAGCACCATGTTTACTTACTGGTGTCCAAAAGAAAAGGACAAAAAGTATAAACAAAGCAACAGCAGTAACAACACGTAAAAAGGGAAGGACTGGGACAGCAACAACAGGAAAAAGGTTTTAACTTCAAACCAGGTTGGCTGGTCAGGTAAGTGATCTCCAAACCTTATCTCTGGAGTGGAGGGGGGGGGTTAGCTCAGTTTTTCATCGTGGGAAGTTTGGGTATTTTTTTCTTTGTGGGAAGTTCTTCCGTTTCATTTAACCCTTTCACTGTTGTGGTGTAGTTGAAAACGACCACTAACACTGGAATCCTCGGACTATTTTTGTTATCTTTTTCGCATTAGCATGTCAATGGATTTTCATAAAACGCACAGTATTGAAATCAGATTTCTTATAGGACCGGAAACTATACAGTTCGCAGGCATCTGCATGCACTTTTGAACCCGGAAATTTTACGGGCTGGGGCAGTGAAGGGGTTAAAGTCTTTTTCACATTTATGTCAGCAAGTGTTCCGCAAGCATACAGAATTCCTCACATTCAAACAGTATTGACAAAACATATTGAAGTTGCTGCTCTAGGCCACAAGATGTGACAGTTTATTAACTGTTTCTTGCAAAGCTACATGTTACTTATATTTCTCCTTACTTAAGCTGATTTAACCATTTCTTTTAGTTCATTACTTGAAGCTTTATAAGCCTTGGACAATTTGATCACATATGTGACCCTCATTGAAAACTTTTGGGGGGATGGTCCGCCGTGGCACAGTCGGATTGGAGCACACTCCAAGAAGTGATATTCGACTGGGCGTACCTCGGTTTGCTGGAGAAGCTGGCAGGTGTAGAGGTGGAGGGAGGAGAACACCTTGTCGATGGAGCACGATGCTGTGATGCCCGAGGCATTTCCATCCCTCACTATGGCAATGCTGCAGTTGGATACCTCAGCGTTGTCTGCAATCCATTCAAAACAAGGGGGGGGGGGGTGAACTTGACAAGAGGGAAGGAGAGAGAGAGGGGGGCGATAGAGAGAGAATGAGAGACACAGAGAGAGAAGGAGAGAGAGAGAGGAGAGAGAGAAGGAGCGAGAGAGGAAGGAAGAGAAAGAGGGGGTGATAGGGGAGAGAGGGGGGCACACAGAGAGGGAAAGAAAGAGAGACAGAGAGAGAGAGAGAGAGAGAGAGAGAGAGAAAGTGATGGGGCACAAAGAAAAGGGGAGAGAGAGAAAGAGAGAGAGAGAGAGGAGCGAGAGAGAGAGAGAGAGAGAGAGGAGCGAGAGAGAGAGAGAGAAGGAGCGAGAGAGTAAAAAGAGGAGAGAGGGAGGGAGGGAGAGAGAGGGGGAAGAGAGAGAGTAAAGAAGTAGAGAAAAAAGCAAGACATAAACAACCTTAGAAACAGAGAACGATTAAGAGAGGGGTGGAAGAGAAGGAAAGGACTGAACGAACCCCCTTCCCCACTCCATCCAGATACAGAACGCAGTTCAAACGAGCCACATTGACATGACTCAGATCCGATCCAAAACACAGTTCAAACGAGCGGCCACACTGACTCAGATCAGACCCAGAACGCAGTTCAAACGAGCCACACTGACATGACTCAGATCAGATCCAAAACACAGTTCAAACGAGCCACACTGACTCAGATCAAATCCAGAACGCAGTTCAAACGAGCCACACTGACTCAGATCAAATCCAGAACGCAGTTCAAACGAGCCACACTGACTCAGATCAAATCCAGAACGCAGTTCAAACGAGCCACGCTGACTCAGATCAAATCCAGAACGCAGTTCAAACGAGCCACGCTGACTCAGATCAAATCTAGAACGCAGTTCAAACGAGCCACACTGACTCATATCAAATCCAGAACGCAGTTCAAACGAGCCACACTGACTCAGATCAAATCCAGAACGCAGTTCAAACGAGCCACACTGACTCAGATCAAATCCAGAACGCAGTTCAAACGAGCCACACTGACTCAGATCAAATCCAGAACGCAGTTCAAACGAGCTACACTGACTCATATCAAATCCAGAACGCAGTTCAAACGAGCCACACTGACTCAGATCAAATCCAGAACGCAGTTCAAACGAGCCACACTGACTCAGATCTGATCCAGAACGCAGTTCAAACTTAAAAAAATCCAAGAGTATTCTGCGGAAAGCGTCCAACAAACAAGGAATGGCTTCAGATTCCTGATGGTAATAATGATAATGATGATGGATGGAGTTAGTCTCTTGATACTTAACACTAGATTACAAACAAATAAATCTGGAACAACAATGACTGCTGGCGTTCTAAAACAAGTTCCAAACATTAAAAAGTTAAAAAGAACGCTACCGCTATTTGAACAAAACACAACACGCGAATTTTCGGCGTAATCCCCTTCTTCAAGCTACAAAACTTAACAGCTGAACGGTAAAAGAAATTAGATGTACGATATTATCTGCTGTTGTTTGACCTGTTTTGTTATGTGGGTTTGCGTTTGGAAGAATATTGGCACGACAATGACACTGACACTGACACTGACAACACATGGTTTGTTGTGAAGGCCACCGACCCATTTTACGACAATGACGTGTAATAAAATAGGTCTGTTTAACCAACACTATACTCACAGACAACGTCCATTGGGCAAGAGCTGGACCCTGTCACGGCAGAATTGGCGAACGTTGTGCCCGTGAAAGTGGCCGCTCCGTACAAAGACCGATCCGCGGACGAGATGGTCAGACGGCTGACCTCGGCAGACGGCCTTGACAGCGTCATCAAGTCCGGCAATTTAGGCAAACAGGATCCGGGCAAAGGGTCACAGGCCCCCACGTCCGTCATCGCGCCTCCTTTGCTGCGTTGCCACGACACCTGCTCGTTGGCAGCGATGCCTCGACACTCGAGGACAAAGTCCTTCGAGTTCTCTGCCACTTCCAGTGGACATGGGTAAATGTCTGATTCTGCCGATAAAAACGTACAGAAGGTGTGAAACGAAGGGGGGGGGGACAAACACACCACACACACACCCACCACACACACACACACACACACACACACACACACACAGCCCCAACACACACCCACCCTACACACAACCACCACACACACCACCACACACACACACACCACACCACACTGTACACACACACATCCTATACAATAACTGAACAAGTGATTCAAATTCTGTCTTCTTATACCCCCCCCCCCCCCCCCTCCCCTCTTACCCTCCTCACTCTTCGTACCTCCCTTCTTGCGCCTGTGTGTGGTGTGTGTTTGTGTGTGTGTGGTTGGTGTGTTGTGTGTGTGTGTGTGTGTGTGTGTTTTTTGTGTGTGTGTTTGTGGTGTGTTGTGTGTGTGTGTGCGTGCCTCCTGCCTGCCTGCCTGCTTGCGTCCTGCGTGCCAGCGTGCGTGTGTATTGTGTAAGGTAACTGTGTGTGTACGCACATTGTTATTGTTAAGACTCTTCGCTTTTGCATTTGAGCGGTTTTTAGTTCTGTCTTATCGATGTTTTATTGTAAAATGTATTTAATGTTTTATGTAAGTGAGCAGTGCTCTTTGTACTTTACAATAATCCCTCCCCGTTTATCAATCCATGCTTTTCTTACTGTACTGTTATTACCCGGAACTGGAGCAGACACGCTTTTTTTTTGAACGCCCCCCCCCCCTGCGTTTGCGTAACGCCCATGGCCTTCACACAGCAGCGGCGTAGCCGCTGGTGGCGCTGCCTTTCAATCGTTTACTCCCTTAATATTTACCGCTTGTTTGGTTTCCTACTCTTTGTTTACCTAGTCCCTTTTATGCACTAAGCCATGTGTAATATCTTGCATCTTAGAATGTTTATTTAGATCTATTTAGACGCAGGGTCGAGCCTTAATCAGTAGACCGTGCCTCTCTAGGTCATTCTTCTTTATCGCCTCCGTCTGCATCGCATTTTTCCTGTTTAAGTACTATTTATAGTGTTATCGTTTTTTTTGTACTCGATGAAAGTAATTCTGTGTCGATCAATGCTTTGTCTTATTAGTATTTTGCTTATCTGACTTCATGTTTTAGTGTTTATTTTGGTTTGACCTTCACTTATTAGTCTTGTTACTGTATAATCCAATTATTTCATATACACTTTATATCCTATCAGCGCTGTTGCAGCCCTAAGATCCGCGCCCCAGTCGAAGTTCGCACCGATTGTTTTAGTACTAGTCCTTTTGAGGGTGTCTTGCTTCTCTTATAGCAGCGTTGTTGTAATTGTTATGTACCTTTTAACCGTGGGGCGTTCACTTTATCTGATTAGTTTTCTTGTACAGCTCATATTTTGTAATTGTGTTTAGTTGTGATTTTAGTTGTACGCATCTCTTATAGACCTTCACCACGCTTTCCACCTTGTTTGTAATTAAATAATTCAGTGTGTACCATTTTGGTCTTCTACGGTTAAAAAGGTTGTAACTGTAAGCTTTTATTGATGTATCTCTGTTTTCAATTAGTTTATTATTGTTGAGGCTGTATTTGTGCGGCCAAGGAACCACATAGTCGCCCTTTTGTGGTCCCAGCTGATTTCATTGTGCGATAGCGTGTGTTTTCTTTGCGCCCGCTCAGTCTCTTATCTAATGCGTGCGCGTGAAGATTGGGTGTGTGAGAACGGTGTCTGCTGCTGTAAAATAAAGCCTGTTTGCCGTCGCCGCCTGCTGTGGCTCCATTTTGACTGACTCCGTTGCCTGTGTCCTGTCCTTCTACCCTCCACTCCATCACATAAATAACGATCCAGAAGACAAATTTCTCTACACAGTGAGTAGTTGTATATGATTTTTTCAATTCAGTTGAATCTAATTTCCATACTACCGACAACACAGCCGAGGAACACGACTGCGTACCAAATACTCTCCATCGTTGTACGTCTGGTTGTTTATGGCCTGACTACACGGTCTAAACCTGTGTTCTACCAGCATAGACTGAAGTAATTTTCGGCCTAAGCCTGTACGCGCCAGCCATTGATGAACTACTCATCGTTAACTTCAGGACAGTTCCATTGGTTTAAAATTGGGGACCTGGAATTTTGCAGGAGTATTTATAAGTTTCTCTCGCGCGCGTGCGCACGAGCTCGGGGTTCCGGTTGTTCCAGAACGTAATTGTTACATAAGCATTCCCTTCAAATCGATTAGTATAACGAGACATATACTGAACCTAAGCCTTTTTCGTTCGCGGTGCTAGTAACAGTCTGACTCGGAAACAGACAGGCTGTTCTGAAGGAAGGACCAACAGCAACGGAACACCAGCTGGAACAATTTCTCTGTCTCTTACTGAATTAGAAGTAATAAAGAGAATACCCGGTGGACATTAATCTGAGCGTCCTTTCTTGATCAGGATGGCATTCAGGTACTTAACAGCACTCGTCGTCCTTTTGAGCGCCTTGTGTCTGGTTGAAAGTGAGTGTACTTTGAAGACCGATAACTGGTTTGTACGCTGGTTAACTCTCTTATAAGTCTTTTAATTTCTAAGGGTCGTGTGAAGCAATTTTAGTTTGATTTTGTGGTCGTTCTTGTTCTTATTGTTGTTGTTGTTGTTGTTGTTGTTGTTGTTGCATTTTGTATTCCAGATCGGTGCTCCTTTTTTTCTTTCTTTAAAAAAAAATAACCGACTTAACATGCAGGCTGTTAATCATTCCATTCTCAAACTAAGCAAATACACTCGGAACCGAGGATAAGTTGTTACAAAGGAAATTGGAAACACAATACTCGCTGGAGCTGAATTGATAGATTAGCTTGATCCTTTAAATCAGTCTAACATCCTTATTCCAAGTTTGGGGTGTTTTTTGACACTTTCCCCTTAAAGTTCCTGAGAACAATGATGTAGGTGAAATTGTGATCTGAGGGTTATAAATCACGAAAAAAAATTTTCTGTCGTACCGAAAGCGTCCCATGCGCGAAAATCATGTGAAATATGCCCTACGTCACTCGGGGGAGTCGCGCAAAATGGCTAGTAGCCACAGGGAAAAGGGACGGGGAAAAAAATCCAGTTCAAATCTCCAAGGATGAACCCCGCGCCTTTCAGTAGTGGGCCTTTGTTTATTTCCTCCTTGTTATTAATCTTCTCGAACCTTGTTAGACTTGGGTTTCGTCTTTTCGTTGTGTTTATTGCTTCAAACAGGTGACCTCATAAACCCTTTCCCTTTTATTGGGGTTTTTTTACTTTTTTTTCCCCATTATCCTTGTTTTTTTCCCAACATATGTAAAATGAAAAGTTTTTTTCGTTCTAGTTAAAAGACTAGCGATTTCTGGCCTCCGGGTTGGGGTTTTTGGGGTTGGCATTTTTCTTGCCATTCACTGTTTTTTCTTTTGCCCTTTTTTTTTTTTAGTTAATCGTTCATTTACGATGAAAGAGGGGGTAGTCTCGATGTTAACGAGACCTCTCATTCTTTTTTTTTTGGGGTTTCGGGAGCGTCTGTTGCCCCTGGTGTTGTCACGAAGTGATTTTATGTGTACAGGATTACGTGACCAGTTTTGTCCCGTTGCTCGTGACATTTGCCTCCTCTTTTTTTTCCCCCCAAAAAGTGTTGTTTTTTTTCTCTTTTCCCCCTTTTTTTTCCCATTTTTTCTTTTTTTATCTTTGGTTTATTGGCCATTTCTACCCGCTTTTTAGCTTGCCTGATTGGGGCAGCCATTTTGTATTTTTCTTGTCGTCGATTTTTTACATCCCATGCTTTTTCATCGGTAGTCCTGATTAGTGTTTTGCTTTATCAGTCTGAGCCTTTTTTTTTCTAGATGGAAGCCGGGGTTTGGGGGGTTATTTAATTAGTTATGGTTAGTTTGGCTTTCCATCTGTTTGTCGTTGGCAAGTTATTTTTTTCTCAGTGCTCTTATGCTGATTTCCCCCCTTTTTTCAAAAGTAGTCTATTAGCTGTTTGGGGGTTTTGGTGGTGTTTTTTGTGGGGTGTGTGTATTTTCCACCTTTTAAAAGTGCTTGCAGGTAAGCAACCGTTTGTGGTTTTGGGTTGTTTTTGTGTTTTTTTTCTTTCATTTGGTGTCGTGTTTGTTGCCTGATTAGGGGAGCCATTTTTCTTTTTCCACCACATTTATGGTTTGGTCTTTCTTCTTTGCCACAGGATTTTGGTCGTTTTCTTTCTTTGCCACGGCATTTGTGTACAGTCCTTCTTTTGCGGGGCCTTTTTTTGCGTGGCATCGTGTTTGATTTTTTTTCTTTGCCTGTTAGCGCTTTTTTCGGGGATCATGTATCTCTCAATTTTTGGTATCTGCTGGCGCTTGCTGCTCGTCAGCTTCTCCTTGGGATTGAACTGGAATTTTTCCCAAATCGGTTACCCTGTGGGCAGCCCTACAAATTCCGCTTTAAAACAAACCCCATTTGGTATTCCCCAAAAATTTACAAATCCACCAGCGAAGTGCTCGCTACAAAATGGGCGGACTGAGGCGCAGCATCAAATCCCCCTTTTTTAAATTTTACAAATTTTACCCCTTTTCGCCTCACAGCGGGTCGATCCGCGGGAACTCGTGCATATTATTTTTGGGGTTTCTTGTGAGTTGTTACAGTTTTCTGCAAAAGTAGGCCGGCATGGTTTGAGCTTTTTTTCGACCACCGCATAACATTCAATGAAAAATCTAAGATGGCAACCGCACGACTCCCCCGACTGACGTCACTTCCGAGAAAGTCTGTACTGATGGAGAACCCGAAACAGCAGTTCGGCCAGCCTACAGAATATAAAATCGATTAAAAACCAACATAAACTCTTTTTTTCATTTTTTATTTCATTAAATCTCAAACTAATGATTCATTTGTCAATCATTTCGACGGTCATTTTGCATACTTAAAAATCTTGGACTTTTCCTTTAAATAGAAAAGGAAGAAGAATGATGATGATGATGATGATAATTAGGATGATCATGATGCAACAGAAAGTACTTCTTATTAGGCTATCATTTATTATTGGTGGTTATTTGGTTATTTGTTGCTATATGTGCTAATTCCTAACAATTCGAGGATGATTATAAAAATGATCATATTGCGACAGGAAGTACTTAGTGGTTATTATCATTATTAATATTATCATTTATATTATTCGTGGATATTTGATCATTTATTGCTGTGGGCTAATTCGTATAATTATGTGGGTGCAAACATCACTTAGCGAGAAGCCCGTGGCATTCTTAGCAAGTAAGTAATGACATGATGCTTAATGTCCACAGAAACCATTTATAAGACTAAGGCTTATTGGGGACGGGGACACAGTTCAGGAGCTGTGTGAGAGTCGAGGTGGCCGTCCTGGGCTGTCCGTCCTAACGAGCCTTATGGTTTCCGTGGACGTAAAGCTATATTGAACCCTGCTTCGGCATTGGTCTCAGCTTGTCCCTAATATGTCAACCGACACCCGAGGACATTAAGCAACACAACAGCAGCAACAGGGAAAACAAAAACAAAACATAATGAAACTGGATTGCATGCACCCACCCACGTTCATATCCATACACCAACCCACATCAATACCCCACATGCACACACACACACACACACACACACACACATCCACACACACATACATCCACATACACACACGCACGCACGCACGCACGCACACATGCACACACACATACACACACACACACACACACACACACACACACACTAACTGTAGCAGAAACTGGGTACTGATATTAGTTGGGATGAAAATAGTGTGAGAAGAGGAAGGTTGTCAGCTTGGCTTTAAAAGATGATAGGGTTGAGCAGTGTCTAACGTCTTGTGGGAGTGAATTCCAAATGTGGGGTCCAAAGCAAGAGAAGGTGCGAAAGCCATGAGTCTTGCGTTCGTATTGTTGGATTTTCAGCATGCGGGTGTCAGAAGAAGAGCGTAGTGTACGAGACGGAGTGTAGACATGTAGCAGTTCAGAGAGATAAGCAGGACCAAAACATTTATAGCACTGTTTTGCTAATCCCCCTACCGCAACAGACGATCAAGAAGATCGACTTCTGGGGTCTGATGAGCGAGTCAGTGCCGGCGACTGGCTCTTTGGGAGAATTCTGCAGGTCGCCGATTACCACTTTAAGGCAATGTCCCTTTGCCATTGCGTGGCAATTGCTGTTTCAAGTGCTGTGCGGAGCAGAGTCACAAAGACAATTATTCTTAGTAAGTAAGCAAGTAAACATGGTGCTTAACGTCCACAGAAACCATAAGGCTTATTAGGGACGGGGAGAAGGGGGGAAGGGGGTATGGAGATGGGGGGAGAGGGAGATTATATACCTATCGCTACGCTGTCACCACCAGAATGATTCCTGCATTAAGATGGGCAGCGATGAGAGCCATTTTAATGTTTCAGTAGGAAGTGATGGACAAAGTCACAAGACAGTGTCCACAAACCACAACCTTTTCGAAGAGAGAGGAGAGCCGAAGCGGTATCGAACCGAGGTCCTTCCGCTTACCAGCCTCAGTAGTAACGCCTTACCGCTAGGCCAAACCGGCTCACAGTTATTCTTAGCACTGACGGAAATTAACCTTTTATATTATAGCCACTGCAAATGTCGCATGAATCCACTGCAGATAAAGCTGGGCACGCATAGCTTGTTTTCAAAAGAGCTGTGTCATAGTTCCACAATGGTTCCACATTCAGACTACAGCTCAGTGCTCATGTTGTGGAAAAACCTGTTCTGGGGACACGACCGAAATTCTTGGCTGGGCAAAAAATATGTTTAACACGGAGAGGGGTGGGGGAATGCGTGGTGGGGTGTCAGTTAGTGGGGGGTGGGGTGGGGGTGGGGGGGGGGGCTAGGTGGGGGGGGGGGGGGGGGGGGGTCGTACAGTACTCAGCCACTCGCTTGCACAAGTGATATGCCTGTCATCTTCTTTCTTTCTGTTTCTGCTTCTTTTTCTTCTTCTTCTTCTGCTGCATTTTTCTTTCGCCCTGATATAATCGTAATGGTTGACTGGGCGTAAAAAAACAACAAGTTACTAACTTACTTCTTTTTTTCTTCATTTTTTGTTGTTGTTGGTTTTTGTTGTTGTTTGTTTTATTTATTTTATTTGGGAGGCGGGGGAGGGGATGTTTGTTTGTTTGTTTGTTTGTTTGTTTGTTTGCAACAATTGGGTAAACACGCGACGTCGTAATTTCCGACGGTCATGCTGAGCCGTAATGTCATGATTGTTTTGCTACATCTCCAGCACCTCAGCCACAACCAGCCGCCATTACCACCACGTGACCATCGCCGGCAACAACAAAAAACAGCAACAACAATTATTATTATTATTATTAGATTAGATAAGGGCTTAAATTGTAATTAGATAGATAATAGATTTTTAACGTCCAGTCAACCATACGATTATATATATTATATAAACTCTTTATTTTCATTTAGTGTGTGTGTGTGTGTGTGTGTGTGTGTGTGTGTGTGTGTGTGTGTGTGCATTTATATATATATATATATATATATATATATATATATATATATATATATATATATATATAAAACTGAGTATCATCATCATCATCATCATCACCATCTCTCTCTCTCTCTCTCTCTCTCTCTCTCTCTCTCTCTCTCTCTCTCTCTCTCTCGCTGGCTTCCGTTTTCCCGAAAACGATTCACTGGTGTTCGGGTGGCAATCACGTCAGCATATTTTTGGGAGCGTTAAGAAAGTTCAATGTGACTCGACAGAACAACGTCCCGATTTGTGAAGGCCATGCTCAGCCACATTGTGATGATTATTTTGGTACGTCTCCAGCACTGCAGACACTACTAACCGTCACCACCACCACCAGCAACATGACCATCGCCGTCAACAACAACAACAGCAATAACAAGATTGTAGATAGGCTGGACATAGCTAATTGACGTTAAACGTCCAGTCAACCATGACACGGTTATTATACATATATTATACAGAACTATTTATTTTCAGTTAGTATATATTTATATGTACTGTGGGAACAACGATACAGTAGATGTCTGCGGAAGACGGTATTGTTTTAGTGTTAAATATATATCTTCTTCTACTTCTTCTTCTTCTTCTTCTTTTTTATTTTATTTTTATTTTTACTGTGTTTTTGTGTGTGTGTGTGTTTTATTATTATTATTATTTTGATTTTTTTTATAACTGTCGAGTATCGTCTCTCTCTCTCTCTCTCTCTCTCTCTCTCTCTCTCTCTCTCTCCCCCTCCCCCACCCCACCCCCACCCCCACCAGATATACTCCACTAAATTATACCAGCGCTTCCTGTGTGTGCAGCGCAGACAGAGGCCGATGTCCGTATCGTCTGTCCCACCACCTGGACCGATGGCATCACTCAAGTCCTCACCTGCTTCGTCAACGCATCCAAGTACTCCAACTCCAAGTGCAAGACGTTCTCTAACCTCGTGGACTTTCAGTTCAAGGCACAAGGGGAGGAGTCTGGTCGTGAGTCCCAGGAATGCAGTGTCACGAATCTGACTGAAGCGTGCGCCAGCAACAGATTCTCGCCAAAGGGTTGTCGCTGCAGAGAGGTTGCGGACGAGCGGTACGTGCTGGAGTTCGCCGTCACGGGTGACAGAGCGAGACACGAGGGTGGAACATGGAGATGCGTTCCGGGCTGTTTTGACAAACTGCTCAGAAATCCTTTCCGGCATCCTCCATACGCTGATGCTTTGACGTGCGGCCCGGTTGTGTTCGGTGAGCAACGGTTGACAGCGAATTTCCTCCTAACCCATATATGCCCAGGTATTTTGGTAACATTAAATACCCTGAGGCAGTAAGTAAGTAAACGTGGTGCTTAACGTCCACAGAAACCATGAGGCTTATTAGGGCCGGGGAGAAGGGGGGGTGGGGGGGGGAGTATGGAGGTGGGGAATGAGGGAGACTATATACCTATCGCTACACTGTCACCACCAGAATGATTCCTGCATTAAGATGGGCAGTGATAAGAGCCATTTTAAGTATCAGTAGGAAGTGATGGACAAAGTCACAGGACAGTGCCCACAAACCACAACCTTTTTGAAGAGAAAGGAGAGCCAAAGCGGTATCGAACCGAGGTCCTTCCGCTTACCAACCTAACGCCTTACCGCTAGGCCAGACCGGCTCACTGACCCTGAGGCAAAAAGCCTTCCCGGTCTTGCAAATGGCGGCCTCCTCCAGAAAACAACAGGGGGAACTACTCAACCACCTTAACTTTGAATAAAGGGGGTCCCCCTTCAGAGGTCCGTGTCAGCAGGACGCCAAAATTACACAGAGCTAAAACCGACTAACAAAACCAGTTATGCGTCCTGAATAGTTATGGGACGGTGGGTATGAATGGGTTAAGAACCAAACACATAAAAGGTTCAAAAGAACGCTATTTCAGTATTAGGACAAAACCACAATTTTGTCCTAATAAATAGCGTTCTTTGGAACCTTTTTCCACTATAAAAGGTTCAAAAGAACGCTATTTATTTAGGACAAACCACAGTTGTGTCCTAGGAAATAGCGTTCTTTTGAACTTTTTATGTGTTTGCATCTTGTTTTACAATGGTAGAACTCATTCTTGTTTCACTGAGATTTTCGGTTAAGATAGCAATAGCTATTGCAACTCTAAGACTGTTTTGGGACTCACTACATGAATGATGATCATAATAATAATAGCCGTCGTTTCTACAGCGATATGGTTGAGTACACTACGCTTTACAAGATCAACAAAAATGTACACATAAAACTTCTTCTTTTTAAAGTAACGTAACAATTATTGTGCTCATTTTACGCTAACCCCCCCTCACCCCCCCCCCCCCCCCCCCCACCCCCCCACTTCTTATTCTTATTACAGGTGCGGGGTCCTCATCCACACAGGCCCTCCCGACCAATGGTCTCCCCACTACCGCCGTGACTGTGATGTCGCAATCCACGCCTTCCAACACCAGTGCCACCTCCAACATCAGACCATCGATGACATTTCTCTCGCCACTCATAATGATGACGCAGATCTCTTACATCAGGTTTCTCCCGTGAAGGTGATGCCGTTGAGTTGACTGAAAACCGGCCCGTATATTACACCGTCCTTTTTTCTCATTCTTTTTCTTCTTCTTTGTCGTCGTCTTTCTTTCTTTCTTTTTATTTATTTTTTATTTTTATTTTATCTGACGTTTTCGTCTTTTGTGATATTTGAGTCGAATCTGTGCATCACATGTGTGGAGAGATAAAAGTACTGAAGCGTTCAACCCCTCATCATAGACCAGGGTCATCGCTTGATTCTTTTCCTCTCTCTCTCTCTCTCTCTCTCTCTCTCTCTCTCTCTCTCTCTCTCTCTCTCTCTCTCTCTCTCTCTCTCTCTCTCTCTCTCTTCAAAATGAACTACAGAGAAGCATGGATGAGGCATCTCACGTGCGACAAAGTGCCATGATTTTGCATCCTGCAAAGGCAGAGGGTGTGCTGCTTGCTACTGGGCAGAAACATCAGCTTCTCCCGCTTCACCTTGATCTTAGTCTTAAAGACCTTGATCTTAGTCTTAAAGACAATCATGTTGAACAGGTTCCGATTTTAAGAGTGTTTCAGCAGGAGTCCCACAAGGCTCTGTGCTTGGACCACTTCTGTTCTTGATTTATAATAATGACATTGTTAACAATATTGAGTCTGTGATCAAGTTATTTGCAAACGACACTAGTTTGTCCTTGGCCCTAAACAACCCCGACTCGCGTGCTGAAATACTGAACCATGACTTAGAACAAATTAATGAATGGGCCAAAAAATGGAAAGTTAGATTTAACGAAGAAAAAAACTGAACAATTAAACTTTACTAGAGGTCAGAATCAAAATCAGCAACTCACTTTTGCAGCACAACTCTAAAAGAAACACCATCTCACAAACACTTAGGGATAATCTTACAAAACAACTGCAGATGGGATGAACACATTAGGTCTGTTATAAACAAAACAAGTATGTTAATTTCCTGTCTTCGGCCTTATAAGTACAAAATAAGCAGAAAAGCGTTAGAAACTATGTACAAATCGTTCATCCTCCCACTTTTTGATTATGCTGATATTGTCTGGGATAACTGCACTGACACTCAATCAAAAATGCTAGAAAACCTGCACCTAGAAGCCATAAGAATCATTATAGGAGGTATACACGGAACTAGCCACCAGAAACTTTACAAAGAATCCGGATTCTGCACATTAAAGGAAAGAAGGAAACGGCATAAACTCTTGATGTTCCACAAAATGATACTAGGTCTATGTCCCCAATATATAAGTGACCTCTTACCCCCTTTAGTCGCCCACATTAATCCGTACCACAGACGCAGACCATTAGAAAGAGACGTGACTACATGCAAAACTGAACTTTATCGAAACTCCCTCATTCCATCTACCACAGCAGAGTGGAATTCTCTCCCCATTAGCGTTCAACAAAGTACATCTTTAAGTGTTTTTAAACGATCATTGTCCTTGTCCGACAGTAAAGTTCCAGCTATTACTACTTTGGAGAAAGAAATGCACAAGTCATTCACTGTCGCCTTCGCCTAGAAATGAGTAACCTTAACAATGACCTAGTCAACCGCCAAAATGTTCTTGTGGTTATTCTAGAGAAACGGCCGAGCATTACCTCCTTCATTGTCCTAACTACCTTAACATCCGTGCAAGAACAATACTTACCCTCCCTAGCAACCAAACCAATATTAGAACACTACTGTACGGTAACTTAGACCTGCGACTTCCAGAAAACAAACACATATTCCTAACTGTTCATGAATTCATTAAGCTATCTAAACGACTTTAAAATCAGAACTGTAAGCTAGCAGGTAGCTGACCTGTAATCTGATTTATTTTTTTTAATTTTTTTTACCGTATATACTGACTTGTGCACATGTGATTTGTCCTGTTAACATAGTACAGTTAAGGGACGTTAAAGATCCAAGTATTAACTCCTTCTGTATATGTGATTATATGTTTTAATTATACAAATGACCGACTGCCTGCTCATACCTCTGAACTTTGTCAAAAATTAATAATTATGCTACTGTAGAAAAATGACTTCAAACCATCTTTCCCTTTCCGTCTCCCCACCCCCCTCTGTTTCCTTACGCCATTTCTCTCTCTCTAGTATTTATCTAGGCCACCAGCCAATCTATCCGTCTACCTAACATTGTTTTGTTTTTTCAACTACAATTTGTTTTGACTGTTTTCTAGTAACTGTTCGTATTTTTGTGTTTTGTTATTGTTTGTTTGTTTCATTTTTGTTTTTTCTTGTTTTTTGTTTTTCTTGTTGTAATTTTTTTGTCACGTCTCATTTATTGATAGCAAAGTGAAATTGTTCGTCCGCCATACATTGTGTTTTTTTCCAACTGCTTGAGCTCATCGCCTATAAAGTATAAGCTATAGTTTGTTGATGAGCACATAATGATTTTTTGTATGTTTATTTCGTCTCAAATAAATTTTTGTTTAAACTAACAGGTTCATGGGCACCGGCACCTTGCCGTTGATGATGATGTTGATGATGATGATGATGATGATGATGATGATGATGATGACCACGCATTGTTGGCACATGTGGGACAGTTTCAAAGAATCTTTGTCTGTTGTCACGGCTGACCCTTTGTGGACACTCCTGGGCGCAAGCTGTTTTGCCATGCTCATGTTTTCCCTCACCTAGCTTGTGCATCAGCTGTCTGGGACGGTTGTAGTGGTGTCTTGTTTGACGGACTTAATTCTCTTCACAGAAGAGCTGCAAGATTGATGATATCTGATTTCTCTTTGTCGGCCGATGCAAAGCTTCGGTACTTGGGAATACTTCCACTCAAAGAAAAGCTTATGTTCAATAAAGCAGTGTTAGTATTCAAAGTATACAAAAATCGTGCACCTCCATACCTTAAACAGCTTTTTATCGGTTCCAACATTCACGCCACATCAAGATACATAACTCTGCCCAAACCTAGAATAGACCTTTGTAAAACTAGTTTCTCATTTTCAGGCGCATCTTTGTGGAATACCACCCCAAATCAAAAAAAATCGTGCAATTTACTTACCAGCTTCAAAACACAACTTTATATATGGTTCAGAAGCAGATTTCATTGTTTTGTGGGTTAGTATAACTAATATATTTAAAAAAATATCACCTTGCTGTAAACAGACATAAAATAAAAGACTGATTGATTGTGTCAAACTGCTACTGTGCTTCTATCCAGAACTGTGAACAAGCTTTTCGCTCGTGATCTGGTGACTTGTGTTTCACCCTAACATAGCAGATTCTTGCATGTGTTTGACAGGGCGTGAAAATCCAAGAACCGACTTACTTCACTTTGTTTCCTCATCTTTGATGACTTTATTTTCATCCGCTTCTGTGGCCTGACCAAAACATTTGGACAGCATTCTTATTCTTGTGCTGCTCCTTCTGTCTGGAATTCTCTGCCTTGTGAAATTAGACACCTTCAGTCAACTACTGCATTTAAAATTGCTCTGAAGACTCACATGTTTAAAACCCATTTCTGCTAAAAAAATAAAATAAAATAAAAGCTCATCCCCCACCCCCACCCCACTCTCACCAACCCACCCACCCCCACCCAACTTGTTATTACATCATTTTGCAATTTTCAGTTGACTGATGTACTGTTTTTATGTGCATGTGTGTGGGTATGCAATGTAGGTTTTACTGTTTGGCTTCTTGTAGTTTAACCCCTTCACTGCCCCAGCTTGTAAAATTTCCAGGCTGAAAGATGGACGGACACACCTGCAAACAGTATATTTTCCGGTCCTATAAAACATCTACTTTGAATGCTTTACGTTTTGATAAAAATCCTTTCACATGCCAGTGTGAAACAGATGACAAAAAGGCTGATGGGTTTCAATTTTCGCACTTTTATTGGCCGTTTTCAAGTGACATCGTGGCAGTGAAGGGGTTAAATTGCTCGTCATCATTGTTATTGTCCTTTTCCACTTGTGATATCTCAACATGGCTGTATTTTAAATCTAAATGGTGTACAGCCTGTTTTTGTGTTAGCGGTTCATGCTTTATAAATACATCATCATTAGTTCAACATTTCTTCCCATCCCTAATAAGCCACCTCGCTTCTGTTGACGTAAAGCAAAATGGTCCTTCAACATTTCCTTGCTGTACACTCCTGTGACTGCATCATATATATGGCTGCTTCAAAACAAAATGGACAAACGCATTGGATGATCACAGAGTACAAGTTTATTCCCGTCATATTCCAGACATATAAACAAACCTTAACTGTTGATTCACACAGTGGTTATCCATGCATATACCCACATAAAAATTTTAAAAAACTTTTTTTTCAATGTTTTTATTATGACACTTTTTCAGTTGATGTTAACACATCAAACAATGCTGACACTGGTAAATATACTTTGTATGCTAAAAACATTAGTCACACACACACTTGGTTTAACCTTTAAGATTTGCAGGATTAACAGTCAAGAAATTTGACAGATCCTCTAAAAAATAAAAACTTCTACTGTTGACCAAGTTTGGTTTTGTGCAGCAAAACATAAAAGACGAAAGTGCCAGCTTCTTCTTTGACTCATATCACAAATCTCACCTGTCTTACAACCTTTTGAAGGTGGTACATGTGTGTATCAATGAAAAACTCCATGGTATAAAACACCAAGTTACTTACTTACCTATTTGTACCAGGGTAGAACAAGTGAAACCAACCCAGCTGCATTCTGACAGCTCCTTCAGTATAACCTTCCACGTCGTACAATTTAAACACACTTGTAAGGAAAAAACATGAGACAATAAAAGATGTAAATAAGCTAGTAAGTAATTGGATTTCAACATCCTGCACACCACAGTTTCAGTTCTGGGTGATCAAATAAAAATCTACCTTCACCAACTTGTGTAAGGCAAAACACACTGGCAATGTTCTATCTTGTTAGTGTTACTTTGCAAAAGATCAAATAAAAATGTTGTTTTTTGTTTGTTTGTTTAATTTTTTTAATAAATACTGGAGAGTCCAAACATAATGTACAATTTTTTTAAGCGCTCACACAAATACACACACACACAAACACACACGCACATATGCAAGCACGCACACACACACACACACACACACACACACACACACACACACACACACACACACACTCTCTCTCTCTCTGTCTCTCTCTCGCTCAACACACTTTCACTCACAACCAATACAAACACACACATGCATGTAATACACAAACACACACACACTTGCGTATGCAATTTATACTGACTGAAAGGGCAATTTTTGATGACACTGGATCAAGTCAAACTGTTACTGTACACAATCCATAAACTCTGATTTACAATTGCTTTAGAAGAGGTAAAATCACTGACCACATCTACAAGCATCAGACATTAAAACTGTAATGAAAATTATATTGCACAAGGATGAAAACCAAACAAAAAACAGATACATGCAAGACAGATATGCACACAGGCATGCACATGCAGGTATACTCATGTACACACACACAAACACACACATACATATGTCATATATATATATATATATGTACTTATACACTTAAATATAAAAACACAGAGTGGCCTGACAAACATACCAAATAAATTGTACCCAAAAAACAGCACTCCATTCTCCCCAACAAAGAGTTCACCAAGAACTCCATAAAAAATATATATTCTCATGGCATAAAAATCATCATTTTCCACATTGTAAAACCTCAATGAAAAAGTGTATGAAAACAAAAGTACACTTGTTTGTAAAGGTCAGTTTCATACACCACACATAAAACCTCTAAAATATGCAAAACATTGGTTTTTGTTTGTTTGTTTTGTTTTGTTTGTTTTTCTTAAATCTCAAAGCAAAACAGGAATAACTAAAACAAACAAAATACACAGAGGCTGCTGTGTGTTTCTTCTCTATGGTCAGATCTTGGTACAGTAAAACTCTTGCAACACAAACAAGGATAAAATGATACAAAGGTAACTCATACTTGTTGAAAAAGCAAGTTTGGCAAACAAATGCAAAACCTCAAAATTACAACAATTCAGTTCTCAGCAGTTCTGATCAAGTGCAATAATTATGTCAAGGTCATGAACATGGCATGATGTGGCTATTTTAATGTAAGGTTTGAATGATCTCTCTAAACATAATTATGTCAAGGCAATGAACATGGCATGATGTGGCTATTTTAATGTAAGGTTTGAATGATCTCTGAACATAATTATGTCAAGGTCATGAACAGGGCATGATGTGGCTATTTTAATGTAAGGTTTGAATGATCTCTCCAAACATAATTATGTCAAGGCAATGAACATGGCATGATGTGGCTATTTTAATGTAAGGTTTGAATGATCTCTCTGAACATAATTATGTCAAGGTCATGAACAGGGCATGATGTGGCTATCTTAATGTAAGGTTTGAATGATCTCTCTAAACATAATTATGTCAAGGTCATGAACATGGCATGATGTGGCTATTTTAATGTAAGGTTTGAATGATCTCTCTAAACATAATTATGTCAAGGTCATAAACATGGCATGATGTGGCTATTTTAATGTAAGGTTTGAATGATCTCTCTAAACATAATTATGTCAAGGTTGTGAACATGGCATGATGTAGCTATTTTTATGTAAAGCTTGAATGATCTCTCTAAACACAATATTCACAACAACATAAAGTTAAGATTTCTGCAATGTCTGGAAATGTTTAAGTTATATTCCTCCTGTAGATTCCATGGTAGGTAAAAGCATTATGTGCTTGATTCTGTTAATGCATGTAAAATTAACATTCCATGGTCGGTAAAAGCATTGCATGCTCAATTTTGTTAATGCATGTAACATTAACAACCATATAAATTTTGGACATGGTAGAATCAAAACTTACACAGAAAATACAATTCATTTTTAAACTGACATTTTCTAACACTGCTGTGACCTTAAAAATGGTCAAGGCCACGCCACTGGTATGAATGTGTAAGCTAGTTACAATGTCAATTTCCAATTTAAAGAACTTGCTTTATTATTATTAGGGTGATTATTATTCTTATGGTGATTAGCATTACCAGTTTGTATGTTATATATAAATGAATATCATTAACACTGAAAACCAAAACTATCACCATAGTTACTGTTAGGATTTCTTTTTTAAACGACACACCAACATTAAATCTGGTATCACTATTAGACTGAAAAATAGAATATATCCACTCATGCACTCTTTATGCACAGCCATGATTTTTTTAAGCACTGCGCAAGGCAGTGCACTCATCAAGATTTTACCTTCAAAAATTCTTCAACCTAAAGAAAACAGATCTAATAGCTGATCAAAGGGAATAATTTTTAAAATATCAGTAAATCAGTGCATATGAAAGCTTAACAAGCATCTAATAAAAGAGCTGCAGCCAGCCAAAAACTTCTTTTTTTTAAAGGTTCAACAAACAAAAACTAACAAAAGAAATGTAAAATCAACAACAAAATCTTCTCTCTCTTTTATTTGCTTATTTTATTACCATTCTATTGATTGATTTATTGCCATTCATTCGATTTATTTATCTATCTCTTGTTTCCTTCGGAGAATAAACAAAAGAACACACACACACACACAACAAGCAAAAGGGGGGGGGGGGGGGGGGAGGGGGGGGGGGTGCAGGGGGATGTAACCCTGCAAAGAGCGAAGCAACACCTGTGCAGCAGAATCACATCATTTGCAAGCCCCCAAAATTATTCTGCCCACAAAAAAAGATCCCAAAACAAGAGACCTGCCATGTTTTCCACTCTGCATTGCTATCTTCCTCCGCTGCAAGGCCCTGTCAATTATCTGTTCAAGTTAGTCTTAAACTGCATTTAGAGTATAGATATACTTGTGACGGCAGGTGCCTGTGCTTGCCTGCATGCTTAGAATAGTCTCTCCAGACAAGATTTTGCCTTGTGTAAATATTTATTATTAATAATTATTATGTCCTGTTCGAAAAAAATGAATATTTTATTATCAATACTTATTATGCCATACAGAAGAAAACTGGACAAATCAGGTAGGCACATACTTCTCTCAAGAATGTCCCCACTCTATCATAGCTGCATGCGAACTTCTGGCCCAGTAGCAACGACGGAGTCCGCAGGCACTGCCCAAGCCTCAACAAAGGTACACAGTTTCTACTCTGGCCCAAAAATCAACCCAGACTGCGCCAGTTTGAACACACACACAAGAACCATTTTGAGCGGGACTAGGTGAATAATCCGTTAACCCTGTGGGTTATATCAGGGCTAATCTTAAGACATCCTAGGAAGCAACTTCACTGGCAAGCGCAGGAACACCAGAAAGGTTTATCAGCCCACAGCTGATAGGTACCTCGTATTTACACGCATGCCAGGTGAGAGTTACCGTAAGCGACTCGGGTCTTTGTTGTTGTACTTGTGTTACGTCTTTCCAGCGTTAATTAACTCCCTTGTGTGTTGATTCCATAACTGAGTTGATGCAGTCATATTTCACAGGATAAAAATGCCAGCCCCCCCCCCCCCCCCCCTCCTTTTTTTTGGTTTTGTTTTTGTTTATGTTTTTTGTTTTGTCAGTTTCTTTTCTTATTCACAGTCCCAAAGCAAAAACATTACTTGACAGTGGCTACATGTGGATTTCTCATGGATTTATTTCTGAATTACTTTTTACCTGGATGTTTGATGTTCGCTGATGTTGTAATTTAATGATGTTTTATGATTGGAGTAAATGTGTGATGAGTGTACTTGGCACCACAAAACATTCCTAGTGCAATTGTACTGACACTTGGCAATAAAGTTGTATCGTATTGTAACAATGTCTCTACTTGCTGCATGAGACAACATGCTGCAGTCAAAATGTCATTGTAAAATGCATAAAGACAAAATTCTGAATGATCTACCTACACATAGCATAAAAAGAGAAGCATTTAAAAGAACAGATAAAACATTTTTAAATGCATACATAAAATTTTAGGCTCTCATCAGAATTTTTTTAATGGATACATAAAATTTTAGGATCTCATCAGAGGATGTGAAAACCAGCTCTCACATAGTCACAAGTCGAATCCCAATCACAGACAGTGCCCACCCATTCAGTAAGAACTCAGTTCCTTCCTTCCTTCCCACATTCACATACTGTTTCTCAGTATTTTTCTCTCTTCGGCCATACCTGTACATTGCCAAGACACTTACACAGAGTACCTTGTGGGTGTCCAAGCATGTATGGTTTTCATATATATAGGCATTTCAATAAATTGTCCTTCCTTCCTTCCCACATTCACATACTGTTTCTCAGTATTTTTCTCTCTTCGGCCATACCTGTACATTGCCAAGACACTCACACAGAGTACCTTGTGGGTGTCCAAGCATGTATAGTTTTCATATATATAGGCATTTCAACAAATTGTCCTGGCTGTGGGAGCGGGCACACCCATTTCATTTTCCCAGGAGTCTCAAAATGGGCTGGGTGTAGTCGCATCTACAATATATGGCGTGTACGAAAATGACGCTGCCTCTTGAAAAGGTGTGGGTAAACCCACAACCACAAATCTGAAACCGCTAGCGTTCTAAAACAAGATCGAAACACATAAAATGTTAAAAAGAAAGCTTATTTAATATGACGAAACACAAAAAAACTCATTCTTCCAAACGCTGGACACCAAAACACCAAAACACCACAACCAAAAGCACGTAAGCAGCCTATGTTTCATTTTTTTTTACCACTTAACTGTTGTTTAAGTGTTTTTTTGTAACTTGAAAAGGGGGCTTACCCTGAAAATCTGTATGTTGTGTTTTGTCGTATAAAATAAGCATTCCTTTTTACCTTTTATGTGTTTGGATCCACAACTTGCTCACACCCACAATAATGATATAATATAATAATAATGATGGAAATATGTAAAGCGCCTACCCCACAGATCAAAGTGCTGAGCAAACAACACACATAACGTACATCAAGATATAGAATGTTATCTGCAAATTAAAAAACAGCTAACACATTGCGTACACATCAACAAGGATTCAAACATAACTATGTGCAAGATGCACACACACACACACACACACACACACACACACACACACACACACACACACACACACACACACTCTCTCTCTCTCCATTGTAGTTATTCCATTACCCTCAATAAAATAAAATAAAATGTTTGTTCATTCTCTCTCTCTCTCTCTCACCAACACACATGCACACACAGACAGTACTGACTGACAGGGGTGGAGGACAGTGTTACTTAACTAAAATATGCGGAGAAGATAAATGTCTCGAGTTTGCTTTTGAAGGAGGAGACAGTAGCTGAAAGGTTTTCTACCTGAAACACAGGTGTGCTCACATGCACAATCCATGAAACATGCGTAAGGGTTTCTACCTGAAACATGGGTGTGCTCACACCCACAATGCATGAAACATGTGCAAGGTTTTCTACCTCAGACACGGGTGTGCTCACACCCACAAGGCATGGAACATGCATAACATCTTCTATCTGAAACATAGGTGTGCTCACACAGCTATGTACAACTTTTGTTCTTTATTTACAACATGCAATGGTTCTTAGTTCACATGGTCATGAGGTTTCTCAGGGCTGGTATGAAACCTGAAGGAGTTATGAACATGAAAGAATGAATGATTTGAAACCTGAGGTTATGAACATAAAAACAAAACAAAAATAATACATAGCATTTCTATAGCGCAATGTCCATAACATGACTTAGCTCAAAGCACTGTACATGTACATGAAAGAATGAATGATTTCACAAGCTGTTCAGCATATGAAACCTGAGGGAGTTATGTACATGTACATGAAAGAATGAATGATTTCACAGGCTGTTCAGCATATGAAACCTGAGGGAGTTATGAGCATGTACATGAAAGAATGAATGATTTCAAAGCCTGTTCAGCATATGAAACCTGAGGGAGTTATGAACATGTACATGAAAGAATGAATGATTTCACAGCCTGTTCAGCATATGAAACCTGAGGGAGTTATGAGCATGTACGTGAAAGAACAAATGATTTCACAGGCTGTTCAGCAAAGGTTAAGTGTCATTAGATAATGATAGACTGCCTGTAATCAAGTTTGGAGAAACACCAGCTCTGTGTGACTGGCATTCACATCATGTTCACCTACAGTCAAACTTCTCTAGCAATGACAAAGAATCTCAGGATTTCAAAAGGCAAAGTTGCTGCTTTCGAGAGCTGGCGATGGCAACAAAGGCAGCCGAAGCTCAAGCTTTTTTTTTCTTTTTTCTTTCTTTCTTTCTTTATTCTGGCTCACCAAACATTTCCGGAAACTGACATGAGTCTGAAATGGCCAACTTCCCATCACCATTTTGTCATAAGAAAATGACAATTCAGACATGCACAGGTCTGCATCAAGTCAACAGAAGAAGCCATGCTGGTAGTGAGACCTTTCCCCTACACAGGAAGCATTGTCTAGCAAGAGCAATGCTCAAGCTAGAAGCCATGCTGGTAGTGGTTGACCTTTCCCTATACAAGAAGCACTGTCTAGCAAGAGCAATGCTCAAGCTAGAAGTCATGCTGGTAGTGTCAGACCTTTCCCCTTTACAAGAAGCACTGTCTAGCAAGAGCAATGCTCAAGCTAGAAGCCATGCTGGTTGTGTCAGACCTTTCCCTTACACAGGAAGCACTGTCTAGCAAGAGCAATGCTCAAGCTAGAAGCCATGCTGGCAGTGTCAGACCTTTTCCCTTTACAGGAAGCACTGTCTAGCAAGAGCAATGCTCAAGCTAAACCAACACTGAGAGACCATCCTTGTGAGTTGTTCCATGTACTTTCCAGCTGATTCCAGCAGCATGTTTTGCTCATGCATGGCCTCGCTGAACTGATCACAGATCACCGCACGCTGCAGACCTAGGTATGTCTTCAAGCCACTAGCACAAGCAGTGGATGCAAACTGTTCCTGGACGCCCCCACACTCATGCTAAACACATGAACAGCACAAGCCGCAGACCCAGGTAATATACTCATGGGGTCACCCACTCATCCTAAACACATGAACAGTATAAGCCACAGACCCAGGTTACTCATCAAGTCACCCCCACTCACCCTAAACACATGAACAGTGCAAGCCGCAGACCCAGGTTATTCATGGAGTCACCCCCACTCATCCTAAACACGTCAACAGCGCAAGCCACAGACCCAGGTTAATCATGGAGACATCCACACTTACACTCACTGCATGAACAGTGCAAGCTGCAGACCCAGGTTAATCATGGAGTCACCCACACTGACACTCACTGCATGAACAGTGCAAGCTGCAGACCCAGGTTAATCATGGAGTCACCCACACTGACACTCACTGCATGAACAGTGCAAGCTGCAGACCCAGGTTAATCATGGAGTCACCCACACTTACACTCACTGCATGAACAGTGCAAGCTGCAGACCCAGGTTAATCATGGAGTCACCCACACTTACACTCACTGCATGAACAGTGCAAGCTGCAGACCCAGGTTAATCATGGAGTCACCCACACTTACACTCACTGCATGAACAGTGCAAGCTGCAGACCCAGGTTAATCATGGAGTCACCCACACTGACACTCACTGCATGAACTGCCAAAGCCGCAGACCCAGGTTAATCATGGAGTCACCCACACTGACACTCACTGCATGAACTGCTGAAGCTGCAGACCCAGGTTAATCATGGAGTCATCCACACTGTCAAACACTGAAGCCATGATGCAAGCAGTCATCAGGGGCTGCAGGGGTTGCTGGGGTTGCAGGGGCCAAGAGCAGGCTGCGAGCCATGTGAGGAAGACTGTGAGGGCAGGGACAGCTCGGAGAGGTGCGAATCCGAGCCCAGAAGATGGGGGGAAGACTGTTGCGGGCTTGTCTGCGACGTGCCTCGTCGACCACGACGCAGAAAAGTCTCCAGCTTGTCCACACACGCATCCTGGTACTCGTGCACCCATCTACAATCAGACAGGAAAAAATATCATGTCAGTTCATTCAAGGAGGACAAGGGGAAGAAAGCGGAAGCACCCCAGGTGGTGGTGGGGGGGGGGGGGGGGGAGTTGGGGGCATGCACTGATCAGAGCTGGTCTGCTGGCTGAAGTTTCAGATAGATGCATGGGTTGAGGTGATGGATGGCCAACAGATCTGGTGGTGGTTTCAGGCAGTTGCATGGGTTGTTGGTTTGGTGTCTGACGGACTGCTTTTGTGGCGGTTGCAGCTACAGACAAAAGCAAGCATTTGGAAGCTGCAAAAATGCTGCAGCTGCAACTCTCAAACTGCAGCAGCGGGCATCAATGACTTACACCATTTGAGAAACTTGTGAAACACAGATCTCAGCCGAGATACATTCTTTCCCTGGGGGATTTCTTGTAGCACAGTCGCCCCGATATAACCGTCACGGTTGACTAGGCGTTAGAAATCAATTACCTATCTATCTGTCTTGCACCACTGACCATCACACGCACTAACCTGACACAGTTGAAGCGTACGATGCCATGCATGTCCTCGGGCAGTTTTTCCAGGGGAGGCCACTCAAAGTTGTCGATGATGGGAACGATGTTACACTTGCACTCCAAGGCAGCAACGATCTCCTGATGTGGACACCACAGAAAAGCAACCACGGTCACTTCAAGGGGAGGCTGCGTGGGCAAGCGCAGTAAAGGCACTGGGCTTGGGAGTGAGGAGTTGCAGGTTCGACTTCAAATCCCCGGTTTCTGAAGTAACCTTCTCCCCACCTTCACCTGCACCTCCCTCTCCTTAATTTTCGAGTGGCAACATCACTACTGCTGTCTAGTCTTTTGCAGGAACTGGCAAACCAAGGTCTGAGAATGGCAACATCTCTATCGCTGTCTAGTCTTTTGGAGGAACTGGTAAACCAAGGTCTGTGAATGGCAACATCTCTATCGGTGTCTAGTCTTTTGGAGGAAATGGTAAACCAAGGTCTGAGAATGGTACCATCACTGTCGGTGTCTAGTCTTTGGGAAGAAATCTTAGAATTGTGTCATCACTATCAGGATCTAGTCTTTTGGAGGAACTGGTAAACCAAGGTCTGAGAATGGCAACATCACTATCAGGGTCTAATCTTTTGGAGGAACTGGTGAACCAGGGTCTGAGAATGGCAACATCACTATCAGGGTCTAGTCTTTTGGAGGAACTGGTGAACCAAGGTCTTAGAATGGGAGGGGGGGAAAGGTAAACCAAGCTATTAAAATTACAACCAGTGTCTAGTCTTTTGGCGGCAACTGTAAACCAAGGTCTGGTGTGCTCCTGGCATGCACACACTAAAGATCCCTTGGCAGTCACACACACACACACACACACACACACACACACACACACACACACACACACACACACACACACACACACACACACAAAATGACACAGCCAGTCATGGGGGTAGTGATGGAAAGTTTGTAGGTATGTAGTCCAATAGCTTTATGGTTTCATGTACGGTTAGTTGGACAGAAAAAAAAATCTGACTGTATACTACAAATAGACACATACATGCATGCACACACACACACACACACAATGCACACACATGCATGCACACACACACACACACAAAAAAAAATACATCCCCCCCCCCCCCCCCAACACACACATACACACATGCATGCATGCACGCATGCACCCATCCACACACACGCACACATGCATGCACCCACCCACAAATACACACACACACACACGCCTCACCTTGTGTACCCAGTCTTCCTGAGCAACATCAACCTCGCAGCGGTCCAGCGCATCGTGTGTCAGGATGAGGACAAAGTGTTGGGACATTTGAATAGACAGCAGCAGATTCTCGTCAAACTTCCCGGCCCTCAGCCGGTCAATGTCTAAGAAGACGGAGAACCCACGGAGCTGGAGGTGAACTTTCAGCAAACTGCAACAGCAGGAGGTACACGTGAAAATGAGGCCGTTTTAATGGAACGCTTCTTCTGTGAAATGTTGTGTTTTTTCAGCCCTGAATTTAAAAATTTTAAAAATCTAAGTCGTGGTCATACAACTGCTGCTGCTCAGCATCTTTTCCATCATTTCACAACACCCTCTTCCCCCTTCGTCCCCCCCCCCCCCTTCCCCCAACTCCCACCCCACCAAACCAATAGACCAAATAAAACTGAAACAAAATTGACTGCCAGCATTCAGAAAGGTTACACCCCCCCCCACAGACACACACACACATACAAAGGTAAAAAACAAAAACAAAAACACTTACAATATGATAAAAACACTTCTTTGTTCTGTGCTATTAAAAAGCACAAAACGGATGCATGTTTTGACACATAAACAAAACACATGTATTTATAATCCTTATAAGTATATTAATCGCAGAAAATGGCTCATGGTCTCCTCCCCTACACAGACACCACACACAAACTCTACCCAGCCAGCTGACAGCCCTGACTATCTGGAATAACAAATGAAGCCAGAAAATGGTTCATGGTCTCTTCCCCTACACAGACACAACACTCAAACTCTACCCAGCCAGCCGACAGCCCGACTATCTGGAATAACAAATGAAGACAGAAAATGGCTCATGGTCTCCTCCCCTACGCAGACACCACACACAAACTCTACCTAGCGAGCTGAGAGCCAGACGATCTGCGATAACAAATGAAGACGTCTATCGGTCGAAGGGCTGAGTGGCTGGAGAGGCTGGCGCTGAAGTCAAGGGAGGTAAATGCTGGAGGCACTGGCGTTGCCAAAGCCATGCATGAACCAGCATCAGGATTCAAAGCTTCAAACAAACAAACAATAAACAATAAACAAGCTGCTACATAAAACCAAGACATAACTGAACTGTAACGTCTAAATTTGCAAGCTAGCTTTACTGTATTTCGAAGAGCAGTGGATGGGTGCTCAGTCTGTGATTATTAATATTAATATTATGATATTAACATACCCCACAAGACCTTAGACACTGCTCAGCCATGTCATCTTTTAAAGCCAAACTGACAGTCTTCCTCTTCTCACAGTGTTTTTGCCCCAACTAACATCATTACCCAGTTTCTGATACAGTCACAGAGAGAGAGAGTGTTGTGTGTGTGTGTGTGTGTGTGTGTGTGTGTGTGTGTGTGTGTGTGTGTGTGTGTGTGTGTGTGTGTGTGTGTGTGCACGCATACATGTACATGTGCACAGTGTTTTTGTGTGTGTTTTCGTATAATATTTTATGTAAATTGTTTTGGGAGGACTGTGCTCTACATGTATATATATATATATATAAATATCATATTTAGGTTAATATGTATCATGTGAGCACTCAGGGCATTGATGAGCGCATGATAAATGTACATTATTATTATTATTATGTAAGAAGAGGATTAAAAAATAAATAAAGCTAATGACCAAAGATAGAAATCATAAAAACAGCATTTTTCCTGGCAACAGGTGAATCATGTAAAGCTTGATTCTGACCTACCCCAGGGTTAACAGAAAGAACATTGACAGCTCTCCCCACCATGGGACAATACAAAATTAACACACTCCTCTCTAAAGTTCTGACAAACTTCCCCAAGGACAATGAGCTCCAAAGATTTGTTTTTTTTAATAACAAAAATATATCCACTATATTAGTATGAGCATAGTGACAACCATCATATTTCCGACAAAGAACAATATGCAACACTTGAACTTATTCCAATTGTTCCAGACAAGTCAGACCAAATCTCACCTCCAAGGTTCTGCATGATTTTGCGGCGGTGGATGCTGTTACATATCCCACACTCCTCCTGCAGTTCCTGCTCTGTGAGAGTCCTGAGGACATAGGTGTCGACGCCTTGGCGTAGCATGTAGTATGTGTACTGCGACAGTTCCGGACACAGTCCCATGAGCCACTTGTCCAGCCCTGTTGGGTCGCTTGCTGAGTAGTCCGCTGAGATTTTCAGTGACTTCAGTTCCCTCATAAACCTGTGTTACATTTTCCCCAAGGGTTGAGTCTTAACTGTTTCAGAATCTCTCTCTCTCTCTCTTTCAATCTCTCTCTCCCTCTCTCTCTCTCTCTCTCTCTCTCTTTTAATCAATCAATTGCTTAATTGTGCTTATGATATTTATTTGTGGTATTGTCATGTTTATCTGTGTTTGTAGTGTAGCAAGGACTGGCTGTTAGATAGGTCCAAATGGACCTAACACTACTATCCTTGAGTATTAAAGTTTTCAAGTTTGAGTTTCTCTCTCTCTCTCTCTCTCTCTCTCTCTCTCTCCTCTCTCTCCCCCTCTCTCTCTCTCTCTCCATCCTCTTGAGATGACCCCGAGCAGTTGTGGGCCAATAAAATCCAAGAAACTATCTAACTCGATTTCTCTTGAGCACACATTTCTCTCAACATTTTACAGCAGAATCTCAATTAGCTCTGACAGCAAATGTCTCTAAAGGTGCCTCTGCACCACAGATTCTTGTTGTTGCAGCATTCCCTAGCTGTGCACTCTGGGTGGTCACCCAGTGCAAGCAACTGTAGAGTGACGAATGCATTCCACAGGGTGAGAGGACTGTGTGTGTGACTGTGTTCTATTACCCCGCCACATGGGGGATGGGGGGTGGGGGGGGGCAAACTCCATCTCTGGAAGAGGATGTGCCAAAGGTGCTGACAATTTGGAACTGATCGTAAACTTACAAATTACACTTAAGGGGGGGAAAGCTGACAATCTGGAACTGATCCTAAACTTACAAATTACACTTAAGGGGGGGGGGGGAGGGAGGAAGGGGGGAAGCTGACAATCTGGAACTGATCCTAAACTTACAAATTACATTAAGGGGGTGAAAGCTGACAATCTGGAACTGATCCTAAACTTACAAATTACATTTAAGGGGGGTGAAACTGACAATCTGGAACTGATCCTAAACTTACAAATTACACTTAAGGGGTGGAAGCTGACAATCTGGAACTGATCCTAAACTTACAAATTACACTTAAGGGGGAGGGGAAGCTGACAATCTGGAACTGATCCTAAACTTACAAATTACATTTAAGGGGTGGGGTGAAAGCTGACAATCTGGAACTGATCCTAAACTTACAAATTACACTTAAGGGGGGAAGCTGACAATCTGGAACTGATCCTTAACTTACAAATTACACTTAAGGGGAAGCTGACAATCTGGAACTGATCCTAAACTTACAAATTACACTTAAGGGGGGGGTGAAATCTGAACTGATCTAAACTTACATTACATTGGGGAGGACAATCTGGAACTGATCCTAAACTTACAAATTACACTTAAGGGGGGGGGCTGACAATTTGGAACTGATCCTTAACTTACAAATTACACTCAAAGGTGGGGGTGGGGGGGATGAAACCTATTTGGAACTGATCCTAAACTTAAAAATTACATTCAAAGCCTGAGGCGCTGCACTGACAGACAAGGGCCAGCACCCATGCAGATAGATAGTAACCAGATTTTAAGGTCCCATCAGACACAAAGGTTCACCTCAGGATAATGAAACTGTGATAATAAAAGCTCATTTCAAAATTCTTCTCACAGTCATATATACACCTTTTTTTTAGCTCAGCTGGCACAAAGGGCATGATCAGCACTTTGTGCCAGCTGAGCTAATATGTATACTGTATCTAGGTTGTTGTTTGAATGTGTGGTGGGTGTCTGATTAGGTTTGGGTAGTGTGTATGTGTCCAGTCGATTAGCTGAGTGTATCTGATCGAGCAGAACTAATATTGGCGTGTGTGTGGTGTGTGTGTGTGTGTGTGTATGTGTATATGTGTGTGTGAGTCTCTGTGTGTGTGTGTGTGTGTGTGTGTGTGTGTGTGTGTGTGTGTGTGTGGTTGTGTGTGTGTGTGTGTTTTGTGTGTGTGTGTGTGTGTGTGTGTGTGTGTGTGTGTGTGTGTGTGTGGGGTTGTGTGTGTGTGTGTGTGTGTGGTGTGTGTGTGTAGTGTGTGTGTGTGTGTGTGTGTGTGTGTGTGGTGTTGTGTGTGTGTGTGAGTCTGTGTGTGTGTGTGTGTGAGTCTCTGTGTGTGTGTGTGTGTGTGTGTGTGTGAGTCTCTGTGTGTGTGTGTGTGTGCCCGCGCGCACACGTGCAGATGTGACATGAGTAACCCATTTATAATTATGTGATTTTATATTTGTATTATAGATTTTTGTGCAGCATAACTTGTCTATGTCGTTGTAAACGCAAATGTTTTGGCATTTCTTTACATGTTCTTAAATTAATTAGCCTTATATATCAGTTAAGTTGAATTGCCCTATGAGGGATGATTAAAGTTTTTTGACTTGACTTTTCTCAAGTCAGTCCACAAAACCAGTCAAACCTGTGCTGTTTTGTTCAGGAGTTAGAAAATCCCAGTACTGGGTGATGTTGGCTTACCGCTTTCTGACAATACTGGAGGTCATGCCAAGGCCACCACAGAGATCTTCGTTGGTCAGAATCAGCAACAGGTCCCCATCCACCTGGGAAGTCTTGAACGCTTCAACGTACCCCTGGGAAACCAATCTGAAAAGGTTTAAAATTACTGAATGAACAAAGTATTCAGTGTCTTCATTTTTTTTTTTTTTTTTAATGAACACTCTCTCTGTCTCTGGGTCCCTCTCCACCTATCAGATTCTCAACAACAAAAAACATGCCTGTGACACCCAATGGCACAGCACATGTCCTTTACAGTCTAGATCTAAGTGATCCTGATATCCCTCACAGTCTAGATCTAAGTGATCCTGCTATCCTTTACAGTCTAGATCTAAGTGATCCTGCTATCCTTCGCAGTCTCAAAGTGATCCTGCTATCCTTCACAGTCTAGATCTAAGTGATCCTGATATCCCTCACAGTCTAGATCTAAGTGATCCTGCTACCCTTCCAGTCTCAGTCTAAGTGATCCTGCTATCCTTCACAGTCTAGATCTAAGTGGTCCTGCTATCCTTCACAGTCTAGATCTAAGTGGTCCTGCTATCCTTCACAGTCCAGATCTAAGTGATCCTGCTAGGGCACCTTCTCACCCATCAAGGAACAGAACATGGACAGATGATGGGTCACTAAGACACTCAAATCAACTAAGGATGATGGGAGGGGGAAATGGGGACGTGCGGGGGTGAGGGGTTGGAAGAGGTGTACACAGGGACGATGGTTTACCTGTGAAACCCAGTAGGACACATCCTCCACAGTCCACAGGGGTACCTGCTGCGTCAGCTTGTGGGGAATCTTCTCGCCAATCACCTTCAGGGCTTCTGCAGCCAGCTTGGATGCCACGGTGTTGGGGCTGCTGGCCAGCTTCTTCAGCGGCTCCACTGCATCAATCTCGTGGAACACCTGCAACACGGCCGTCAACGTTAGAGTTCACATTTACAGGGCACCTGCAACATGGCCATCAAAGCTAGACCTTACAGAACCCCAGCAACATGGCCTTCAAGGTTTGAGTTTACAGAACACCTGAAACAAGGCCTTCAAGGTCAGAGCTTATGGAACACCTGCAACATGGCCATCAAAGTTAGAGTTTATGGAACACCTGCAACATGGCCACAAGGTTACAGATTATGGAACACCTACAACATGGCCATCGTGGTTAGAGTTTATGGAACACCTGCAACATGGCCATCAAGGTGAGAGTTTATGGAAAACCTGTAACATGGCCATCATGGTTAGAGTTTATGGAACACCTGTATCATGGCCTTGTGATTATAAAGACAATTATAGAAAGAAAAAGAAAAAACAGCTAAAGGATCATGAAGATTCTGACGGTCTTGTCACATAAACAATTGATCAGACAAGAATAACTACCAACACTATAAAGAACCATCGACCTTGTCACATAGGTCGGAAAAAACCCAGACAAGACATACTGCCAATACCGTAAATAATCCAGCAGTCTTAATATTGTCACTCACATGAAAATCCCCCCCCCACCCCCCCACGCCTCCAAAAAAATGTAGCCTAATGAAGCAGCAGACAGTCTTACCACTGGACTGGCAGAAAAACAGACAAAAATAGCTGACTGCCCGGACAAATCTTTGTCACAGCCAGCAATACTGAGCGGATTGATAGGAAAGTGCACTGATAGAAAAATGGATAAAAATAACTGCCAGCACATTAATAAAAAGCTAGGTATTTTGTTAGCGCATTGACAGAAAAGCAAACGAAAAATAACTGCCAGTATAAAGAATCAAGTAATCATATCACCGCAGAAATAGAAGAAAAATATCATTTTGAAACATTTAAAGAATGGGGAAAAATCAGACATCAGAACAAAAAAGTCAACAGGAAGTCTACCACCTTTCTATATAAATGAACAGACCTTGGAAAGAAAGCTGACAAATGCCGCCCCACACCCAACCCCACACCCAACCCCACGCCCCACCCCAAACAAAAAAAACAAAATGGGGACAGCCTGCTTGGAACTGACACCAGTCACAGTGTAATATACCATTAACAGCCTCTCTTCACTGACCCAGTGGTGGAAACTAACTTTGAAAACCACACAAACAACAGCTGGAGGGGGGGGGGGGGGGGTTAGCACTCCCTTTTTACTGAGAATCTAATGCTATCACATATTTAACAATAATAATAGATAATTCTTCTAAAGCTCTGTTCTCTAACCAGAGTTAAACTCACTGTGCTGTACAGGCACCTTATGACAAAAACTACGCTAACATACATTTCAAACAAACAGAACCTTAAATATTGTAGTCTACCATTATCGCCTATCAAACAATAACCATGTTACACACAACACAACACACACACACACACACACACACACACACACACACACACACAAAAATGACATGTGCACACCAATCTCCACTTGTCCACTCAGATACAAGAATTAACAAATAATCAGTACTCTTTCCTAGATCTCTATTGCCCCCCCCCCCCCCCCCCCCCCATTCATGCGCATCCATCTACATTCATCAAAGCCTGGGTCAGTCAGAATGCAGCTCTTGTGCTTCACCCACCACTACAAGTGGACCCTACCTTTCTAATTTCTACCTTCTTGGCTCATTCAATTTCATTTTACTTCCCCCACTTATCTTCCACAACATGTGTGACATGAACAGAGAATCACACTTTTCCTTGTGACCGGCTGACCCACGTTCTGTCCTGATATGACTTTAGTACTAACCATAGTCAACTGGGCGTTAAACAGTGGGTGACGTTGACATTTTTTAAGAGCACGTTTAGTGTTAAATAAGAACAAACAAAAAGAAAGACGAAAAAGATACAGCTTTCAACTATTGTTTTCAACCGGATATGCTGGCAATGAACGTCATCAGATTTCCCATTAAAAAACAAACAAACTAATAAGCCTGTCCAAATACAGATATATGAAAATTACTGATGCAATGATGATTACTGATGCAGTAAAATACAAAACTGTTTCCCAAAATACAGTTCAAATGAAATAAAAGGTGGCCCTACGGGCATTAGCGAGGGCCATCGCAGGCAATTTAAACCCAGGTGGGATAGCAGGAGTAATCAATCAATCTCACAAACTCTTTGAAGTTTTGAGCCTGAAGGGAAACAAATCGTTACACTCCAAAGCAGATCAAAGCACAGCGTTTGGGCCCCTAGGAAAAGTTGGGTGTCCTCAATTTCTTTACATAGAATTAAAAAGGATGGGGTGGGGCTGCTCTAACCTCTGATCCAAGCAGTCAGTTATTCAGTAGGACTTCAGAGACCTTCAGGCCCATTGCATGTTGCATCCTATCACATGCTTCTTTAGACGCCTGTGGTAGCCTAGCCCTTTTCAGACACCTGTAATTACCGTTGGCAGGAGCTGCCACAAGTATCATTTTTGTTGTGACAAAACACGTCTTTTGTCGAGACAAAAGTATGCTTGCTGCGACAAAACCTTTGTTGCAATCAAATTTATGTTTGTTGCGACAAAGTCGTGTTTGTCACGACAAATATGTGTCACGACAAACACGACTTTGTCGCAACAAACATTTCGACAAGCATACTTTAGTCACGACAAAGGACATGTTTTGTTGACAAACATATATTTGTTGGGACAAAACTTTTGTCACAACTAAATTATAAAAATATGTTTGTTGCGACCAAAGTTTTGTTGGGACAAGCATACTTTTGTTGCGACAAAAGACATGTTTTGTCGCAACAAACACGTGTTTGTTGTGACAAAAATTATACTCGTGGCAGTTCCCAGCAACGATATGTAATAGCATATCCTTTTTCAGATGCCTGTGGTAGCACATCCTTTTTCAGACACCTGTGGTAGCATACCATGCAATCTGAAAATCTTAGTCAAAGTTCACATGTCATCACTGAAAAGGGCACAACAAGTTTGCTGAAGATCTTCTGGAAATGAGTGACGGTATTGCAGACATCTGCACATTTAGTGATCTTGAGTTGGACATGACTGTGGCTGGACAGAGAAAGTCTTTCAAGTTTGGTCAAAGTGAAATTAAAAAATGCTGCTCTAGGGCAACGAGACTTTCACTCAAAATCTCACCTGAGGGTCACGGTGACCAAGACTATGTCACAGGAATAGTTCAGAGAATGCCAGTGTCAGCCAAAAGAACAGACTTAGTTGAAAAGATTCTGTAACCAGGTAAATAAAATGAACTCAAGAGCCTTACTGAATTTAATGATAGCCTTAAGTAAAGAAGATCTGTATTCCAAATATTGCAAAGTCTGGACCACAAGTTTTGAGATGTACCATGTATATCACTTATAACACACATGCACACATGCGCACGCGCACACACACACACACACACACTGAAAGACAGTGGAATAATGTTGATACAGAATATTCTGCCAAATCTGCATGCTGATTTGGGCCCAAAAATTAGTGTATATAGTTTGTTACTGAAGCGACAAAGCATGTTTAGGTGGTACATGTGTACATATATATATGTACCACCTAAACATGCTTTGTAGCTTCAATAACAAACAAATAACACAGCTAACTTTAGCAGTTCAGGTCAGGAAGTTTGGGCAAATCAATCAAACATGTATGCATGTAAACAGACTGATTCAAAAGCAAGAATATACTCACGACTATTCTATAAGTATCAGTCAGGAAATTACACATCTTTAAAGAATTAATAATAATAAATGCATTTTTTAATGCAATGTTTCCCTCTATGACTAGACATTTGTGAAGCTCAAAGCCCTATACATGAAACATTACAATACACAATCAAATTTAATAATGCATTACATGTCTTACTCTATCCCTCATTCTCCCCTGCATCCACATGTGCGCATGTACAAACACACACACACACAAACACACACACTCTCTCTCTCTCTCTCTCACACACACACACCCTCGCTTCCCCCTCTCTCTCCACCCCCAATAATCCCCTGTCAGCCAGCGAAGACAGCAGCAAACAAAAAACAAATCAGATCAAACCAATCCCAAATCCCGCTACAGTACAATAACTTGGGGGGGGGGGGGAAGGGGGGAATAATCCCAACCTCACCTGTGGCAATTAGGGTGCATTTTCATCATAGGCGTTCACTTAAGACAACTTCAAACTTGTAAGAGTCCTCGAAAATTTCCCCAAACTGCTTTCCTCCATACACACCTGTTTCAAAACAGGCTTCTTTTCCTTTTGCCGCTGTTGTTTATTTCCACCGCCTGCAACTGTATCCCCCAAACTCAAGTACTCCTTTTGACATGCAGCACGATCCAGCACAGGGAAATAAAATCAAAATTAAAAATAGCACAGATCCTAAACTTCATCAACTTTAGCACGGATCCTGAGCTCGATAAACCGTGATGCTGTCATCAGGAACAAAAACACGGAGAGCCTGCAGCACGCTCACTCAGCTGATCTATGCCCTGCAGGCAAACTGTGGCATATATTTTCGTCCTTTACGGCCAGGCTTCATTCTAATTAAGCTTGAAGCTCATATCTTGCTTGACATGCACAGTGCTTAGGGACTGGCGTAGAGAAGTGATTGCTGAAAGGCGCCCCTTGTTTTGATGCAGTCAGCAGCTTTGACGAAAGTGTGTCACGTGACATCGCCAATACTGAACTGACAGCTCATTGTCTTAAAAGCTGTCCGACAAAATACCACGGAAGCACTGGAGGTCACATGCTGACATATTGCGGAAAACATGCTGTGACTGTGAGAGAGAGAGAGAGAGGGAGCCATGACATTTGACAATAAAGTGATAACAACTGGCAGAAATCCATGGATGTTTGCGATGGTACTGTTTCATCACAACAGTGGAACATCTGACTTAATACCCTCATTCTAAAAAAACAGTGTTGCCCTCATCACATGCACTGATCAGCATATATGGCTTTCTAAGTGAATACAAAAGTCATACCTCTTGTTAGAAAAAAAGTCTTATTTGCAAAACTTCTATATTCTGAAGCATTCAGAAAATATTATGGATTAAAATGCTCCCAGAATCTTTTATTTTCATTTCTCATGCTGCTACATGATACTGATAATGAGCCTTCAGACATGGCTTAAACTTTTAAAGGGGGCCCACAGCCAAGCGTAAGCTGGCCTCAAAATTAAAAAAAAGAAGTGCAAATACTTCCATCTGCAGGCTTTGTGCGCTTCTTCCATCAATATTTACCTACGCAACACAAGAACTTTATTTGATTCAGATTTCAGCTCCTCAGCACAAGTGAAAAGCAGAAAAAGCTTGGCCCATGGTGTAGTCTATGTGGTAGCCATCAGCTTCATGACATCACATGACATTCATTCATTCACAACTGTGTTTCTGCAGATGATGATGAAGGGATGCTTTATGTCCTCAGATGTCAGTTGACATATTAGGGCCAAGTTGTGACCAATGCCGAAGCACGGTGCAATAAATCTTTACGTCCACGGAAACCAGAAGGCTCGTTAGGACGGACAGTCCAGGACGTCCACCTCGACTCTCACACAGCTCCTGAACCATGGGGTGTTTCTGCAGCTTTCAAACACTGCTTTTAACCAAGGTTAGTTAGTATTGGATTTTAATGTTCTGTCATCTCAGGATGAGATTTTAAACAAAGCAGACTATAAATGAATTGAAAACTGCTATCAACAGGACTCATGCTGCTTCTTTGCCCAAGGTCCCCTTTAATACCTCCTCACCCCTAGGCTTAGGCTGTGTCACAACACACTGACACCATCAACAACATCGAGGCTGAATTAAAATGTTCTTATGCACTGCATAGTTATGTGGGGACTACCTTCACCCATGATAAGCTCCATGCATTAAACAGCGTCCACCCTCCATAAATGGCAATAAATCCTCCAAAGATGGTGTACAGATGCCCATGTGGTCAGCTAAAAAAAATTAAAGTAACACACATAATCCTCTAACCTTATGGAATGCATTCGTTCATGAATAACTGTATACAATGGGTGGCCCAAAAGTAACACACATAATCCTCTAACCTTATGGAATGCATTTGTTAATGAATAACTGTATACAATGGGTGGCCCAAAAGTAACACACATAATCCTCTAACCTTATGGAATGCATTCGTTCATGAATAACTGTATACAATGGGTGGCCCAAAAGTAACACACATAATCCTCTAACCTTATGGAATGCATTCGTTCATGAATAACTGTATACAATGGGTGGCCCAAAAGTAACACACATAATCCTCTAACCTTATGGAATGCATTCGTTAATGAATAACTGTATACAATGGGTGGCCCAAAAGTAACACACATAATCCTCTAACCTTATGGAATGCATTTGTTCATGAATAACTGTATACAATGGGTGACCCAAAAGTAACACACATAATCCTCTAACCTTATGGAATGCATTCGTTAATGAATAATTGTATACAATGGGTGACCCCAGAGTGTTCATCTGGGGAAAAACACTACTATAACACTGCCCCCTCCAAAACCTGCTGTTGTGGGTTTTTTTACACTACTTTTAGATCCTTACCAACCAGAGAGACGTTCATTTGTCTGCAAGCTTTAGTGTCCCGACAGGCAATTTTCCCGGGGAAAATTTGTGTCTCTTTCACCAAGAAAAGCCAGCTGCAGCCAAGGTGTGTCACCCAGCCAAACTAACCTCTCACACAAGTGGCACTTCGACAAAAGTTGTTGCTGTTGCTGTTGTTCTTTTGGGGAGGAGTGGTCGCTGTTTTGCTGTTGTTTTTGTTTTTGGGTGGTGGGGTGGGTGGGGGGCAACATCTGTTGCCACATCAGCATCTTCAATAATACGACATTATTAATCTGTACAGTGACATAATATAGGTACATGCAGCACATGGGACTTGTTTTTCACCCTACGTGAAGAACTAGTTCAAGTGCTAACCAGAACAGCAATTGGGTGCAGGATGCTTTATAGCTAATGCCTATTCAGCAGAGATTTTTTTTTTTTTTTACCCCAGTGACAGACACCCCCCAAAAAACTTCATCCCAATGCTCGCAAACATTTTCAGGTTAAATGCTTGATCGACATACAGCCTCCCCCCACCCACCCCCACCTCTCCCCCCACCCACCCCCAACAAAGTTGACTGCAATACTTGCAACCATTACCAAGCACCTGCTGAAACGTTATTGATGACGTGCGTCATAGTTCAAGCAGCATGTGTCTACCAGTGCAGAAGAGCAGCATTGACCAGACAGAGCTGACTGACATTTAGAAGACGGTACTGTGGAGGTGTAAGGTCTGAACAGTTACATCTGCATAAAGACAACACTCGCAATGACGTACTGTCAGGCACAAAGCTTTCCTTCTCATTCAATAACAACAAACGTGTACACAGCAATCTACATATTACCCAAAAAAGAATTGCCGAAGGCATGTAAAGAAGTGATTACAAAGTGAAAGTCAAATACATACACAACACACACGTGGGGGAGTGGGGGGGGGGGGGGGGGGGGAAAAATAAAGAACATGAGGCTGCATTTATTTACTCACTTCCATGTATAAAAAAATCAAAAATCAATCATTTACTGACTGTATCGTTCACAGTTTCCATACATGCTTGGTCTGCCATTTCAGTCAAAACTTAAATTCATTCAAAATATTCAGTGTGCTTCCCATTCCTGCTGCCACAAATATAGATTACAGCTGCAAAAGTGAGTTGAGAGTACCTACAGTCTTTTATCATCTTCAAGAGCTGGGTAGAAATGATCTGCCATTTTCATGGCCTTGGAATTCAGAATACCTGCAGTCTTTTATCATCTCCAAGAGCTGGGTAGAAATGAGTGATCTGCCATTTTCATGGCCTTGAAAGTCTGTCAAAATCGTTCAGAGACAGAACAATGCTTTTGCCCAGGGCGGATGCACCCAATCTTTATATGCATGCTTCAATGTTGTTACTTCCACAGTCTTAGTACTCAAACTTTTTCTTTTCAAAACATTTCCAGAGGGCACTGGCGGTGAGAGCAATTTTAGTAGAGAGATGCAAGAAAATATGGAGTTTGGAGAAAAATAAACAATGGGGGGGGGGGGGGAGTAAAGTAACTTGGATTTTTTTATGTCCAGACAACCAGGACAGTTATATCAGGGAGGCTGTCTGCTGATCCAAACAAAATTTATTTGTTGCTGTCTTTGTTTTGTGGGATTAAGGCTCCTACATTCCGTGGTTCTGAACTCTGGTGCTATAATTATTCTTGAAGTCTAAATTAAAATCTTTATATTTCATCCACATCAGTGTGTGAAAAGCTTACCTTATTTTCCCAGCCAATGACATTTCTCACTTCCCGCAAATCTGTTCTCCTTTCATCAAAAAAATGGCCACTTCCTCGTTCACAAACAGTCTTGCTACTTTGATAATGAAGGCTCTCTCTTCGGTCAAGAATATGCTCACTTAGAGTTTCACTGAGAAAACTACTCCTTTTATCAAGACAGACATTCAGTCTTTCACCAAAAGACTTGTCCGTCTTTCCATCTGAAAAATCAGCTCTTCTTTCATCAACAAAACTGCCCCTCCATTTAGCAAGAAAAGTGTCCTTTCTTTCTGCAAGAAAATCATTACGCCCTTCATCCAGAAAATCATCACTTCTTTCACCAAGATCATCCTTTTTTTCATGGAAAACAGCATCACTTCCTTTATCAAGAAAATCATCTCCTCTTCCATCACGAATACCATCACCCCTTTTACAGCATAACAGCTTCACATCACACTGCTGATGGACTACTTCGAAAACAGCTTTGCCATCCATAGTTTGGGTCCAAAGGTGGCCGGCCTGTTGTTTCTCCCCATGGTCAAATCCAGTGTTTTTCAGGCCTTCATCAGGGCTAAGGTGTCCACTCTGAAGCATACTTTTATGCCCACGTTTTCTGCATTTGCAGACTGCATTGCCCATTCTGATTCACAAACAAAAGCTGCCAAGTTCTGCTAATTAACCATCACTTGACTTTGCAAGAAACTGCAAGCAACAGAAACTGTGTGTCAGACTGTTAATCCAAACAGTGACGCCCAATCTTCAACGCGGACGTTAAATCAGGAACTGACGAACAGGGAATATGCACATCTAAGCAGTTCTTTGAAAGCTAAGCGATTTACACAACTTCTACAAAATGATCCCTAAAATACAGTATCCACCAAAAAGAAGCCGTCTGCTGAAACACAAATTTCCGGCATACTTCAAAGTAATCATGTTACGCATTAAGTCAAAAGATCAAGAGTTTGGTTTGCTGTGGAGTCCAAAACCACAAAACGCAAGAAAGCTGATGAAAAGTCCGCAACAGCACTTCCAGTTATCTCACAGATGATCCGTCCACACAGTGACAGTGGTGGAAATGCAGGGCTGGTAAAGGAAACAAAGTTGCTGAAGATGAGTGACACATTTCATCAGGCTAGGCTCTTCCTTTCAGCTGGTGTAGCAACAAGTGAGTGAGGCCGGGCTGAGTGGCACACAGACTGCAGGCATGCCTGCTACTGCTAACCTTGCTGTCAACTACAACAGTGGAACCTTACCAGCGTGTTTCCCGGAAATTAAACAGCTTGTGAGCTCGCACCTTTCATACACAATGGACAATTGTTCTGTCAGCACGCGTGCCCTTGTTTGTAATATAATGCCATGTGTTTTAGTGTTTGTTTAACATCCAAACAGTGACACTGTTTAGTTTTTTTCAGTACCAATGCTTGTTACTAATATTATTAAGTTTAAGCAAAAAACTTGTACAGCTGACATGGGGGTTAAGGTGGTCAGTTTGAACACTGGCATGCACAAAGTTTAATACAGGGATGCAGAATATTAATACTGTGAATGTTGAATGTTTCCAGCTGCTACCTGCATTGCTGTGCTCTCTCTCTCTCTCTCTCTCTCTCTCTCTCTCTCTCTCTCTCTCTCCTCTCCTCTCCCCCCCCCCCCCCCCCCCCACTCCCCCCTCTCCCTCTTAATATTTCTGCTCACTTTCACATACACACACACACACACACACACACACACACACACACACACACACACATACACACACACCACAAACAAGTATACAAGTCTGTAGTGAATAACCCAGAGTGACACATACAACATATATGAGGCACTGTCATTACATTTTGGACTGATTGTGTACACTGAAATGAGTGGCAAAAAGTCCTTTCCTGGGACACATTTTTCCCCCGTTGCATCTCCAAGTCCAAGAAAAACTCATTTCCTGAGACACGTTAGTCACATAATATACATTTTAGCATTTATTCTGTTATGACAAATATTTCATGGGTTTCACCCTGATATAACCATCATCTCCTCTTCCATCACGAATACCAAAATAATATAAAATATAAAATTTAAAAAAACGAGCTCCTTCCTGCCTTCACTATGAGAAACCTGCCCTAACTCTTCTTCCATGTACCCTGGCTCAAGGCTGTGGGGCAGTGGACCAAAATGCATTTTGCATACATGTACATACCTTCACATGGTATGTAAACAATGGCAGCCTGCCGAACTTGCAGATAGTCCATATCAATGATGTGACAGACTGAGTCAAAACAGCACTTGGCATTCCCATCCTTAATTAGCCTGACTTTGAAATATCGGCTTTGAACAAAGTAGACTGACAGAAAACCTGTTGTGAGCCTATTTCTTTATTCTGTTCATGTCAGTAGGACATTTTCGGTGGCCTCAGTTTGGTTCCCCTTTAAATGTCCTCTCTTTTCAAAAACCAGAGCTGTCAAAGGTTCTCCTTTAAAGCCTGGAGTACGTCAGAATATAGCCATACATACTTTGCCTACTGCCAGGATTTTTCCCTTCCCATTGTCATTTCTACCATCCTGGTCCATTCAAGTTTTCAACTTCATTTTTTCCAAATCCTCTCACCACTTCTTCCTTGTGTTAGTTGCACAGGGATAAATGCAGGTTCTGGTGTGCCTGTGGAATAGAATAGGTCCCCATCTGCTCCTCATCACAAGGGACTGATGCATGTTTCACTGTTGGGATCCTACTGAATGAAAATATGTTCCAACATAGTGACAGCTGGTAAAAGATGAGTAGATAGTGTCATGTATCATGAAAGTGAATCTGGCCTAATACCACTGATGTTTTGATTTGGTACTGAACTGGTTGTGAAGAAGAATTTGTCTGAAAATATTTCTGTTAGTTGTAAACAAGAAAAATGGCTATAGGAAATATGCTTGTCGTTGGCTGTATTGACTTGATTGTGTCTGCTGTTGACAGTGTTGTGTACAGAACTGTGAACCAGTGTTTTACTTTCAGTTTGGTGACTTCTCTTTGGTGACTTCTCTTTGGTCTGTGGTGTGTACTCCACCAAGAGTGACAAATCCAGAGACATAACTTTTTTTCACTTTGTGTTCCATCAACAGCAGGAAGACCTCGGGACAAATTATACTTTTAAAATCCTTTGATACCATCAACAGCAGGAAGACCTCGGGACAAATTATACTTTTAAAATCCTTTGATACCATACCTGGTAATGGTATCAAAGGATTTTAAAAGTATAATTTGTCCCGAGGTCTTCCTGCTGTTGATGGAACACAAAGTGAAAAAAAGTTATGTCTCTGGATTTGTCATTCTTGGTGGAGTACACACCACAGACCCAGAAATCATCAGGTATCATCTGCAGAGAACCCAGGGAAATCAGAGGTTCTGTCTTTAAAATGTGGAGTCCTCTTTAAAATGTGGAGCCCTCTCTTTAAAATCTGCAGTAGGTCAGAATATAGCCTTGCATGCTCTGCCCACTGCCAGAAATTCTACCACTTTGTTTTCTGCCTTTGCAGTTCATTCACCCACCCAGACCCCACTGCAATCATATCATCTTCAAAGACAAAAGTGATGTGTGGATAGCGCTTTGTGTTGTTGTTGTTTTTACCTCTGGCTGGATTTGGCTGTCGGTAGTTTCTCTCTGTTTTGATGTTGTTGTTAACTTGTAATTGCATTTCTCTCATTATCATTTGTCTCTAAATGCCATGTATATATGTGTTGTTTTGCTTACAAAGGCGTTTAAGTACAAATCGGCATAAAATGCAGGCAAATATAAACCTATAAACAGGCTGTTTGTTTGTTTCAGTTTGATGAGACAGGACTTTATAAGAAAGGGTTGAACAGGTTTGTTTTTATTGACTGTACTTTCAGAAAGTATACTGAACAACACTGCTTGAAAACAGAGCCCGATATTGATGTAGTTCATTTCGTAAATGTCATTGCTTTATTTATTTTCTCTTAGACTGCTTCTGCTATTAGAAAAATCGCTGGTAAGGTCCCAGGAAATACAGTTTTTGGAAACACAGCTGTTTTGTTTTGATTTCATAGACTTGCAAATTATATTTCTAACAAGTTTCTTGGTCAAGGACAAAAGATATTCCTTGACAAAGAGAAAAGTGAAAATATCCTTGACTGCATGCCATTTGTCTGAAGCTGAGAGGAAATGTAATTTTTTTTAAAATATGTATGCAGTTTGCAGGGTTGGAAAGAATGTACTTCAAATAAAGCAATCACCCCCAAAAAATTGATAGCATTGTATTGTTTATTACATCCTCAAAATGTGAGATTGTTTATTGCAGCTGCTCAGTGAATCAAACTTACTGACTGACACTTTTTTCTTTTCTTTTTGGGATAATATCTGTTACACTGGAAATATGGAAAGTGTATGCCTAAACATGTTCTCAGGCTTGGGCCAGTTGATCTTAATGTGACCCATTGTCTCTGGTGTACAGTCAGAAAAATGCCAGACTGAAAAATGTGGACTTATTAAAAGGAGTTGAACAGTTGGAATTGATGTGTGTGTGTGTGTGTGTGTGTGTGCGTGCGTGCGTGTGGGAGTGAGTGAGAAGGAAAGAAAATATGAAACCATTGCAAGTAGTCACTCTAACACAGTGTGTAGATGTGACCAAGTGCCACTGTGCCTGATGAAAAAACCTGTTGCAAACACAGTCTGAGCTAGACAATTCAAGTTTTTTTTAGCAAACATTTTGTTTTACTTGACCCACGACACACGGGATTGTTCAGATTTACGTCACTTCAGCAAAGGTGCTGCAGGGAATGGGAAACGGACCATTTCTGTCAGCATTCTACTCTTTTGCCGCCAATGCAAGAGTAAAAAACTCATGCAGAACACAACTTCAAGCTCCACACTGCAGCATATTTACAGGCGTATAGCCTCTGTAGCTGTGATGACACGAGCCAACCTTTTCCTGATCGTTACGAAACAAGAGTGAACAAATATGGCTGCACCCAAACGTGCTCAAATCCAAAGCAATGAAATATATGTCTGTAGCATGTATATTGAGATAATAAACATACGATGCCTGTGATGCAGCATATTTACAGGCGTATAGCCTCTGTAGCTGTGATGACACAAGCCAACCTTTCCCTGATCGTTACGAAACAAGAGTGAACAAATATGGCTGCACCCAAACGTGCTCAAATCCAAAGCAATGAAATATATGTCTGTAGCATGTATATTGAGATAATAAACATACGATGCCTGTGATGCAGCATATTTACAGGCATATAGCCTCTGTAGCTGTGATGTCATGAGCCAACCTTTTTCTGATCGTTACGAAAAAAGAGTGAACAAATATGGCTGCACCCAAATGTGCTCAAATCCAAAGCAATGAAATATATGTCTGTTGCATGCATATTGAGTTAATAACCATACGATGCCTGTGATGCAGCATATTTACAGGCGTATAGCCTCTGTAGCTGTGATGTCACGAGCCAACCTTTTTCTGATCTTTATGAAAAAAGAGTGAACAAATATGGCTGCACCCAAATGTGCTCAAATCCAAAGCAATGAAATATATGTCTGTTGCATGCATATTGAGTTAATAACCATACGATGCCTGTGATGCAGCATATTTACAGGCGTATAGCCTCTGTAGCTGTGATGTCACGAGCCAACCTTTTTCTGATCTTTATGAAAAAAGAGTGAACAAATATGGCTGCACCCAAATCCAAAGCAAGGAAATATATTTCTGTTGCATGTATACTGAGTTAATAACCATACGATGCCTGTGATGCAGCATATTTACAGGTGTATAGCCTCTGTAGCTGTGATGTCACGAGCCAACCTTTTTCTGATCTTTATGAAAAAAGAGTGAACAAATATGGCTGCACCCAAATGTGCTCAAATCCAAAGCAAGGAAATATGCCTGTTGCATGCGTAGTGAGATAACAACCATACGATGCCTGTGAGCCAGCATGGCCTAGCCCTAAGGCATTAAGCTGGTTAGCAGACAGTGCTGGTTTGGTTCCCTGCTTCAACTCCCATTTCTCTTCAAAAATTGTCGTTTATGGACACCGTCTTGTGATTGCCCTTCACAACTTATTTCAATTGATGAAACATTAAAAAAATTTTTTTAGAGAAAGAGACAGCCCACCTTAATAATAATAATAATAATGTATATTTATCATGCGCTCATCAAAGCCCAGAGCGCTCGCATGATACATATTAATCTAAATATGACATTCTATACACACATGGAGCACAGTCCTCTTAAAACAATTTACATAAGGTATTATATATGTAAACACACACACACACACGCACAGTCACACACACACACACACACACAAAATGACTGTAGCAAAAACTGGGTATTGATATTAGTTGGGGTGGAAATACTGTGAGAAGAGGAAGGTTTTGGGTTTGGCTTTAAAAGATGACAGGGTTGAGCAGTGTCTACGGTCTTGTGGGAGTGTAATGCGGAAATGTTGTGGCAGTGAGAGTAGCATTAGGTATAGTCTCCCCCCCCCCCCCCCAATCTGCCCACCTCCAGCGATCTTGGTCCCCGCCAGCACCCCCCACCCTCCTCCCGCCCTCCCACACACACACACGTCAGACAACTCAGCATAAAACAAGTCCGATGATCAAAAATTAATGAACAATTGCAAATGAACATAATTACGTCCACATTTTCTACGTTTTCAGGCATATCTGCCTCCTTGGTTTGGTTCTCCGTTACATTCTACATGGGCAGTAAGCACAACCCCCCACTGTGGGTAGAGAGAAACGGCCAAACCCAGGGACAGGAGACAAGAGTTCTAACACTGCCTGGACAGGGTGACAGTGTGCATGACTCAGAACCCACAGGAAAGACGCACTGGTCCTCAAATGCCTCTCTCAGCTCTCAGTGTGACAGCACTTAACACTTCAGCCAGTCTTCCCCTGAGAACACTTCACTCTCGTCTACAGCACAACAGCTTTGACCTACTTGAATGAAACTTGGAACTACACTCCTATCGGTCAGCACCGTTATAAAGCCACCTTTGCGCTCAGTACAGGTGGAACTGTATTGCAGTTTACATTGTACACAGATGCAGCTGCGTTGGCCTTAGTATAAATCGCAAGGCACTACTGTTTATGCAACAAAACAAACAAACAAAACACAGATATAAGACATAGTGGTACTTGTCAACTTTACAATGATGCTGTTCTTGTGCTTAGTGTAGATGGAACCTCACCATGGATAAATGCATCCCACACTACATTAAGCAATGCATCACCGGTTAACATGCCTTTAGCAAAAATAAAAATTATATTCACTCCAGCTTGTAAACTACAGTGTACACCATTAATAATAGAAGGCTACTTTTGCTCTCATGCCTATTGGCATCTCATGTGCAAACTATTCTTGCCTCCCACATACAGTCCTTCTTTCACACAGAAAGGGATGGGCGCACTATGTTTCTAAACATACTGACAGCTTTAGAAAATATCACTGATTACTCATTTGCCATTGCATCTTATTGTATTTTCTTTGGTCTTGCCTCCATCTCAAAATGCTGTTTCTAGATTTAAGCATTTTCTATGTGATTTAAGCATTTTCTATGTTTTCATTTTAACATTGTTAATCTTGCTATCTGTAACACACAATTATTTCTTGCTTTTAGCCGAGGGCATTTTAGTCAAGTACACTTTTAATGTCACAATAGTTTGATAACCTGAAAAGTGCTCCCTTTTAATCAAGTCAAGTACCTCTTTATTCCATTCAAAGGAAAACATGGGTGCCACACATAAATAAGAAACAAAGGTGTTCAGAGGTCAACGTTTCATTTACATGGAAATATCAACAGTAAGGTTTCAGCAAAAGCTGTCTTAAAAGAGGGGTGCTCCTAGGTCACAATTTCATTTACATGGAACAGTAAGGTTTGGGAAAAAGCTGTCTTAAAAGAGGGGTGCTCCTAGGTGAGAGTGGTAAGGTTTCAGAAAAAGCTGTCTTAAGAGAGGGAAGCTCCTAGGTCAGAATGGTAAGGTTTCAGAAAAGGCTGTCTTAAATTAAAAGAGGGGTGCTCCTTGGTCAGAGTCGTAAGGTTTCAGAAAAGGCTGTCTTAAAAGAGGGGTGCTCCTAGGTCACAGTTTCATTTACACAGAAATATCAACAGTACGGTTTCAGAAAAGGCTGTTTTAAAAGAGGGGTGCTCCTAGGTCACAGTTTCATTTACATGGAAATGTCAATGGTAGGGTTTCAGAAAAGGCTGTTTTAAAAGAGGAGTGCTCCTAGATTAGGGTTTCATTTACATGGAAACATCAACAGAAGGTAACACACTCATTTAAATAGAAACATCAACAGAAGGTTTCAGAAAAGTCTGTCTTAAAACAGGAGAGGTCTCTCATCAGGAGTTCTGTTGTACAAAACTGCAAGGACCGGCAGAAAAATACCAGCACAGAAGCATCACTGGCACAGGCCCTGCCTATAGGAATGGAATACAAAATAGACACACTGCAGTTTTTCTGCTTAACTTGTCATCCTGTTTGTTAAAAAGATACGTTGGAAAGTAGTCACAAAAACATGACAGTGAGGGCCGCCATGTCGGTAAAGAGCAAAACATGGATGCACCTTGTGGAGCTCAGTACAAAGCAAAAAACTACTTTTTTGTCTAAATATTCATAGAACCACTAGATGAAGCCCACACAGTCAAATATTTTTGAGTTGGACAGATGCTTGCTGTCAGCCAATCAGATTTGTGTTGGAATTTTTCTGCTTCTTCTGTGTTACTCGTTCATTGACCATTCTTAGTGCAATGACTTTTTATTGAGAAAACAATACTACACAATGCTATTATTTGTTGGTGTACAGAAATGCTTGCTTTCTGGCTCATTGCTCTCACCCAAGACATTCCATAAACATGACAATGAAACATTTATTCAGCATCTGAACCGAAGCTTCGAAACATACAACATGCAACAAACACAGAAAGGGTAAAATCATGAGAGTAAATCCGAGAACCAATCTCTGTTTTGTGTATAACATTAACAGATCTAGTTCATTAGCAAATACACAGAGATGGTTTAAACAATAACAATTTGTAAACCAACCAACTGTAAACAATAATGGCACCACAGCATGACAGCCCTAACAAAAACCCTCTAATACTCAGAGTGGGAGAGAGAGAGAGAGAGAGAGAGATAGATCATAGTTCAGGAGCTGTGTCAGAGTCGAAGTGGCCATCCTGGGCTGTCCGTCCTAATGAGCCTTGTGGTTTCCATGGACGTAAATCTATACTGAACCACGCTCACGCATTGGTCTCAGCTTGTCCCTAATATGTCAACGGACATCCGAGGGCACTAAGCATCACCTGAAGGAATGAAGAGGGGGGGGGGGGGGGGGGCGAGCAACTGCACTTACCTCTGACCTGCCCTGCTCAGCCTTGATAATGGCCTCCATGGCAAAGTGAAAGGCTGCAAGCGCCTGTGGCTCAGGCCGCCGACTGAACAGCAAGGGAATGAGATGCTTCAGCCAGATCTTGTCGCGGCCCTGCTTGTGCGTGATGTCGCTCTGAGCGAAGACGGAGGGGCGGGTGGAGTTGATGAAGGGCAGGACGAGATCCAGGGTGCCCGACTTTAACACTGCGGCTTCCAGTTCCTGACAAACAACACAAAGAAGAAGGTGTAAGGGACAATGACTCTTTAACAGGGAACTGAACCGAAGAAGCATCACAGGCCTTATCAATAAGAATGGAATAAAAACAAATACAAAGCAGCTTTTCACTCAATTTCTCATTCTGTACATTAAAAATTGGCATTTGAAAGCTGCAAAAACACAACCAAGAGTGTTGCCACTTTGTGCCATGCAGTCATGTCGGTGACGTCACAAACAAGACCAGCATGAGTGGCAAAAGTATCAAATACATCACGAGCCAATCTTTGTCTGCTCTTCATCGGTAAAGAGCAAACAAACATGGATGCACCCTAAGCAGCTGAAATTTGACGCAGGCCAACTTGCACAGATCTTCGGCTCAGTTCTCCTTTAAGCATGGGCTGATTGTAAATTACAGTCTGGCAAGTCACTACTGTTGGTGACGCATGCCAAAACAACAAAGTGAGACATTACAGTGCAGATTGTTGATGGGCTGTTTTTTTTTTATTTGTTTGTTTTGTTGGTTGTTGTTTTTTGTTTTGTTTATTTGTTTTGGATATGTTTTTTGTGTTATTTCTTTAAAAAAATTTTTTTTTAGGGAGGAGGTGAGGGGGGCTTCTTTATCACCTGTTTAGTCTTTTTCTTTTGTTTTTTTGCCATTATTTTCTTAGTCTTCAGAAAGTGTGCTTGCATGTGAGGCCACCACCATAGAAAAAGCAGCAGTAAATGAAATGTGGTGTACAATTTTGAGCCTAGGCCCAGCTCTAGCCAAGGACTTTCTGGAACACAGGCCAACATGGCCATGAGGGAAGTGGTTTCTTAACCTTTCTCCATCATAGGCCATAGGGTCACTCCTTACCTTGTTGTTGTATTACCCTAGGCCATGATGGCAAGGCACAAATGCCCTTTCAAAAACAGGCCAGCAGGCCACTACATTTTGGACCTCGGTTCGATAACGCTTTGGCACTCTCTCCTTTCTCTTCAAAAAGGTTGTGGTTTGTGGACACTGTCTTGTGGCTTTGTCTATCACTTCCTACTGAAACATTAAAATGGCTCTCATCGCTGCCCATCTTAATGCAGGAATCATTCTGGTGGTGACAGTGTAGAGATAGGTATATAATCTCCCTCTTCCCCCACCTCCATACCCCCTCCCCCCCATCTCCCCGTCCCTAATAAGCCTTACGGTTTCTGTGATTTCTTGACCTATCTTGCTGAGGGGGGCTTCTTTATAACCTGTTTAGGCTAGCAGATCATTCTTTGTTGGCCGCAAGGGTGGTGGACTTTTACTATTCTGGAAAGGCAGTAGGTGATTACTGTTTTTTTCCTATCTCTTCTCTATTGTTTTCTTTCTTTCCTTCTCTGGGACACAGGCCAGTAAGCCACTACCTCACTGAACATGGGGACGGTGCTTTCAGCAAGCCACTACCTCGCTGAACATGGGGACGGCGCTTTCAGCAAGCCACTACCTCGCTGAACATGGGGACGGTGCTTTCAGCAAGCCACTACCTCACTGAACATGAGGACGGTGCTTTCAGCAAGCCACTACCTCACTGAACATGAGGACGGTGCTTTCAGCAAGCCACTACCTCACTGAACATGGGGACGGTGCTTTCAGCAAGCCACTACCTCACTGAACATGGGGACGGTGCTTTCAGCAAGCCACTACCTCACTGAACATGGGGAGGGTGCTTTCAGCAAGCCACTACCTCGCTGAACATGGGGACGGTGCTTTCAGCAAGCCACTACCTCACTGAACATGGGGAGGGTGCCTTCAGCAAGCCACTACCTCACTGAACACGAGGACAGTGCTTTCAGCAAGCCACTACCTCACTGAACATGGGGATGGTGCTTTCAGCAAGCCACTACCTCACTGAACATGGGGATGGTGCTCTCAGCATGCCACTACCTACTGAACATGGGGACAGAGCTTTTTTTCTCTCCAACCATTCAAGAACCCAGACCAGTGGGTCATTACCTTGTTGGCCACAAGGGCAGAGACGGCAAGGCAGGCGTAATAGCGCACGCTGTTGTCGTCGCTGAAGGCAAGAGGAAACAACCATTCCGGTACGTTGTGCTTGGCCATCACTTCCTGGTTCTCTGCCCCTCCAAACAGGGAGAGGTTGGCCAGAGCTTTGGCGCAGCGCCGCAGTATGTGGTAGTCGGTGCCGCAGCGGCACCAGCGCAGAATCACATCCAGGCCTCCCAAGTTTATCACCTATGGAGAGATCAGCATGCACACTGTCTTATTCTTCGCCATCATAACAATAATGACTAATATTGAGAATTTCAGGGCACCTAGCCTTGCAGGAGAGCCCTACGCGTGTACATACTCACGACAAACAACGCGTGTACATACTCACGACAAACTATCATAAACAGAATACAACAGACTACTGCTCAGCAATCACAAACCAGACCACTACATGTCAGCACTTTCACCAAATGACAAAGTTATAAACACCAACCATGCCCCAAATCATTATATCCATTACGTACACACACATGCACGTACATGCACGTGTGCGCGCGCACACACACACGCATGCACACACGCATGCACACACTCACTCACACACACACACACACTCACTCACACTCACACACACACACACACACACACACACACACACACACCAGGTCATCAGTGATGGAGATGGAAGAACAGGAGGGAAAGAGCTTCACAAATCTATACAACTAGTCACTTCATTCAACAACTTGGACAATCCATTTCAACAAGTACAAGGGCTGATTACTTGCATCTTTAAGTCCCCCCCTTCTCAAATAACCTGGTTCCTCATGCATCAGCCCCCACCTCACCCTGTAATTGCTTCCCACCTCGATTCAGCCGACAGGTTTTTCAGTGTTGTTTTCCTGATCCAGTTCCCTGATTTCTTATACTTCACCACTCCGATAATCAGCACAAACTATAAACATGAAGAGACGGAATTCCAGACACTCACTTTAGTGCACGTTTCTTCAGACAGCTTGAAGAGGTTCTCCAGAATGCCAGTCACTGCCAGCGCCATCTGGTGGTTCCCGACAAAGTTCTGAGCCATCTTTACCAGCAACTCCAGGCCATAGCGAGCAACGCGCTCTCTGTTCCGGGTGGACATCACCTTGGCAGAAGTAACAATTTAAAACGATGTCAGCCAAAGCAGCATGACCTCATGGTTGTCTAATATTCTCTGACACCCTGCCCCCCCTCCCCCTTACACACACATGTATACACACCAATCACATCACACATATCTGAGATGAAAAATAACAACAAACAAGCACATCATGATTCTCACAGGTCTGTTCTAGGTTTGCAAAGTGTAACATGACAAGTCATCTCCTGGTTGTCCACTAGACCAGAAACTGACCCCCTCCCCCTCCACACACACACACACACACACACGCATGCACGCATGCACGCACGCACGCACGCACACACAGGACTGTATCAAACAAAGAAACTCATGACAACTCTCACCTGTTCCAGAAGGTTTGCCGAGTGCAGCACAACCTCCAGGTTGTCCACCTGACCACAGTTATGGATCAGCAGATCCACCAGTCCCTCCATGCGCATGATGTCACACAGTCCGTAGGCCAGATCCCGCCCATACACTGGGGTGTCCCATGCCTCCTTGATCAGCAGCAGGATGTCCGTCAGGATGCGGCACTGGTGCTTCTCGTTGGCCTCCCGGATGCTGCAGATGAGGCCCTCCAGGCGCTGGGAGAGGGTCTGGTAGCTCAGCTTGAGGTTGTGGCGGTACTTCAGCAGGGAGTAGCCGTGGGGGAAGCGCAGGGGGTACTTGGTGTAGAAGGATGTGACCTGGCTTCCTTCGTTGGGATCCTGAGGGTCCTCCACCTCAAAGTCCACGGGCCCCAAGCTGCTCCGGTGTCCCGCCGGCCAATCGCTTGGCTGACATGGGGCTCCGTGCACCTCTCCCGGAAGCTCAGAGTCATACTCCCTTGTGCTGTTTTGCTCGCTTTGGCTCTTGCTGAAGGCCTGAGAAAGGACGATCCGCCCCTGGCCCTCCTGTTGCATGGCCTCAGCTTCATGGTCCTCCTGATGTATGGTCTCCAGATCTGGGTTCCGTATTTTGAGGCGAAGGCTTTTTACTGGGCTCTCTGAAGATCCTGCCTCCACTGTGTCCAGGCTTGAGAGGTCTTCGTACACCGTTGTCCTCTCCGACACAGGGGAGGTCACTTCTGTACTCAAATCCTCTCGCAGATTGTCCAGTGAAGAGGCACGCCCTTGGCCTTGAAGATGCTTAAGAGATTCCAAGGTGAATGGAGACTGGCTGATCAAAGTTGCATCAGAGAGGGACCTTTCTATCATTTTGCTGGGGTCAAAGGTTTGTCCGCTGCTCCTGGAAGGGCTGACAACTTCCGGCTTAGGCTTATCCTCCATCTTTCCTCCTTCCGCTTTTCTCATTTCTTTCCTTCTTCTGAGATTGTCTAAACTCCTTCTTCCTTTCCTTGGTTGGACTCTTCTTGCTCTTTACTTTTACTTCCACTAATTCATACCTTTCCAGTATGTGCTGTCTAACTCATACCTTTCCAGTATATGTGCTCTTTAACTCATACCTTTCCAGTATGTGTTGTTTAACTCATACCTTTCCAATATCTGCTGTTTAACTCATACCTTTCCAATATCTGCTGTTTATCTCATACCTTTCCAATATCTGCTGTTTAACTCATACCTTTCCAGTATGTGCTGTTTAACTCATACCTTTCCAATATGTGCTGTTTAATCTCTTCCTATCTATTTTCCAAAACAGACTACCTGAGTACTTCACAGTCACAGGGGAAGAAAATCATGACGAAGAAAAAAATGGAGTCCTGAGAGACAAGGCCTGGAGCTTATCCAACACAGGCTGCCATTAGCACAACCACCGTAGATCAGACTTTGGCCAACAGCATGGCAAAGCGTGGAGCCACTCTCTCGCTTCGGGTCAGCTGTGGTACATGTATATGCCAGTAACAGCTGGTCATGCTGACACACTGAGCCACACAGTCAGCATCTGCACAAACAAACAAGACAGTAATTCTGGCCCGCCATTTAAATGATTCATACTTGCAGTCGTACCAAACCAGTCAGTTGTTCTGGTGAATCCTGAACTAGCGTCATCAGCACATGCTTTGTTCACCAGGCAGGTGAGGTCAACGCTGAACATAAACTGATAAAGGCTGAAGAAAAGAAAAACATAATTTTGTTATAAAAAATAAATGCCCCATTGACAGCATTCTGAAACTAAGCTCTGTAACTCTGCAAGTGACAATTTTTACTAATTAGCACAATCAGACCATCAATGACCGCACTAGGCTCACCTGATGCACACAAGTTTTTTTTTATGCTTTGCAATTTGCTCTGGGAGTGTGAGTACGCATAATGCATACATGCAACTGTAACTGTAAGGTACGCTAAGAAAAAGACCTGCCTATGTGGTACAGTACTTTAAAAAAAAATTAATCCACACACAGTCCTCTCAGCCTCTCACCCTATGGAATGCATAATTATGTCAATGTACTATTCAAGTGACCTCCCAGAGCGTTCAGTTGGGGAACGCTACAACAACATCATCACTGTCTCATTAAAAAATATATTATATAAAAAAAATCTTCATCTTTTGTGTGTTAATCTTGTGCAGACTCATCAAATGATCAATGCATACATATATATTATCTCTTCATCCAGTTCAAACATTAAATGTGTAGAACAAGCACCAAGATCTCTGGGCTTGTCGAACACCCACAGTCACCTTTCAAGAGAATGCCTAATACCGTAACACTAACAACCAGTGTATACATGCATGTGGGGCTGCAGTCCAGCTGGACTTGGGAAGCTCTGGAATGGTGAGCTATCCAAAGGTCCAGGATTCAGTTCCCACCAAGGCTACAAGAGCAACTTTTTTCCAAGTTTGAATAATGTACTGACTCACTATCAGAGATGTAGAATCAGTTCTTCAACAAGCAGGATTATACATTTGCACTGATGAAAGCAACAAAAGGAAGCAGAGATACTGCAAAATAATACTAATTAGACAATACACAACTGCCTAATGAAATCCATTTGCCACACTTGTAATGTTGTTTGTGTCGATCACAATGTTTAGGTTCTCCTTCATCCAGTACACTAACACATGGCTGACTCACAAGGCTATCTTCATTACTGCTATACCAGAGACATAGACATATAACAACTAGCACAGAGGACAGAGGAATACGTGATGGGTAGCAGGAACGTAGGAGCGAGTGCAGAGACCAGTGTGTGAGAAGCAGTAAAGAGAGGGAAAGGATGGGGGCGGGAAAGGAGTGGCTCTGGGGCATCCCCACTACTGACCACACTAATGTCAGTCTGGAAGCTGCTATGTGAGGGGTGTTTATGTGCTGGGGTGGGAGCGTCCGGTTCCAGACTGTAGAGCAGGAAAAGAGCAGAGGCTGAGTGTGAAATAGGACTATAGTAACCATTGCAAGACTGATGACTGTGGCTCCATCCAATAAAAAAGAAAAAGAAAGAAAAAGCAGAACACTGCCCGCGGCTGTGTTTTACTGACCTTACCTGGCTGCAATCAAGTTCGGTCACTCTCACACACACAATAACACAACAGGCAACACCAGCTGATGGCGAAAGTACTTACAAGTGCCAGATCTTCACGATGTAAGCAACTGCGTCTGTTTATCGTGTTCTGACCAAAGAATACGTCAGACTCAAAGCAAATTCTGTGCAAATACTTTAAATCTTCGTGCTCAACACAAACATTCGCAAACAGCAGGTCTTGGGGGGGTGCTAAGATTCTGAAAAGAGCCGCGCACACCTAAAAATTGATGCCTGTCCAGAGGATCATGAATGTTCTGGCTTTTCCTTTCGCGATGCACACGATTGCCGAATTATAGTAAGAATCCAGGACCCCTAAAACGTCAGAGTTAACCCCAAACAGCATTGCATCATACAGTTTTAAACTATCCCATCCCTAGCAAAGCGCCGTTGCCAACATTGAGCAAGATATCGGATCAAACATAAACAAGACGCACCTCAGCCCAGTGGATTTAAACGACAAATTTCGTTCAGTTCTTCTCTGCTGTGCTGTCTGCTGTTCTGTCTCTGCATAATCGGAATCGCTTTAAAAGTAGCAGCATAGACATAATGAAGATAAAGACTCATAACTATGTGTGTCCCTCACTCGTTTTGTTGACTTTCGAAGCACCTTTCGCGTGAATAGAGCCTTCAATATCTGGGTCAATCGGTCAGGTGCCATCTTCCAGAAGTTTGAGCCATTTTCTGAGATATACCAAGGGAAATAAATCTCCGAAATAGACAAGCAATTCAGGAAGAGTTTCCCTTCTTCAAGGGATGGGCCCAATCATCAGAGCGTTACAAGTCCTGCAGTGATGTGTATTACAAGATAGTCATGGTCAGTGCCCTTGGTGTTATTAAAACAGTAATAAACGACAAATAAGACCGCTAATCTAACGTTCAAACTGTATACATGATCTGGATGTTCATCGAGAGTTGGGGACTGGCTGCAGGTTGTGAAGATTGCGGCCTAGTCAACTCTGGAAAAAATCGAGTGAAGGCGCTGCCGAAGAAACAGCCGTATAGGGAAGAGGTTCCATTCAGACACTATACGACGGAAGAAGGAATGGAAGAGGACATGGTGTTGCTTCTGTTCCCGGTGCAGTCTTTGTGTTCCTCTGCCATTATAAATAGCGTTGTTTTGAACCTTTATTCACTTGATTTTATTTATTCTAATTAAGCGAGTGACTTGAAATTGTATGGTAATTACGTTTTTACGTACTTGTCAAAGGCAGACAACTGAATTTCCTTTTTAAGGATTAATAAAGGATTATTGTATTGTATTTGTATTGTATTATGTGTCTGGCTCAAAGTGTTTTATAAATCCCCCCCCAAACAAAAAACAAACAAACAAAAAACAACAACAAACAAACAAACAAAACAATACACACCAAAAACAGTAACAACAACAAAAATGACAACAATGAAACAAAAAAATAATGACACCTATACAGTGTCCAGTCAAATACACTGAGGCTGACCTGAAACCCGATCGATACGTTCAGTATCTGACAAGCATGCATGGCGGCAACAGACAGTTACGTTGGGACTGAAGAGGATCCCCAGCTTAAACCCGGTTCTTTCATGGCCGGGGCTGAAAAACGCAGATATCTATGCACTCACTGAGTTATGCAGCATCCCCTGTCCAGAGACAGTCCCCCTTCACCCCAAAATTTAATATCTTTTTGGAGAACACCCGTCTCCACATCAGTCCGTCCTGATGTTGAAGTGTTGCCGCTTTAGGCGTCCACAGAAACCGTAGGTTTATTAGGGACGGGAGCCCAGGACGGCCACCTCAGTCAACTTTCACACAGCTCCTGGGTTCTGAACGACTCGCTGATGCACGATCAATATGAGGATTAATGTGGGCATTAAAGCGGAGTAGTTTACTGGTGTCGACGTCTACAAAGTCAGTAGGCCTGTAACGAACTAGATCCGGCAAACATATGAAAGGTTCAAAAGAACGCTTTTTATTATGACAAAACACAACATGCGAATTTTCGGGCCGGTGAGCCCCCTTTTCAAGCCACAACTAAAACTGTTGTTGTGCCGTGTGTCCGATTGTGTGTGTGTGTGTGGAGGGGGAGGATCAGTGTGTGCTGTTGTGTCAGTGTCAGTGTGTAGGTGTGCGTGTGTGTATCACGTGTGTGTCAGTGTGTGTGTGTGGAGGATCAGTGTGTGTTGTTGTGTCAGTGTCAGTGTATAGGTGTGCGTGTATGTATCACGTGTGTGTCAGTGTGTGTGTGTGTGTGTGTGTGTGTGTGTGTGGAGGGGGAGGATCAATGTGTGTTGTTGTGTCAGTGTCAGTGTATAGGTGTGCGTATCACGTGTGTGTCAGTGTGGAGGGGGGGGGGGGGGGAGCTAGTGTGTGTAGCTGTGTGTCATGTGTGTGTGTATGTTTTTTTTTTTGTTTGTTTGTTTTTTAGAACGCTAGCAGTCTTGTTTCAGATTAAAGTTTTGTTTATGGACCAGTTTTCTGTGGAGGATCGGGACAGCGGCGCACGCCGTATGCCAAAGAAGGCTGGGGAGGTTGGGAGGAGAATCCGCCATACCACGTGCTTACGGTGTCGTGTGTGTGCGTGCCTGTTGGTGTGTGTGGGCGGGGGGGGGGGGGGGGGGGGGGGGGGGGTGCAGTTGCTTGTAGGCGGTGTGTGTTGATCCATGTAGGCCTACTGAAATGCATTAAAATCCGTTGATATTATTTCTGGTCAACGAGAAAGACACACGAAAATAAAATCCGCCAGAAGTCATGCAAAATGACCATTAGGCCTTACAGCCATACATCTGCAGGTCACACAGATTAGATTTCCCTCTTCGTGTTCCCTTTTAGTGTAGCGCGCAAGTATCAGCTAGTTGGGGACGAGGCTGCCCGGGTTCAAACAGGGGTCACCTCAGGTCGAAGGTCAAGCAGCTGGCGGGAGAGTGCATCGTTATCGTACCAGCAGATTGATCACAAGACGCTAGTGACCTGTGCATGTACGCACAGAGGAAGGGGGTGGAAGACCAGTGAATCTGACTGCCACACGGTCTGGGTCATCTGAGTATTAGACTACAGCTGGGGAGGCGGGGGGGGGGGGGTGGGGGGGGGGGGGGGCGAGGGAGTAAGTGCCTGTGTTCAAGAGCCAGCTGTGGTGTGTATGATCGAGAGAGAGAGAGAGAGAGAGAGAGAGACAGCTAGAGAGAGAGGGAGAGAGAGAGAAACAGCTACAGAGAGGGGGAGAGAGAGAAAAACAGCTAGAGAGAGGGGGAGAATATTCAACATGAAAAATACCATTAGTGCTGCAGGGTAAAAACCAAAAGCAGTTTATTTCCATATGCATAACTTATCTGGCTATGCTGATTACATTTTTAAATCACCAAAATGTAAGTACAGGTACAGGATTTTAACACATTTTTCTAAAAATAAATTGTTAACAAAGACGTCTGCATTTCCTTTGGCACTTGTGTGCAAGTTACACCTGGCAAGTTCTCTCTGTGTCAGCCACAGGCATGTATGCAGGTTTATTCTGTTATAGCATGCCACACAACTCCCAGTATTGGTTTATGCCATCCTTCTTCTATCCACTGCCACTACTGGTTATGCCATAGGTTTCCTAAAACTCAGTATTTTGAGTTTTTCATCAGTGTTCAAATGGCAGCAAGTTTGCAAACACACAGACAAATTATACCACATTCCATTTCTGTTAAAACGGCTCTGACTGCTTATGCCAGCACAAGCAAAACCCAGATCATTTGAAGCGAGACAGAACTCTTCTTTAAAAAAAATCTTGGGTGGATGAGCCAGGCGACCGTACCTTGGCACCACGTAACCAAACATTTTTGACTTAAGGGACAATTTCAGTTCACATATGCATGAAGATAAGGAGTCCCCCATCAATGATTGGTGTAACCAACTACAGCATCCTGGAGGAAGGGTTCTTGAGTGCGAATATGCCTAGCACTCTTGTGGTCTTACTTTTGAGACCCCAATGCGAGAGTTCAACCAAATAAAATCAACGACTATATGTTTATATCCATTAGTCAAGCAGCTGCATGCAGTCTCCCTCTCATCCATGATGAATTGCACTTAATGTAGAAACTGGAAGACGGTGGTAGTAAAAGAAAAAACAAAGCGCGCACTGTGAGTCAACATGACTTGTGTGCCTGATCACAACAAATTCTACAAGTCCGGCCAAACCAGTCATTCACAAATTGATCTTAAGGAAATCAAAATCATTGCAAGTGTGCATGCATGCACACTTTCTTTTATCTTGCTCTGCCTCCCTCCTATCTCCCTCACACCGTCTCTCCCTCTTTCTCCCTCCTCGGTTTGTCTCCCCTCCTCCCCACACCCCACACCCCCACATCCTCTCCATCTCTCTCACTCCCTCCCTCTGTGACATTGTCTCTCTCTCTCTCTTTCTCCCGGCCACTGTCCCTCCCTCTCTCTTACATTATGTCTCCTCCACTCTCTGTGGGCCGAGGGCTGGATGAAAAAAAGTATATTGTACTTATTCCTTTACCCTCGTAAATAAAAAATTCGTTCGTTCGTTCGTTCGTTCTGTTTCTCCCTCCCTCACATGCTCTCACCCCATCCATCTCTGTCCCCCCCCCCCCTCTCACACTCTGCAGATCTGTCTCTCCCTCTCCCTTCAGTCTGTTCCTTGTACAAGAGAAACAACAGTCCAGACGCACACGCCACTGGATACTAGCAGACCACACCTGCAAACAGAAAAAGAAGAAAGGCATCATGGGATTAGTACATGTCCATGTCAATCAGTCATAACAAACATGTTCAATGCACATGCCAATCGGTCATAACAAACAACATATGATCGTCAATCTGCACACAGTACAGTGTATCAGTCAAAAGTGAACAACACATCTTCAATGCATGTTAACATCCTGAACCTGAAGTACACTGTCCGCATCATCAGTCAACAGTAAACAACACATCTTCAATGCATGTTAACATCCTGAACCTGAAGTACACTGTCCGCATCATCAGTCAACAGTAAACAACACATCTTCAATGCATGTTAACATCCTGAACCTGAAGTACACTGTCCGCATCATCAGTCAACAGTAAACAACACATCTTCAATGCATGTTAACATCCTGAACCTGAAGTACACTGTCCGCATCATCAGTCAACAGTAAACAACACATCTTCAATGCATGTTAACATCCTGAACCTGAAGTACACTGTCTGCATCATCAGTCAACAGTAAACAGCACATCTTCAATGCATGTCTAACATCCTGAACCTGAAGTACACTGTCCGCATCATCAGTCAACAGTAAACAACACATCTTCAATGCAGTTAACATCCTGAACCTGAAGTACACTGTCCGCATCATCAGTCAAAAGTAAACGAACACATCTTCAATGCACGTTAACATCCTGAACCTGAAGTACACTGTCCGCATCATCAGTCAACAGTAAACGAACACATCTTCAATGCATGTTAAAAATCTGGAACTGAAGTACACTGTACATGTCAGCTGCATTCTGCAACCACACATTTTCAGTACACTTCTTACTTTGTCTCGCTCCCTGTAACCTGAGGGTTTGCAATCAACAGCTGACACCTCTTTAATCTTACGGACCAAATTTATTACTGCCCATCATCAGTTAATTAAAATCACTCTTCTGCGTTTAACACATGACTGGTATGTCGCATCATGGTCATCAGTAAACAACAATCTTCAATGCCGAACATCCTGAACCTGAAGTACACTGTCCACATCATCAGTCAACAGTAAACACACATCTTCAATGCACGTTAACATCCTGAACCTGAAGTACACTGTCCACATCATCAGTCAACAGTAAACAACACATCTTCAATGCACGTTAACATCCTGAACCTGAAGTACACTGTCCGCATCATCAGTCAACAGTAAACAACACATCTTCAATGCACGTTAACATCCTGAACCTGAAGTACACTGTCCGCATCATCAGTCAACAGTAAACAACACATCTTCAATGCACGTTAACATCCTGAACCTGAAGTACACTGTCCGCATCATCAGTCAACAGTAAACAACACATCTTCAATGCACGTTAACATCCTGAACCTGAAGTACACTGTCCTGCATCATCAGTCAACAGTAAACAACACATCTTCAATGCATGTTAACATCCTGAACCTGAAGTACACTGTCCGCATCATCAGTCAACAGTAAACAACACATCTTCAATGCATGTTAACATCCTGAACCTGAAGTACACTGTCCGCATCATCAGTCAACAGTAAACAACACATCTTCAATGCACGTTAACATCCTGAACCTGAAGTACACTGTCCGCATCATCAGTCAACAGTAAACAACACATCTTCAATGCATGTTAAAATATTGGAACTGAAGTACACTGTACATGTCAGCTGCATTCTGCAACCACACATTTTCAGTACACTTCTTACTTTGTCTCGCGCCCTGTAAGCCTGAGGGTTTGCAATCAACAGCTGACCGCCTTTAATCTTACGGACCAAATTTATTACTACCCATCATTTTTAAAATCACTCGCTGCGTTTCACATGGGGTGTTTTTTAGGGTGCACTGGGTTATTTTAGTGTTTCCATAATCCGCCAAACTCTCAAAGGATCTTTAACATGTGTATGTGATCTTTTTGCATGCGTATATACATGGAAGACCTCAGTTTATCGTCTCATCCAAAGAACTTTTTGTAGCTGGCACAGAATTTGACTCTGGAGAAATCTTGGAGAAGGCCCAAAGCCTAGCACATAATGGTCAACCATCCATGTGGTGACTACACTCCATTGTGCTTAACTTGGCTTTTGAGAGTAAATTTGTTGGGGAAAGGGAGGGGGGTGTGAGGTGAGATCTGGGGAAATAAAACATAAATTACTGACCATAGCAACGTCCTGGCAACTGGTGAGTGCTTCCAGAAGCGGTATTTGGACACCGAGATGAGGCGATGACCTTTGAAGGTCATCAGAATGGCCCTGGCACTGAAACCACCACAGACAGTAGAATAAGACTTAGGCATTTTATTCTCGCCATGTAAAAGCACATGGAATGTTTCTTGGTGTTAGTTCATTCATTCATCATCACTGTCACACCCATAAAAATAAACAAAATAAACTCTATTTACCTCCCACCCCCTAAAAAAGCCACAGTGCAAAGTGCTACTGTTTACCTGTTGGACAAATATTTTTTGAGAGGGCTAATTTTGTTAAAAGAACTAAAGATATTTTTCTTTTTTATGCAGCAATTGTGAAATCAGTCTGTCTAACACAATAATCCTATCTTTAGAAGAACTTACTATTTATTCTTTGGTTTGAAAGCACTCATAAACCAGAGAACATCCTCATGTCCAAAAGTTAATATTAATGCATCTTTAAAACACAATTTTTGTGTATTTCTAAAACTTGAATTTATGAGTTACGAGGTTTCAACCAGTCACCCCTATGGAACCCCAACTCGTCACCTGTCTCAGGACCTTCTCTCCTCACAGCCTCCTTCTGAAGCCTCAGCACCCACCCACCCACCCATCCCAGTTTTTTGCACACCTGAAGTTTTGTCACACCTTAGTTCTCTCTGGGAATCTCACCTTGCTTCTGCTGCCAAATTTTTTTGCAATTTTTTTTACTTTTTCTGTTGTGTACCACTTCAACACTAGGCTACGTCACTTTGGGGAAAAAGGCTCAAAATAAATAAATAAACTTGCTTTCTGATGTTTCCATCCATGCCATCTCTTTAGCTTCGGGTCTTCGCCCCAATATAACCGTACTGATTGACTGGGTGTAGAACACCAACTTACTTAGCTCTTGGTCTCTACAGTCCACAGTGGAGCTGTTCATCACTACATGCACTACCTTTTCAAGCAAGTTCAAAAACATGCTGTCGCACACACTTTCAGTAATTTCTTCCTCAACCAAATCATTTAACAGCGAAAGTTGGAAGCCACTTTCTTAAAAGCAGGACTCACCATGTGAAGTTTCCAGCGGCCACGACAGCTGCGCTGGAGGTGAGGAGCCGAACGTCCACAGTGCCGTAGGGGGACATCCACTGCGCTAACTGAAACACACGACGGCCAACTTCCAGCACTGCTCTCTGGAACTAGTTCTGGTTTTAAAGGAGAACTGAACCAAAGCCACAAAAGCAAGTCACACTCACAGCACAGTAAGGCTGTCAAAAGAGAAAAAAGCCTAACAGTAAGGCTGTCAAAAGAGAAAAAAGCCTAACAGTAAGGCTGTCAAAAGAGGAAAAAGCCTAACAGTAAGGCTGTCAAAAGAGAAAAAAGCCTAACAGTAAGGCTGTCAAAAGAGGAAAAAAGCCTAACAGTAAGGCTGTCAAAAGAGAAAAAAGCCTAACAATAAGGCTGTCAAAGAGGAAAAGCCTAAGAGAGATAAAAAATAAAAAAAGACATTCAGAAGGGGAGGAGAAGGGGGGGGGGTGGGGGGGGGGGGGCTGACAGCTGATGCACAAATCCAGCTCTCAGCTGAGAACAGATGAGTTTCCAGGCGTCTGCAAAGACTTAACACCACACACACACACACAAAATGAAACGGATGATGACAAAAAATCTGAACTCAGCAATGAGGTTTATCCACAGAGAGACCTTTACCTGTTGTCTGTTCAGCTTCTGTCCTCGCTTGCGACAGCGCACGTACAGCTGTTGCGGTCGCAGGCAGGGTGGGTCTTTCCCATCCAGTTTCTAAAACACAAACGTAAATTTTTCAACCCTCTGTGTTCTTCCTCTTTATTTCTCTGAAAATGTTGTGCATCCTCATTTATCACTGGTTCATTTATCACTGATTCAGTTCTGTGACGCTCTCTAACATGGGTGTGTGTGTGCATGTGTGTGTGTGTGCATGTGTGTGTGTGCGTGTGTGGGTGTGGTGTGTGTGTGGGTGTGTGTGTGTGTGGGTGTGTGTGTGTGTGGGTGCGTGCATGCTTGCATGTGTGTGACATGTTAACTAATCACAGGTCATTTGTGATAATTTTTGCTTTATTGTGGCTTTGTATCTTTGATATCTAGATAAAAACAGCTGTCCTATTCAGCGAAAAAAAGAAGAAGAAAAAAAATCACACACTCTTACTGCTCCACAAAACTGTCTCATCAGCTCATAAGTTGTGTTAAAAAAAGTGCATGAAAAATGACAAACTGGCAGACTGACTGTTTTTGTGCATCCACCATAGGAAATACAGTCCCTTAGTTCACAACTCTGCACCTTTTTGCAGCAGCAAACCAGTTTCTTGCAAATGGGATAAGATGCCAGTAAACTCTGTGGGCACAGGTGCTGACAGCTGTTTTGAGGTGCTGATTTAAAAACAAAAAATGGGTGCAGAAGAGAATGACTTGAAAGAACAAAAACTACACGGGAAAGTGGTCCAAACTGGCTCACGTTTGTTGGGAAGGTGGGAATGGGCCTTTAAAGGAGTTGTCCGTCAAATGGATTCCACTTTCCTGTTACATGGCAGGCCGCACAATGACCACACAACTACTCACAATGTGGTTGAGTGTGGCACGGATCATGTTGATGCAGTTCATGTAAGGAGAGGCTGACATGATGTACAGCTGGAATGGGCATGTCCCTGTTGAATTGCTTCTGTTGATGGAGAGATGGAGGGTTTATTGTATAATCAATGGAATGACAATAATGATATTGTGGGTGAACAATACGTAAACATGATCAAGTTCAAAATACATTCAGGCATGCTACGCATTTAGCAAAACTTAGTCATAAATCAAAAATACTAGATCAGAACAGAACACTGACTGGAAAAGGAAAGACCTGTCAAATTAAATGTACAGAAAAGGGCATTTCCTGTTAGAATAGAAGAGGCAAGCAGACGGACACATAAAAGATTACAAGCTTGTATCCACAAGCAGATGGACACATAACAAAATTACAAGCTTGTATCCACATTGTTAAGGGGGAGGGAGAAAAAGAGAAGAGAGAGAGAATGATGACAAATAAAACACAATCCAAACCTTTTTGTTGTTGTTGTTGTTAATTTGATGTTGTTGTTGATCGCTTTTATATAGTGCTATTCTCCGCTCTCAAGCAGACTCACTGCGCTCGCATGTGATTCTACATGAGTGACTAGCCTTTTTCATAGCCCGTTTTTGAATATCCACCGAAGTGGTGTACTTACAGTGCTGGCATGGCTGGTGCCACATGAACCTGCTGCCATCTTGGTGCATTCTGTGTACACCATACAACATGTCACTTCATGCAAAGCCACATATGTAAGGTGCATGCGTGTTTAGCTGTAAGCTGCTACCTGCACTTTTGGTGGAATGACTGGGGTCTTTTATGTGCTACTGCGGTAACACGGGGGTGGAACGGATACCAAAATAAGAGTCAGCACAGAAAGTTGACCCTGGAGAAGAAAATTCTCCCGCCGCTCCTGCAGGGATTCAAACCCGTGACTTTTCAACCACGAGTCCGGTGCTCTAACCACTGAGCTATCCCCGCTCCCCATTTGACATATGAGACCCTGACAGCAAGCACAAAGCATGTTTGTTTTTTATTACTGCATCATCAGAACCTATTGCTGGATGAAAGCAGGGACGACATGTGGAACAAATGATGTTTAGTAAGGTTTCCTGTATGATCACATTTTAGTGTTCAAAGTAGTGAGCCACATAATTAACACAAGCAGAAAGCAGTCATACACAAGACAGTCTGGACCTAACCTGTGCCAGTGTTATGGATTGCACAAGCAAGCAAAAAAACATAGGATGCATGTATGTATGCATGCATACATACACACACACACAAATGCATGCAGGTGCACACATGTATGCATTCACACACACACACACACACACACACACACACACACACACACACACACACACACACACACACACACACACACACACACACACACACACAAAGTGGCACAGTGCTAAAGAAAACTTAGAAGCTGACTTACAAGTCCTTCCTGAACCGCAGCAAGTGGCACAGCCTCAGGAAGACTGGAAATGAATGAAACAGCAAAGTCATTTTCACTCTGTCTAATCTAGCTTATAATAGCTCATGCAAAACTGCTGCCATGCAAAAGGAAAGTAGCAGGGAGGCCCACTCTCTTTCTAAACAGGCCTCGCAAGCTGGCTGACCAGACAAGCAGCTACCATTCTCTTTCCCTGCCAGGAGGGTCAAGCGCAGGTCTCTGATGCTCCAGTAATCATGATAATGCCAATGATGATGTTGCTAATAATAGTAATACCAATACAAAAAATATTCAGTGGGTTAAAACAACATCTCTGTTTGCGGAGCTACTAACTGCCATATGAATACAGAAAAATACACCAACTCCAACAAGCAATGTATTGGCTACCACATGAATACAGGAAAATACACTAACTCCTAACAACCAAAGTACTAGCCACCACATGAATGCAGAAAAATACACCAACTTCAACACCCAAAGTACTGGCCTCCACATGAATACAGGAAAATACACCAATTCAAACAACTGACACACTGGCCACTAAATGAATACAGGAAAATACACCAACTCCAACAACTGAAGTACTGGCCACCACATAAAATAATCATGAATACAGGAACCTGGTGCATGGTTGAATGGTGTACACAGAACTTGCGCCAAAACGGCAGCATTTCACGTGGCACCAGCCATGCAACCACCACAGAGCGCTACCAGTACACCACTTCCGTGGATATTAATAATACGCGCTATAAAAGGATACAGTCACTCATCCAGAATCGCATGCCAATGTGCGCAGTGAGTCTGCTTGAGAGCAGAGAATAGCGCTATGTAAAAGCTATGAATAATTATAATAATAACATACAAAGTAGTGGCCACCACATTAATAACGGAAAATAAACTGGCTCTGCCGATAGAGCTACTGGGTGCCACATGAACACAGGGAAAACAGCTGCACGCATAAAATCAAACAGTGCGGCCTAATGAACTGACCACTTGGCTACGTACAACATGAGGGAACGAAAAAAGGAGAAAAAGCTTTTCAAACCCAGGTTTTCCTCCCAGAGTGAACTTTCCACACAGACTCTCTTACAGTGTTTGTACAACCCCCTGTGTGCAATCGCATGTCAAAAATTATGAACGCTGGCAGCCATGCCATTGATTGGACACATGAAAATGCTGCACATGCTGGTCAGAATGAGTGGCACTGCTCTTGTGGCTGTTGTAGCCTTACCCAGGTCTGGTGATCTGAATTTTCCTGAAGGGATTAACTAAGTATGAAAAAAGGTTAAAAAAAAGGTGATGCCTTAATTACTACCTTTCATACTACAGCTAGTTACTGTATTGGATGCACAGGATTTTTTTTCCTCCAGATAGTGATGTCTGGAACAAGATCAATTTTCTGGAAATCTAGATTCAAGTCCTCTTCATGCACTCGTAAAACATGCAGCGTTGTTGAGGGTCCTTACCATAACCACAGAGGTAGGCGTCAAAGCCAGCTTCGTGAGGACAGTCTTGTGATTCTGACACAAACAAAGAAAATAATTCTGGTTAACAATTTCTAAACATGGATTTTTTTTCCAGGTGTTCTGTGGGAAACTATGAATTCTGGATGTGTGTGTGGCAAAAGCATGTTGCAAAGAGCTGCTGATATGAAAAAAATCATCAATCAGTCAATCAAGTTTAAAAAAAAAAAAGTTTAATGTGTAAGCATGTATGTACGACAGTTCCCGTCAGGGTTACAGCATCTTTTTCTTGGTCAGAGAAAGAATCTGACATGGTCAATGTGTGCATGTCCGCAAGTGCATGTAGTGTAAGTCCATGTGAAAGTGTATGTTCGTGTGTGCATGTCTGCCCACCAGTGTCTCTGTCTGTCTGTGCCTGCATGTGGCTGGCTGTGTTTGTATGTCTGTGGCCGTGTTTGTGGCTATGTGTATCTGTATGTAACTGCCTGTGTGGCTAGCTGTCTGTGTCTCAATGTAGCTGCCTGTGTCCGTGTGGCCGTCTGTCTGGGTCTGTGTATGGCTATCTGTGTGCAGCTGCCTTTCTCTGTGTGGCTATCTGTGTCTCTATGTGTCTCCGTTTCTTTCTGTGAGTCCATATTTCTACATCTTCCTCTCTGTGTGTGTGTGCGTGCGTGCGTGCATGTCCATCTTTGTCTGGTTGTCTCTGTGTGGCTATCTGTGTCTGTGGTTGTTTCTGTGTGTCCATGCGTCTATGTCTTTTTATCTGTGTCTTTGTGTGGCTGTCTGTGTAGCAGTGCGTGTGCATCTGTGTGTGAATGGTCTATGTCTCCTTATCACAGGCGCATCTACACGTAGCTGCCACTCACTGTAGCGTTCAAGGCCCTTGGCATGGGTCACGGAGGGCATGTGCAGCACACTGTTTGTAACCTTTTCACTGAAACCCCAAAGGACAAAATCAGATATAACGATTACTTTTTAAAGACTTTCTGGATTTTAACATCCCATCAACTGCATAGGGGCACTCATCAAAGAGTGATAGAGAATGGGGGGGGGGGGGGGGAACAACAAAGAAAGTGATGTCCATGCACGGATGTGTGAATGAGAGAAAAATAACACTCCCGCCCATAGCAATCAAATCCTTTTTGAGCTATCTCTGGTCTGGGGTCAAGTGGTTAAGATGCTGGACTCAGAACTGAAAAGTTGATCAATCAACGTTCCAGCCTACTAACCCAGCCCCCCCCCCCCTCCCCCCCCCTGAACTGAATCAACATGCCGGGCAGGGTCACTCTGCTGCAGCTGGCTTTCCGGCCTCACTGCTATGCCGTGATCAACAGAGAAGGACAGCGAAATGTACAAAATACGCACAATGGAAACAAGAAGGGGAAAAAAAGAAGAAAGAAAAACAAAATGAAAAACAAGTCAGTACCTGCTGATGATGTGGTAGAGCTGAACGAGGTTGGTGGAGTAAACGCCTGTGATCTCCTCAACCATCTGCCCACAGTTAAACCCCGCTGATAACAACAGCGTGGAGGAGGAGGATTGCACCCACATGTGTTCATGCATGCATGCATGCGTGCAAGTGTGTGGGCATGTGCACGCACATTCCTGCCTCTCTCTCTCTTGTGCTTGCATGCACACACGTGTGTGTACCTCTGCATGTATGTGAACATGTGTGTGTACACACATGTGCGTGTGTGGTGGGGTGGGGGGTTGGGGGGCTTCGGGGGGGGGGAGGTGGGGGAGGAGGGAGAGGGGTAGGTTCAGTCCTGGCTCAAGCCCATCTGAGTGCCATACTTTGTCTCCTAGCCTGGCAAAGGAAACTGGAGACCGTTTGGTATTTTGGATGAAGACAAAAAGCGTGGTGACCAAGCACACTTCTGGCCACCTCCCCCTCCCTCCCCACTCTCCCTGGCAGTTGGAAATCGAAGGAGAATGGAGGAAGTTTCCTCGTCTGCCCTGGCTTCTTCTTCTTCAGCGTTCACCACTGCCCTGGCAAAATTAAGACTTTCTCCATGTTTACACCATAACAGGTAAGCACTTAACACTGCACACACAGGCAGCACTGTTCTTGCGGCTGCTGTCAACATTCTCCCTGTTTACACCACAAAAGGTAAACACTTAAGAACATTGTATACACAGACATCACCGCTCTTGTGGCTGCTGTCAACATTCTCCATGTTTACACCACAAAAGGTAAACACTTAAGAACATTGTATACACAGGCAGCACTGTTCTTGTGGACGATGAACGAAGCATGGTGATCATCAGTACCTATTTTAATACAGCTCTGATATAAAAACTTAAATAGGATCTGGGGAGCAGGTGGGACGGGAGGAAGGGGGGGGGGGGGGGGTGGAGCTCTGGCTTTTCTCCTTCTGCCCCTGTTCTCCAGCCACAAATAATAATAATAATGTACATTTATTATGCGCTCATCGACGCCCTGAGCGCTCACATGATACATATTAACCTAAATATGGTATTCTATACACATGCAGAGCATAGTTCTACCAAAACAATTTACATAAAGTATTATAAAAAATAAAAATAAAATAAAAACGCACTACACACACACACACACTGACTGTAGCAGAAACTGGGTACTGATATTAGTTAGGATGGAAATACTGTGAGAAGAGGAAGGTTTTCAGTTTGGCTTTAAAAGATGACAGGGTTAAGCAGTGTCTAAGGTCTTGTGGGAGTGAATTCCAAATGTGGGGTCCAAAGCAAGAGAACAATGTGGGTTTACGTTGAGGCAAGCCTGTACCAAAATGGAGCTCTACCATGTGAAGTCAAAACAAGAAAGAGCAGGCCAGAGAAGCTGAAATCAAATGAAAGGAAGCGCTGCTTACCTTTCTGGAGCCGAATGACATGTGCTTGGTGTCAAAGATTCTGGGGAACAGATCGTTGATGTCTCTCTTGAACGTGCTGTACTTGGCTGCAAAGGAAAGGCGGGTGAAAAAAACAGTCAGAAATGCAGTGCAAAATGTCTGTCCAAAGGAAACTGGAGGAGCATTCCTATGGTTTACAGATGGTCAAGCAAAGCTGGTTATGTGAACTCTGTTGCAAAGATTTTAGTGTAAACTGACATAGTGGATCACAGACTCAAATCTCACTCACGTGGCAACGGTCGGAAAAATTTGTCGTACAGGAACATTAGGTCCATCATCATGTTGTGGCCCACCAGAATCTGAAACAGATGTTATCATCATCACCATCATGCTATACTGTTAACAATAATCATCAGCATCATGTTGTGGCCCACCAGAATCTGAAACAGATGTTATCATCATCACCATCATGCTATACTGTTAACAATAATCCTCAGCATCATGTTGTGGCCCACCAGAATCTGAAACAGATGTTATCATCATCACTATCATGTTATAATATTAACAATAATCCTCAGCATCATGTTGTGGCCCACCAGAATCTGAAACACATGTTATCATCATCACTCATCATGCTATACTATTAACAATAATCGTCAGCATCATGTTGTGGCCCACCAGAATCTGAAACAGATGTTATCATCATCACCATCATGCTATACTGTTAACAATAATCATCAGCATCATGTTGTGGCCCACCAGAATCTGAAACAGATGTATCATCATCACCATCATGCTATACTTTAACAATAATCATCAGCATCATGTTGTGGCCCACCAGAATCTGAAACAGATGTTATCATCATCACCATCATGTTATAATATTACAATAATCATCAGCATCATGTTGTGGCCCACCAGAATCTGAAACAGATGTTATCATCATCACATCTGTTATATATCTAACAATAATCATCAGCATCATGTTGTGGCCCACCAGAATCTGAAACAGATGTTATCATCATCACTAACACTGTTATATCAACAATCATCATCAGCATCATGTTGTGGCCCACCAGAATCTGAAACAGATGTTATCATCATCACTCATCATGTTATATCAACAATAATCATCAGCATCATGTTGTGGCCCACCAGAATCTGAAACAGATGTTATCATCATCACCATCATGTTATATCAACAATCATCATCAGCATCATGTTGTGGCCCACCAGAATCTGAAACAGATGTTACTGTAATAATCATCATACTGTGGTCCACTGGAATCTAAACCCATCATCATTATCACTGTCATCATCATCATTGTGTTGTGGCCTACCAGAATCTGAAACAGTCATCTGTTTTCTTCATCATCATGTGGCCTACTAGAATCTGAAACAATCAAAATGTTTTCATCATCATCATCATCATCATCATGTTGTGGCCTACCAGAATCTGATATTCATCTGTTCTCTTCATAATCATCATTACAAGGCCTATTTTTACTATCATCATCCCGTTGTCACCTACTTGCAACAGCAAACTCTCACCTGGCATGTGAGTAAATACAATGTACATAAACTCCACTAGAGGTCCAGCCTTTTACTTTGTAATTATCACTACCATCACTGTCATCGCACAGAGAGACAGAGGCACCTGACCATCAGGGTACAACTTCTTACCTTCTGGTACTCTCGGATGACGCGGAACACCCGTGTGAATCCCAGCATCATCAGCATCAACCTGCAAATGAAGATGATAATAATGATAATGTACTCTTTTATGTGCTATTTCCCCAGATTGGTGCACACAGCCCAGTGCAAAGTAAAGAACCAAAACACAGTCAAAATTAAATTCTGTGATCCCCCCCCCCAACACACACACACATGCACGCGCGTACACACACACACACACATATATGCATGCGTGCACACACACACACGCATGTACACACACTCACACACACACAGTCAATAGAACAGCTCAAAGAGGTGAGATTTCATTGACGACTTAAAAGATGTGACTGTGTTTGATAATCTAACTTCACATGGGAGACTGTTCCAAATTGGCAGCGGAAACAAAGGAGTGCCTTTTGTGTGAAGATGACAGACAGGAAAAGCCAAACGTTTCTCACTTTTCTTGCTCTTGTTCCTTGTTCATTTCCTGTTGCTCCTCTAGTTCTTTCCGTCTTTCCGGGGACACCTTTTGCACAGCCACCTGAAATCATACCACTCTGTTATGACAAGACACTTTTTACACAGCCACTGGAAATCATACCAATATCAATCAATATTTTATTTTATGTCTGTTCACATCAAGGTGATATTAGACAAAAACAAAAAACAAAAACATAATTATTATTTATACTAATTTTCCCACAGGACTATGAACAATCGATTTGACAATATTAGTTAATAACATCAGTATTATACAAAATATCTCTTACATTGTTGTAAGCATTTAAGTCATATCCATTTTTCTGAAATAACTGTAGTAATAGGACATTCAAGCAGTATGTGTTTCATATAAGAAATCATACCACTCTGTTATGACAAGACACTTTTTCCACAGCCACCTGAAATCACACCACTCTGTTAGGACAAGATCTGTTTCCACAGCCACCTGAAATTACACCACTCTGTTAGGACAAGATCCATTTCCACAGGCACCTGAAATCACACCACTCTGTTAGGACAAGGCACTTTTCCACAGCCACCTGAAATCACACCACACTGTTAGGACAAGGCACTTTTCCACAGCCACCTGAAATCTCACCACTCTGTTAGGACGAAACATTTTCCCCACAGCCACCTAAAATCACACCACTCTGTTAGGATGAGGCACTTTTTGTACAGCCACCTGAAATCTCACCACTCTGCTAGGACGGGACACTTTTTTGTACAGGCACCTGAAATCACACCACTCTGTTAGGATGAGACACTTTTTCCACAGCCACCTGAAATCACACTGCTCTGTTAGGATGAGACATAGCCACCTGAAATCACACCACTCTCACAGCCACCTGAAATCACCACTTTGTTAGGATGAGACACTTTTTGTACAGCTACCTGAAATCACATCACTCTTGAACTCTAACTCGAAAACTTTAATACTCAAAGAGTCAAACAGAGACACTCTTTGCACAGGCACCTGAAATCACATTACTCTATTTGGATGAGTTTGCACAGGCATCTGAAATTGCACCACTCTGTTAGGATGAGACACTTTTTTGCACAGGCACCTGAAATCACATCACTCTGTTAGGATGAAACACTTTTTGCACAGGCACAGGCACCTGAAATCACACTATTCTGTTAGGATGAGACATATTTTGTGCAGGCACCTGAAATCACACCATTTTATTAGGATAAGACACTTTTTTGCACAGGCACCTGAAATCATATCACCATGTTAGGATGAAATCCGTTTTGCAGGGCCACCTGAAATCATATCACTCTGTTTGGATGAAACACCTTTTGCACAGGCACCTGAACTAATGATGCTGGTACGCTTTCTCACTCTCAGCTTAAAATCACACTTCTATTTTCAAAGATGGTGCAGAGCTCAGGAGTTGTGTGAAAGTCGAGGTGGAGAAACCTACGGTTTCTGTGGACGTAAAGCAACACTTCAACCAACCAAACATGGTACTCCAAACTCTATTTAACCATCACCCTGATGTTACCATAATGGTTGACTGGGCACAAAACACCAAGTTACTTCCCTGCTCTTCATCCACAGCCCCCTGAAAACACCACTTTTTTATGGCCACTGAAAATCACAGTTTTCTCAACAGACACATGAAAGAATTCAACCACAGACTAACGCTAACAACCTGCAATGGCATGCTGTTTGAAATGTCACCAGCTTTTGGCAAAACCTGTACTCTTCCAAACTAACACACACAATTTACGTTTTCATTCAGCTCACATTCTTGAAGGAGTCGGTGACTGTCCATACATCGGGGAAACGTTTTTGGATCTCTGTGTGAATGACGTACTCGTTCCACAATTTGGCATATGCTGAAAACATGAACCATAAAAGACATTAACACACATATACACGCTCATACACATGCTCATACACACACACACACCACACACACACACACACACACACACACACACACACACACACACGCACACAATTTTTTTTTACCAATGCAGTGAGGCATTAAAATGTAGTCAGCAGTAACCAGTACACTGGCTCAATTTCTAATCCAAGCAAAGGAATTACTTTTTCTCAGAATAGTTTCATTACTCTTCAGTCCTCCCAAAGTTTCTTGTCACACACACACACACACACACACACACACACACACACACACACACACACACACACACACACACACACACACACACACACACACACACAGCATGCACTAAGTCTTTCTCCCCTCTCTCTCAAGTTCTCTTACGCACACAAACATGCTATATAATAATTAACATCATTGGATTCTCTGAGTTATGAACACTGTAAGTGTAACACGCATGATGAAAAGGTCAGTGATGACTTACCATTTGTTTTATGCAGTGTGAGAGTCTCCCCTTCTTTGCTACTGACATACCACTGAGCTACCTTGGAACACAGGGTCTGGATAAAGCTCTCATCAAATTGTCTGCCATAAACAGGAAAAACAAAACAAAAAAATAATGAAACTGCATTGCACGCACCCACCCACATTCATATCCATACACCAACCCACATCAACACCACACATGCACACACACACACACACACACACACACATCCACATGCACACACACACACACACACACACACACACACACACACACACACACACACACACACACACACACACACACATCCACACACACACTCACAAACAATCCATACACCAACTCACATCAACACTGCACACACACACACATATATAGTGATACACACACACACTCCACACACCAACCCACATCAGCACCACACACACACACGTTTCCACAATCACACACACACACACAGATGCACATACAAACACACACACAACACACACATTCCTGCACCCATCCACTCCCACAAATCAGCAGGCAGTACCGCTCCAGTCCTGAGAACAGAACGCCTGAGTCCATGCTCCGACACAGCTGTCTCTCTTGTTCATCATTCATGAAGGACACTCCCTGGTAAATACACTGCAAGTACAAAAGCAGAGTCCCAAGCACAGGTCACCATCCCCACAGTGCTTTTGTCAACAACGTCAATTAAAACTCCATGGAACTGAATGATTTATAATAGTGACAAGTGACCGTCAGTGACACGGACAGAACATCTGAGACTTCATACAGAAATAATTTCATATTTACTTCATACAGAAACAACTTTGTATTTGTTTTGTACGGAAGACAACTTCATATAATTTTACTTCATACAGAAACATTTTCATGTATACTTCATACAGAAACAACTTCATATTTACTTCATACGGAAACAACTGCATATCAATCAATAAAAACCCATGCTGTAACGCTGCACACTACAATAAATAGGTTATGAATACTTCATATAATAATAACAATAATAATAGCAAGCTTGGTTCCAAAAGGTTGAATGGTTAAGAAGATCTATATGAACTAAACAAAATCTGGACACACAGAAACATGGAAATATAGCATCAAGGACATGGTGATTCCAATATCACTCCCCCCCCCCCCCCCACCCCCCACACACACAAATTTGATACAATGTGGGGGTGGTATAATAATTGCAATCCTGAAGCCCAGTAGCATTTGTCCCAAATATGTCAGCCCCACATCTGAGGACATTTAGCCCCACATCATCGTCAGGCCAGCAGCATTTGTCCCTAATATGTCAGCCCCACATCTGAGGACATTTAGCCCCATGTCATCATCAGCCCAGCAGCATTTGTCCCAAATATGTCAGCCCCACATCTGAGGACATTTAGCCCCACATCATCGTCAGCCCAGCAGCATTTGTCCCAAATATGTCTGCCCCACATCTGAGAACATTTAGCCCCACATCATCGTCAGCCCAGCAGCATTTGTCCATAATAGGTCAGCCCCACATCTGAGGACATTTAGCCCCACATCATCGTCAGCCCAGCAGCATCTGTGGGCCCAAGAAAGCACGGACACAGCACCAACCCCACGCTTGCAGAAATATTCCAGGACTCTACAGTTAAGTATCATTGGCAGGAGCTTCCACAAGTATCATTTTTGTAGCGACAAACGTTTTGTACGTGTTTGTCGCAACAAAAGTGTGTTTGTCACAACAAAACTATGTTTGTCACAACAAAAGGTTTCTTGTGACAAAGATATTTTGTCACAACAAAAGTTTTGTTGCGACAAGCATACTTTTGTCGCGACAAAAGATGTGTTTTGTCACTTGTTTGTCACGACAAAACTATTGCTGCGACAAAAATGATACTTGTGGCAGCTCCCGCCACTGATATTAAAGAGGAGCTGGTACAGACAGTCAACTTCACCAATACCATCTAGCTAGATGTCTAAGGACAGTCCTGGAATGCTGAAGGAGAAGAAGCATGCCCAGTCTTATGACTAGTATGTAACCCAACGAATCAGAAAGTAGATTATTATACCATCACGATGTGTGGCATAGAGCAGCAATGTAAATACTGTGTCTGTTATTAGTGAATGTGTCCTGTGGAAAATACATGTGTGTGTGTGAATCACTTGATGAAAAAATATATTAACCTGCAACTGCAACCATGCAACCATTTACTGGAATGCTTTTATTACTCATTTCCAACCAGTGGTCCAGACGTTTGCCATTTTATCAAACCAAAATGCCAGTTTTAGAAACCGCAAATAATCTGTTATTATTACTGTATTTGGCAGCTCTGTGCAAGAATGAACAACTGGAAACAGGGTGAGCCACGCACACTTTTTGAACCAGCAGAACGATGAAAAAAGAATACAAAATGAAAAACACATATGAATGAAGAAACAAGAGAAATAAAGAGCAATGTGCAACTCACCTTGTTAAAGTCAAAGTTGAAACGACTCAGAAACTCCAAACCTGAAGCCTACAGAAAATAAATTATGGAAAATCATAACACCACCATAGCGTCCCCCCCCCCCCCAACCCCCCCCCCCCGATGCTGACAGGACACAATCCTGATCTAATGCCAAACTATTGACCCCCCCCCCCCCCACCATTCCCAAATCAGCTGCAATAGTACACTGTATATATATATATATGTAAAAGTACACTGTACCTATTCAAAAGACAAATCTAGCAAAATCAAACTAGATTTCTAACTGCTAAAATCTAACCACATCTGGCACAAATAAACAAAGAAAGAGGGCCCACAGTGCTTAACAAGGTGTCACAGATGACATAATTATAACAAAGGATACAACACTATAACTATTACCTGGACAAACTCCACTAATGATTAGGACCCTGTCACAAATCATGTCTGGTAACAGTATTTCCTTTACTTTCTCTTGCGCTCAGCTCCCTCCTTATACCCTCCCCTATATAAGGATAAAATTACTGAAATCAAAATAAGCATTCAACAATCCTCCTATAGAGGAATGCTACACACAATATAACCGCTGCACTAAATAAATCCATTCAAGAAAGAAGTTTTCAAAAGAAAAAAAACGGTGACAAAACACACACAAAAACACAACTTTAAAATCACAAATTCGAGCCTCTACCTGCCAAACAAAAGTAGGATCCACTGGACCAAAGGCCATTGGACACAACGGGAAGTTGTAAGTGTGTGCCTCAAAGAAAGAGGTAACAGTATTTCTATAGAGGAATGCTACACACAATATAACCGCTGCACTAAATAAATCCATTCAAGAAAGAAGTTTTCAAAAGAAAAAAAACGGTGACAAAACACACACAAAAACACAACTTTAAAATCACAAATTCGAGCCTCTACCTGCCAAACAAAAGTAGGATCCACTGGACCAAAGGCCATTGGACACAACGGGAAGTTGTAAGTGTGTGCCTCATACCTGTCACACACAAA
>JABMCL010003841.1:332500-545000 GCA_018857735.1 Alviniconcha marisindica
AACTGCATGAGTATTATTAATACTATTAATTTTTATTTTGGACAAAATTGAACTTGAAGACACCAAACACTGGTAGCCATACCATTATTTGGGTACACAGAAATACTAACACACTGATAGGAATGGGTAGCACTGCTCCTGCAGCTGCTGTAGCCTACACAGGTAAAGGCGACCCATATCTCCAGCAAGGGACAAAGAAGTACTTTAAAAAAAGTCAATCCCAAAAACAGTTTCACATCCCAGGAACTATTGCTGCTTGATAGTAAACTACTTCTAGATTTGAGTATTCTTTCCCAAGAACACTGACAGTGACACTCCATTCTTTCCAAGTGCATCATGTTACAGTTAGTCATGTTCAGCATCTGAACTTTGGGCATCCTGTAGTATATTTAGTATTTTAATAAATGAATATTTATGGTTATTTTCAGTTTACTGTTATTGATCAGAGTTATTTATTTTCACAGTTATCAATCATTATGTGTTCCTATCATCAAAATGACACTGGTGTAAAAAGTTCTTTAATGAGTTATTAAGATACTATTCAAAATTAAAGATAACATTCTTAATTAATTTAGGAAATGTCAGCATTTATGGTATATATATGCTATATATACATCACTATCAATCTTTTTTCTTTTTTTGTGTGCTTGTTTTGCAGATATAGGGCGAATACAAATTGGTACCCAAGGAAATAGGTCAGACCCAACAGAATACACCTTCAACAGAAATATGGGTACTGTTCAGCAGCAGCTTCCTTTCTCTGCGGTTGTGTTCAGTGGTGTTGATGGAAGTCAAGTTCAAAAAGTTGACAATGTAAGTCATTAAGTTTAACAGGTGGTGCTCACTTAACACTTGTCTGTTCTGCCAAAACACTTGCACAGACTTGATTTTTGTTTTCATTTGCTGTCAGGCTCAGTGGTTTGAGCGCCAGACTTGTGATTGAAAGGTTGGAGGTTCAAATCCCTGCAGGAGTGGTGGGAAAATTTTCTTCTCCAGGGTCGACTTTCTGTGCTGACTCTTATTTCGGTATCCGTTCCACCCCCGTGTTACTGCAGTAGCACGTAAAAGATCCTGGTCATTCTGCCAAAAGTGCAGGTGGCAGATTACAGCTAAACACGCATACACCGTACGTATGTGGCTTTGCATGAAGTGATATGGTGCATGGTTGTATGGTGTACACAAAACTTGCGCCAAGATGGCTGCTTTTTCATGAGGCACCAGCCATGCCAGCGCTGTAAGTACACCACTTCGGTGCTAAAAAAGTCTAGTCAATCTGAATGTAGAACCACATGCGAGCACAGTGAGTCTGCTCAAGAAAGCTGAGAATAGCGCTATGTAAGCGTTCATCAATCAGTGCTCATTCGAACATGATTTTATCGTCCTATTTTGTGGTGATTTGGTCTCAGACTGTTTTCTTGTGGCAGTTATATTTATACTAACAGTTTGAAACAGTTTGCTTCCGACTCTCCACCACTCTGATTCTTTCTGTTTTAAAACCACCCTCAAAACTCATTGGTTCAAAACAATAGCCATTTCTAAACTCGTTTAACAGCTGCGTCTATCCCTCTTGTACTTAAGTATGTGTATCTGAGGTGTGCGTGTATGCGTGTGTGTGTGTGTGTGTATATATATATGTATGTGCATACATGTGCATTTGTGTGGTTATGTGTGTGATTGTTGTTAGCGTTGTTATAAATATAATGCACTCTGGGCTCCCATTTTGTGTGGAAGATGAGTGCTATGCAAATCTTTTTCACTTTTTTTCTTCTCTCTCTCTTTCTTTTTTTACATCTAGAGCACTTCCTTAATTTATTCCAGTATATCTAGGTTGGTAAGGTTTTGCAGCAGCTGCAAAGACAGCAGGACCATCTCAAGGGCAGCACTACCATCTCCGGCCTTTTGTTGTTTTTTATCTTCCAGATTAACGTGATGTGTGAAAATGAGTTCAGTGCTGTTGCTGTGGGCTACACACAGTTGACGTTCACCTCTACCCCTCTTGCTTCTGCGGTTTCAGAGGGCAATGTTCCATTCAGGTATGTAATTCATAACTGAATTACCTTCGATAGATATTCACCATTGTCATGATTGTGTCACAATAGGAAACACTGAAACATTGCACACTATTTTGGTAGGACTGGGTAGCACTGCTCTTGCAGCTGCTGTGGACTTATCTAGGTAATTATTCAAGCCAGATTTCGTGACAAGTGAGTGTACAGTTTAGAAGATTCAACAACAGCACCCAACAGTAAAAGCTGCCAAAACAACTGAGAGCGTGAGAAGACGTGGCACTGTTTTCAGGTTCTGATGCAGCTGGGAATTGAGGCTGCTTAATATGTAACTATGTAGCTAACTCTCTGAACTGCTGCATGTCTACACTCTGTCTCGTACACTACGCTCTTCTTCTGACACCCGCATGCTGGAAATCCGACAATACAAACGCAAGACTCATGGCTATCGCACCTTCTCTTGCTTTGGACCCCACATTTGGAATTCACTCCCACAAGACCTTAGACACTGCTCAATCCTGTCATCTTTCAAAGCCAAACTGAAAACCTTCCTCTTCTCACAGTATTTGCATCCTAACTAATATCAGTACCCAGTTTCTACTACAGTCATTGTGTGTGTGTGTGTGTTTTGTAGTGCATTTAAAAAAATAAAATAATTGTATAATGCTTTATGTACATTGTTTTGGTAGGACTATGCTCTACATGTGTATAGAATATCATGTTTAGGTTAATATGTATCATGTGAGCGCTTAGGGCATTGATGAGCGCATGATAAATGTACATTATTATTATCGTAAGCACAGGTTTGAGGTGCCTATTTGCTCTGCACACCCATCTGGTCTTGCAGCCAAGTGTTTGCTCATTCTTTACCCGCAATATTGATAGCTGCAATGGAGCTGGCTTAGGGGGATCTAGGAACTCTTTTGGCTGATGTTGAAGAGAAAATTCTGCCCATGACAGTGTAATTGAAAATGCCCATGCAATATGTTGTTGTTTTTTGTTTTTGTTTTTTTTCCTGTTAAGATGTCACCTGACATAGGCATCCTGGTTGACTAGGTGTCAAAAAACAAGTTACTTAATCGTTAAGACAAGTTTGTGTTAATGATGAAATTTTAAAGCACTACATTTGTAAACAAAACCAGTGTGCCACAGGTCAAGCAACTAGTTGACGCCTGGTGCCAGTGGGAATTACCTAATGTACAATTGCTGGCCTACTTCTTATATTAATTGGGGGGGGGTGGGGGGGGGGGTCTGAAACAAAGATAACTGCTACTCTTCCAGCATTTTAAAGTGAGCAATTTATAAAAAATGTAAAACTGGAATGGAGGGGGTGACAGAAGTATGTTTATCCTTCCACAGTCATTTTACTGAGACTTATTTTTTGAAAGCTTGGGTGAATGGATCTTTACCTATGGGGGTTGGGGGTAAACCAGAGTACCTAAAGAAGAACCTTGAAAACCAGCCAGAAAATCGATATTTTTACTATTACAGTATCAGAGGTAAAAACTGACCACATCTTATGAGGATCAAACCCTCGCCTTCTAACACTGGTAATAATTCTGCTTGGTCAGAACACACTAGTTCTAATTACACCTGAGCTACTGGTAGATGATCGTAAAGACTTTGCCTTTTAGGAGGGTGTCACTGTCATGTGCCAGCACAGAAGACAATACTGAAGGATTTTGATGGGCTGAACTTAGCACTGTTTTGTACATGCCAGCAATAATAGATAATTCTTATAAAGTGTCATTCTCTAATACAGGTTAAACTCCCTGTGATGTTCAGACAACTTGACAAAAACCTCATTTACATACATTTGAACAAACAGAACTTTATGCATAGTATTCTACCATAAACAGTATCCCCTCGCAAACAATATTGTTTTGGACGCAGCATTGAATGTTTTGTTTGTGCTTTGTTCTTTGCGTGGGTAGAGTGACCAGCGAAGGGCGTGCAGCAGTGGTACGTTGCTATGGTGTTTCAACAACAGGGGTGTGTCCAGCCACCACCAATCAGAATCCATCACCACAGTTTTGCAGGGAAACATCCCTGTCTGACCCCATGTAAGGCTGGGAGGCATGTGGTGTGTGTGTGTGTGTGTGCATGTGTATGCATGTGTGCAAGTGTGTGTGTACATGTAAGTGTGTAGGATTACACATGTTTGTGTGTGTGTGTAGTATATGTGTGTACTATTGTGTGTCTGTGTTATAGGTTTACACATGTTGGTGTGTGTGTATGTAGTGCATCATATATGTGTGTGTGTGTGCATGTGTATATATGTTTGCAAGTGTGTATGTAAGTGTGTAGGATTACACATGTTTGTGTATGTGTGTAGTATATGTGTGTGTACTATTGTGTGTCTGTCTTATACTATAGGTTTACACATGTTCGTGTGTCTTGGTGTGTGTGTATGTAGTGCATAATATGTGTACTATTAGGTATGTGTGTGTGTCTGTGGTTATTTGTATTGGTATGTGCACATGTAAAAACAAAGCCAGTTGGGATATTAGTGTACGGGTATGACAATATGTATGTATAATATATATGCAAGAGAAAGTAGTCTAGAACTTTGGCATTGTCTTAAATTGCATTTAAGGTCTTTTGTGTACTTTTTCTTCTAAATTTGGAGTCCAGACAGATTGGCACTAGCCATTAAACATACAATACACTAGCCTTTTAGTACCACTACCAGGACTGTCCTGCATGACGTTTACGCTGCGGTTTGTTTAACCTATGGTTGCTGATTTCCTCTTAATCTCCCATTGCCTGGTCACTGTCCCTCTCTGCCTTTCAGCACCATCACCATGACCCCGCCTCCTGTGGTCAGCATCTGCCAGCCTGTCAACGTGATTCCCACCTTCACCACCGCCACCTACGATGGCACCTTCCAGGTGGTGCTCAGGTGATACTTTTGTGATTCTCCGTCAGTCCAGTGGGTCTGTCTGTCCGTGTCCGTAAGTTTTTATCAACAGCTGTACATTGATGTTGATTTGTTCCTACTTGTGGCAAGGCAGTGTGAGGTGCTAAAATGCAGTACCTCCTCTCTCTGTCAACAGCTGTACATATGATGTTGATTTGTTCCTACTTGTGGCAAGGCAGTGTGAGGTGCTAGAATGCAGTACCTTTCCCCTCTCTGTCAACATCTGTACATTGATGTTGATTTGTTCCTACTTGTGGCAAGGCAGTGTGAGGTGCTAAAATGCAGTACCTCCTCTCTCGGTCAACAGCTGTACATTGATGTTGATTTGTTCCTACTTGTGGCAAGGCAGTGTGAGGTGCTAAAATGCAGTACCTCCTCTCTCTGTCAACAGCTGTACACTGATGTTGATTTGTTCCTACTTGTGGCAAGGCAGTGTGAGGTGCTAAAATGCAGTACCTCCTCTCTCTGTCAACAGCTGTACACTGATGTTGATTTGTTCCTACTTGTGGCAAGGCAGTGTGAAGGGGCTAAAATGCAGTACCTCCTCTCTCTGTCAACAGCTGTACACTGATGTTGATTTGTTCCTACTTGTGGCTAGGCAGTGTGAGGTGCTAAAATGCAGTACCTCCTCTCTTCCCGGGCAAGAGATTTTGGCAAGCAGTGTAAGGTGCTAAAATGCAGTACCTCCCTCTCTGTCAAAAGCTGTACATTGATGTTGATTTGTTCCTACTTGTGGCAAGGCAGTGTGAGGTGCTAAAATGCAGTACCTCCTCTCTCAGTCAACAGATGTACAAGTAGTGTGAGGTGCTAAAATGGAGTACCTCCTCTGTCAACAACTGTACATTGATGTTGATTTGTTCCTACTTGTGGCAAGGCAGTGTGAGGTGCTAAATGCAGTACCTCCTCTCTCTGTCAACAGCTGTACATTGATGTTGATTTGTTCCTACTTGTGGCAAGGCAGTGTGAGGTGCTAAAATGCAGTACCTCCTCTCTCTGTCAACAGCTGTACTGATGGTTGAGTTTCTATTTGTCGCGGACAAAATGTATCCCCCTGTTAGAACGAAATCCTTTGGAGTGCTGTTTTCCTACTTGTGGCCAAAGCAGGTGGGGCAATGTACTCCCTGTCAACAGCCATCGATTTTCATTTTAATCCTCTCACGGCTTCAAAATACATTAAAGACCTCCCTCCACAAACAATATACAATTGATTTGAATTTGTTTCTACTTGCTCAACGCAGTTACGTCTAAATCAACCTCCTCTCTGTCAACATCTGTCATTTTGTGTGTTGTGTCTACTTGTGGAGCGTGTGAGTGTGTGAGGGATACAGTACTCTCTCTATGTCAAACTGTACATTGTTTTGATTGGTTCCTACTTGTAACATTAGGTGTAAATGAGATCTTGTAACAGCGTACACGATGTGATTTTTCCCTTGTGGAAGAGTGTACTGTGCTAAAATGGTTCCTCTTTTACAGCTTACATTGATGTTGATTTGTTCCTACTTGTGGCAAGCAGTGTGAGGTGCTAAAATGCAGTACCTCCTCTCTCTGTCAACAGCTGTACATTGATGTTGATTTGTTCCTACTTGTGGCAATCAGTGTGAGGTGCTAAAATGCAGTACCTCCTCTCTCTGTCAACAGCTGTACATTGATGTTGATTTGTTCCTACTTGTGGCAAGGCAGTGTGAGGTGCTAGAATGCAGTACCTCCTCTCTCTGTCAACATCTGTACATTGATGTTGATTTGTTCCTACTTGTGGCAAGGCAGTGTGAGGTGCTAAAATGCAGTACCTCCTCTCTCAGTCAACAGATGTACAAGTAGTGTAAGGTGCTAAAATGCAGTACCTCCTGTCTCTGTCAACAGCTGTACCTTGATGTTGATTTGTTCCTACTTGTGGCAAGGCAGTGTGAGGTGCTAAAATGCAGTACCTCCTCTCTCTGTCACCAGCTGTACACTGATGTTGATTTGTTCCTACTTGTGGCTAGGCAGTGTGAGGTGCTAAAATGCAGTACCTCCTGTCTCTGTCAACAGCTGTACCTTGATGTTGATTTGTTCCTACTTGTGGCAAGGCAGTGTGAGGTGCTAAAATGCAGTACCTCCTCTCTCTGTCAACCCGCTGTACACTTTATGTTGATTTGTTCCTACTTGTGGCTAGGCAGTGTGAGGTGCTAAAATGCAGTACCTCCTGTCTCTGTCAACAGCTGTACCTTGATGTTGATTTGTTCCTACTTGTGGCAAGGCAGTGTGAGGTGCTAAAATGCAGTACCTCCTCTCTCTGTCAACAGCTGTACATTGATGTTGATTTGTTCTTACTTGTGGCAAGGCAGTGTGAGGTGCTAAAATGCAGTACCTCTTCTCTCTGTCAACAGCTGTACAGGCAGTTTCATTTGTCTACGGACACATGTATCCCCCATGTTAGAACGAAATCCTTTGGCCAGTGCTGTTTCTCCTACTGTTCTCCAAAGCAGTGGAATTCACTCCCTTCAGACAGCCATCGCATTCACATTCAATCCTCTCACGCCTTCAAAACTGCGTTAAAAACTCACCTCCACAAACAATATCACAAGTGATTTCAATTTCTGTCTTCTTACTTGCCTCCCCTATTTACCCTCCCTCACCCCTTGTTACATTCCTTCTGTGCGCCTGTGTGTGTGTGTGTGTGTGTGTGTGTGTGTGTGTGTGAGGGATACAGTATTATGACTATAATGTTAAAATGTATTGTTTTTGAGGTTTTATTGTATACATTATTGTTGATCTTGTAAAGCGTGCAGCGTGCTCACCCTTGTTGGTGAGATACTGTGCTATGGAAATGGTTGCTATTATTACAGTCATCACATTGACGATGGTCTGTTCCTTCTTGCAGTGAGCCAGTGCGGGCTGCCCCAGTGACAGTGAATTGTGTTGACACCCTTCCTTCTTCTCTCACCTACTGCCAACAACCTGGTGCATCCTGCTGCACAAGAGGTTTGTACTTTTTTTGTTGTTGTTTTCCCCCGTCAGCATTATTTTCTGTCTGCAGTGAATTTGCTTGCCCATGAAAGCGTTGCGTGTCACAGTAGTGAGAATGTGAGTGGGAACGCACGCGAGGCCAGACATCGTTCTTTGTAAGAAAACATGATTTGGGTTTGGTTGTCACGTGGCTTTGAAGTCATATTGTATACTGTTATTATTTGATTGCTGTTGTACAGCGCTGTGTTCTCTGCTGTCTATCTAGCAGACTCACTGCGCTCATTCCGCAGGTGATTCTAAATGAGTGACTGAATCCTTTTGTAGCGTGTTATTTAATATCCACTAAAGTGGTGTACTGATGGCGCTATTTGGTTGTTGCATGGCTGGTGCCATGTGAAACTGCTGCTGTCTCGGCACAAGTGCTGTGTACACCATATAACCATGCACCAGTTGACAGTGTCGTTTCATTCAAAGCCACATAGGTAGGGCGTGTTTAGCTGTAACCTGCCACCAGCACTTTTGGCCAAACGACCGGAGTGATAACCACTTCATTACAGAGGTGCCAGACTAATGTGGAGGCAGTTCATCTTATAAATATACCCTCCCTACCCAACGAGAGACTCATTCATCTGTTGACTTCAGTGATCTTGAGCATTATTGTATGAATCAGCGAAAAGGTGTTACCCATACACTACAACTTTATTGCCAAGCGTCAGTACAACTGCACTAGGAATGTTTTGTGGTACCAAGTATTCTCATACACATACACAAAGCCACACACAGACTCTTCTTTGTTTATTAGTCAGATTACAGTATCATATGATATTTTATGTCATTCTGGGATGTTTTTTCCAGCTCAAGAATTAGAGTGCAAATTAATAAAAGAGCAACAAACAGTCCTTATGATTCACTGGCATTATATGTTCCCTATCCTGTTTAAAGGGTACACCAAACAAAGAAGCACCATTGGCCCTCCAATAGCAATGGAATAAAAAAAACTAACTTAAAGACTCACAGTCACAGCAGTTTTCAGTCAAATTAGGGTCTGGTTTGTTAAAAAAAAAAAAAATCAACATTTGAAAGTTGTGAAAACCTAGTTGTGAGCATGTTTGGAAGTCTGTGCATGTAACATGACCGCAGTCGGTATATGACACAGAAGTAAGTTTTATGGACAAGGCTTTTTCTACTCTTCATTGGTAAAGCATGAACCAGCATGGCTGCCCCCAGAGGAGCTCAAATTTGAAGTGAAAACATACTTCTGTTGCATATCTGTTGACAGATCAGTTATACTAAGCCTTCAAGTGGAAATATGTGCACATTTTCTTCTTTTTTAAGCCAACTTGCATCTTTGCTTGGTGTCCCTTTTAAGTGTTAGGGCGCATTACGCACAAACCTGTCGATGATGTACTCTTTCTTTCTTCCTCAGGCAATCAGATCACCATTACACAAACCACCGTGCCTGTGGGGCAGACAACTGCCACTGTAAGTTGTTCCTGTGAAACCTGTCTTTAGACCACCCTGAAAATCAGCCAAAGTGGCCGTGAAACAAAGGGTGGACCTTGGCCGGGGGTTTATTTACATGGAGATATAAAGGAGAAGGTTTCAGAAGAAGGTGTCTTGAAAGAGAGGTTGCATGTTTTGTTCTCATACTGGGATGTAGCTGTTGGTCACTAGGTTAAGGAGAGATTGTCACAATATAAACACACACACACATATACATATATATATAACCATGCATGCACACACACTCGCATGCATGCACATACACACACACACGCACGCACGCACACACACGCACGCACGCACGCACGCACGCACGCACGCACACCACCACACACACACACACACACACACACACACACACACACACACACACACACACACACATAGTATTTGGAGATCCTGTTTCAATACATTGGTTGAAAAATATGATTGTTGTGCAGATGGCTTACAGCATCACAACGCAAGGAGATCCTTTCCTCACATGCGTGGGTGTGACATGCAATGCTGTGTCTTCAGCCAGTCTTCCAGAGGGCTACTTACAATTTATGTCGGCATCATCAAGTGGTATTTACCCTGTGTCATTTTTGTGTGTATTTTGTGCGTCTTTTAGGAGAGGGGCGAGATTATGTAGGGTTTTTGTGTGTGTAGATGTGTGTGTTTGTGCATATATGTGTGGTATTGTTTTGGGGTTTGGTTTTGTTCTTTGTATGTGTGTGCACAAGTGCTGTTTCCCTCACACAGCAAAATCCAGTCGTGGTTTCATGCCAGTGCTGTGGTTGTTGATGTCATCCAAGAAACAGTCTAGCATAGGTTTAAAGCTCTGTGACCTTTAAAAAAAAAAAATTGTAGTTTTGTTTACTTTTGTTTTTGTGTGTGGATGTGTATGGGTGGGTGCTGTTTTACACACACATAACAAAGTGCAGTTACAGTTTCATAGTGCTGTGGTGGGTGTTGTCATTGAGGGAACAGTCTAGTATAGATATCTGAGGTGAATAACGCTTTTTTCAAGGAAAATAAAAGGAAAACGGGACATTCTTTAAAATACATTCAAGAGATATATGATTAATCAGGAGTGACCAGCACAACCTTTCTTTATTTTCTTGTTTTTGTTGCTGTTAGTTTTTTGTTTTGTTTTTAACGGTGTTAGTTTTTGTTTTTTTGTTTTTTAACGGCTTCATATTTATTTGTGGGTTACTTTCCTTGTGGACTGGAGCATATTTTTGGTGCACAGTAAGCTGGCCTTCGGTTTCATATCCCAGCAACAGTGTTATGCTAATCTGGTGCCAAATCAGGAAGCGCTCAGCGATCTTTCTTGAAAGGTCAAACAAAAACTTGCCCTCGCCAAGCAGACCGACATTGAAACTGTTTCAAAGACAACGCTGAGGAAACTTCTGAGAGAGGGGGTGGAGTGCATATGGGTTTTCGTGAGCACTGAGATACCACCTGGAACTGAAACTGCGGCTGACTTGAGTGTACAACATGTGTGTGTGTGTGCCTGTTTCAGATTCTAGCTCTGAGGGCCTGTTCCAAGTCATTTTGCCGGAAGTGAAGATGGCGCCAGAGTACCTCACTGTCTACAACACTTCATTTGAGGTCCGTTTCGATTTATATGTGCACATGTAATGTTGGTGGCTGCAGTGGTGTTGGTGGTTGATGGTTGTTGGTGCGGCTTTTTGCTTACCCAGTCAAGTCAACGCTGAAAGCAGTCTTCATGTTGGTGGGTCATGAAGCTGATTCTTCATGTCTCCATACTTCGACTTTCTCTCTCTTGTGTCTTCTCTCTCTCTCACTTGCAGGGTCACTCTGATCTTGTAGTAGTGTACATACTGATCACCTGAGAATGCCTCGGCTTTCCAACCCATGTTGCACAGAACCCGAGCAACACAATCATATCCATTTCACTAACCTTTCACTTATCCAGTCACATGCAAATATCTTTACATTGAACTGGCCATTCACTCTTACCTGTGTTCAGTCATTACCACAGGCGCATGCTATCGTACCACTACACATAGTTTCAGTAAGGGGTGGGTATTCATCTTTTCTGGCTGTAGGGGGAAAGGGTGCATGCATTCCTGTGTTTACCCAACACCCTGTACTGTAACTAGATGTCAGTGCAAACCAAGATGTTCTCTTCTAGTGTTGGGATTTTGGACACGCGAACCCTACGTTACGCACCAATGTTAGAATTTTGTTTTGCCTTGCAGTCTCTACTGTACATGGACCAGTGCACAAACCAAGACATTCTGGTTCCAGAGTTGTCCTCAAGTGACCCTTTGCGGTTGACAGGATGTTAAAATCCAGTTACTAAATGTTCCAAAGTCAAGAGTTTTGTTTGTTTTGTTTTGCCCTGAAGTCTGTACTGTACATGGACCTATACGCCAACCAAGACATTCTGTTCCAGTGTCGTGTTTTTGGTGGTTTTGTTTGTTTGTGTTTTGCTTTTCTTTGCAGTCTGTACTGTATATAATAATAATAATAATAATGAATACTTAGAGCGCCTAACCCGCACAGGCCCTCAGCGCTTTACACGTTCTTTACAAATACATATTGTCAAAATTCAACACATTTTGTATATGGACCTGTAGAGTAACCAAGATGTTCTGTTTCAATGTAAAGTTTGTTGTTGTTGTTTTTGCCTTGCAGTCTGTATTATATATGGACCTATAGAGTAACCAAGATGTTCAGTTCCAATGTAAAGTTTGTTGTTTTTGCCTTGCAGTCTGTACTGTATATGGACCTATTGAGTAACCAAGATGTTCTGTTTCAATGTAAAGTTTGTTGTTGTTTTTGTTTTTGCCTTGCAGTCTGTATTGTTTATGGACCTATACACCAACCAAGACGTTCTATTTCAGTGTCATGTTTTTGGTGTGTGTTTTTTGGTTTGATTTGATGGTTGGTGTTTGTTTTGCCTTGCAGTCTGTACTGTATATGGACCTATAGAGTAACCAAGATGTTCTGTTTCAATGTTAAGTTTGTTGTTGTTGTTGTTTTTGCCTTGCAGTCTGTATTGTATATGGACCTATTGAGTAACCAAGATGTTCTGTTCCAATGTAAAGTTTGTTGTTGTTGTTTTTGCCTTGCAGTCTGTACTGTATATGGACCTATTGAGTAACCAAGATGTTCTGTTTCAATGTAAAGTTTGTTGTTGTTGTTTTTGCCTTGCAATCTGTATTGTATATGGACCTATACACCAACCAAGACGTTCTGTTTCAGTGTCATGTTTTTGGTGTTGTTGTTTTTGTTTGATTGGTTGGTTTGTGGGTTTTTTGCCTTGCAGTCTGTACTGTATAAGGACCTATAGAGTAACCAAGATGTTCTGTTCCAATGTAAAGTTTTGTTTTTGCCTTGCAGTCTGTATTGGACATGGACCTATACACCAAACAAGACATTCTGTTCCAATGTCAAGTTTTTAGTGTGTGTTTTTGTGTGTGTGTGTTTTGCCTTGTAGTTTGTATTGTGCATGGACCTCCACAGCAACCAAGACATTCTGTTCCAGTGCCAAGTTCTGTTCTTGTTTTGTTTTTGGCCTTACAATCTGTACTATACACGGACCCACAAACCAACCGAGACATTCTGTTCCAATGCCAAGTTTTTGGTTGGCTTTTTGTTTGTTTGCTTGGGCTTTGCAGTCTATACTGTCAAGTGTCAAGTTTTTGGCTTGGCTTTGTTTGCAGTCTGTGCTGTACATGGACCTACACTCCAACCAAGACTTTCTGCTCCAATGTCAAGTTGTTGTTTTTTGCCTTATAGTCTGTACTGTACATGGACCTGTAAATCAAACAAGATGTTCTGATCCAATGTAAAAAAAAAAATTTTTTTAATCCTTTTCCCAGAAGTCTGTACTTTTCTGTACTGTACATGGACCTGTACACCAAGCAGGACATTCTGTTCTAGTGTCAAGTTTTTTGTTTTGTTTTGCTTTGCAGTCTACTGTACATGGACCTGTACAACAACCAGGATGTTCTGTTCTAGTGTCAAGATATTTGTTTTGTTATGTTTGCAGTCTGTACTGTACATAGACCTATACACCAACCAGGACATTCTGTTCTAGTGTCAAGTTTTTTGTTTTGTTTTGCTTTGCAGTCTGTACTGTACGTGGACCTGTACAACAACCAGGACGTTCTGTTCTAGTGTCCATTTTTTTGTTTTGTTATGTTTGCAGTCTGTACTGTACATGGACCTATACACCAACCAGGACATTCTGTTCCAATGTCAAGCATCAGTGGTCAACACCTTGGAGGAAGCACAGCAGAGAGTAGCATCACCCAACTGCTTCTTTTCCCAGAACGCGACCACCACTACCACCACCACCACCACTACCACCACCACCACCACCCCTCCCACCAGCACACGTAGGTGGTTCAATTCACTCTTTGCTTTGCCTGTCAGGTGTATGCTGGTTTGTTTATTCATTTGTTTGTTTGATGCATCCAGTTTTTTTGTTTGTCAGTCTCAGTCTGTCTGTCCTTGCCTTTCTTCTGTCCTTCCCTTTCTTCTCACAGTGAATGAACTTTGTTTTGTGTGTGCGTTAATTTCTGTTCTGTCCATGAATGAACTTCTGTCTCTCGATGGGTTTTGTGCTGTTCTCGAAACAAGTTTGTTTTCACTGTTTGTAAACTTTGATTTGTCAGTGAATGAGCTTCTGTACATAAATGAATACTGTTCTGTTTGTGATGGAACTGCTACCTGTTTGAAAGAACAGAACTGATATAAACAAAAAATGATGTGGACTTAAACTTCCTTCCTCTAAATATAGACCTATCAGATTTGGAGGAAAATTCTGTCTCTATGCCTCTCTGTGTCTGTGTTTCTCTCTCTCTCATGGCCTCTTTGTCTGTCTGTCTGTCTCTCTCTCTATCTCTCTGTCTGTCTGTCTGTCTGTGTTTCTCTCTCTCTCTCTCTGTCTCTCTCCTCTTTGTCTGTCTCTCTCTCTCTCTCTCTCTCTCTCTCTCTCTCTCTCTCTCTCTCTCTCTCTCTCTCTCTCTCTCTCTCTCTCTCTCTCTCTCTCTCTCATATCATACACCTATGAACATGAGTGTGTTTCAATGATTTTGTGCATGCATGTATGGTTTATCATGGCTAAAATGTGATTGAATCTTACTTTCAGACATAGATACAGGTTTTTGGTTGTTGTTGTTCCTCTTCTTGGTCCACCCAGCAGGATTTTGTACAGTTAAATTTTCCCTCTCTGTGTCCCAGTTATTATTGTTAACTGCGATTCGCTGGGAAGGAGGGTAAAGGGGAAGAGTGGAATAAAGTCATCACAGGAAAAGATGGATGACTTGCAACTCACATGCTTGAGATAATAATGATAATACCAAAAAATTCTATAGCGCTATTCCCAGCTGAGTGAGCTCAACGCGCTTGTTTACATACATGTACATAATATCATGTACATTTACTAGCATAACGTATACAAGCAATCGCATAATACATACTTAATGAATTACACTATTATAAAACAAGTACATGTAAAATGGCGCATAAAATAACTGTTATAAAACATAGAGACGTAACAATAATTTAAAACAGGTACATAATTATGAAGCAGTGTACTACATATTCTACGAAGTAATTATTATTATTACTACACTAAAACGTGTACATACACACACACATACCACCCTTTCTTACTCTCTCTCTCTCTCCCTCTCTCTGTATCCTGTTTTACATTTTACAGGCTAAACCAAATGTTCTAGATATTAAAACACCTCATCAGCTTGTTGACCCTGATGTGACCTGGTGCTTGTGGTTGACTCGGTGTTAAAGGGAAACAAGACAAAAGAGGTGTCACAGACCCTATCACTAGCAGTGAAATGTAAAATGCACACAAGACAGTTTTTCACTGAATTTCTGATCTTGTTTGGTGCGTTTTTTTGTTTTTTCAAAATCAAAGTTTGAAATTTGCAAAAGCACAACCATGAGTGCTTCCATTTTGCGCCCAGCATTTTGCATCAGTGATGTCATAAACAGGGTCGGTGTGTGTGAAAAAATTATCAATGACGTCGTGAACCAACCTTTTTCTCCTCTTCATTGGTAAAGAGTGAACTAACATGGCTGTGCGCTGAGAAGCACGCATTTGAACTAAATAATGATAATAATAAAATACTTTAAAATGTGTATTGTTCTGAGTTAACATTGAATTGACTTTCTGTACTTTTGTCCATGTATGATTTTACTTTGCTGTTGATTTTGTTGCGTGTGTGTGTGTGTGTGTGCATTCATGTTGTTTGCATTGAATTTTGAAAATATGTGCATTTAAAGAACATGTGTGGTTGTGCATTATGCTTGTATGCATGAATTTTAAAATATGTGTTTAAAGGACATTAAGCCCTAGGTTTCAGGTTAGAGTGGTTTAGGAAAACCATGATTTATAATAGCTCTTACTACTACTTGGTTCTTAATGTCCTCGGATGTCAGATGACATATTAGGGACAAGCAAAGAGCAAAGAGAGTGCATGTGTACTTAAATTTTTAGTTGTGATCAAGTCATTAATGAAATGATAAACATTGTCCTCTTCTCTCTCCCACAATGTCCGGAATTAATGGATGGTAAGGAAATAGATCTTATGGAATTGGTCAACTTTCTGTCATGAGCTTTGTGTTTTGGTTCGTCAGCTGTTTCGTGCTTTCGGTGGGCTTTTTAGCAGATTGTTCTTCTTGTTGTTTTTGCTGTTGTTGTGGTGGTGGTGTGCTTGTTTTATATTTTGTTGTTGTCATTGTCTTGTTGTTGTTGGGGGTGGGAGGGGGGGTGCAAATGAAGGGGGATGGGGGGGGGGGGGGGGGTAGCTATGATATGCTCTGGGTTGTTACATGACGAGAGTCCAGTACTGTTTTTTGTTTTGTTTTGCGTGTTGTTGCTTATTATGTTAAAAAAATTCTGTTTTGCTTTCCATTCTTTAAAAAAAACATTTCATGGGGGGTGGGGGGGGGGGGGGGGGGTGTAAAGTTAGTCTTGAATACTTTTGCTGGTGGGACAAAACAATGCAATACAACTTTAGTATCTGTTGGTACACAGACATTTACCCTCTGGCTCATCAATGACATAAAACATTCAATTAATACTACAATAAAGCATTCATTAGATATTTTAAAAGTATAATGGATAAAAACACGTTTCAAATGCAGAGAGTATTTAACATGTATTTGTGTATGCATGCATGCGTGCATTCACATGTGCCTGTATACACACACAGGCACACACACACACACACAGGCAAACACACACACACACACACACACACACACACACACACACACACACACACAACACACACACACACACACATACAGACACACACACACACATACACACACACAGACACACACCACACACATACACACACACACACACACACACACTCCACACACAACACACACACACCACACCACACACACACACTACACACACACACACACACACACACACACACACACCAACACACACATTAAATCATTAAGAGCGAGAGTACTCCACTAACTAGCTCAGAAATGAATGAGAACTGAGCAAGTCTGTGTGGGTAATTGAGCTGTTATTTGTTCATTTCAATGTTTTCCATTTTGATTGCCCCCTGTTTGGGTTTTGTTTGTTTGTTTTTGTTGTTGGTGGTGGTGGTGGGTTTAACAAAAAATATTTGTTGTAATTTGTTATTGTCTTTGTTCTTTTGGTGTTTTAAAGATTTATTTTAAACTGTACCTGCCGAGTTTAATTTGAAGCTGCCTGGTAACAATGAACATGGACGTGGGGTCATGTGTGGAACAGCTTATAACAGCTTTGTGTCTGTTAACCCTTTCCCTGTCCTTGGGAAGTCGTGTGACATCCTAGTGCAGTGCTTCCCATCAGTGTCCGATTGTTTGATGCTGAACAACAGCCTGCTTGAATTTAGGCTTTTCGTGCATTTTTATGCAGAGCAAATGTCTCTGAACGAATGTTTCTGGCTCGCTAAACATCTTTTTGAGACACTTGTCTGAAGGAATCAGAGCCTGCAATGCAAACTCTCAGCAGGGAAAGGGTTAACACTTGGGGCTGGTTGGTACGTTATGTGTGGTGGCCTGTCCTACTGTCCGTGTTGATGTTAGACTTGGTTGTTCTTTGTACGTTTGTTGTTGTTGTTATTGTTTTTGCTAAGCACATTGTTGTGTGGCGTAACATGCATCCATCCTCTACAATGATTCTTTTGCACACTCGTTCATACTTGTTTTCCTAAGGCTTTTTTTTTCTTCCACATACTAAATCATATTATATCCATCCATTATGATTTCACATGTTTATGATATACATTAATAGAATATGATGTAATCATTCTTTCATCTGTTTTGTGTGTGTGTGTGTGTGTGTGCTTGTATGTGTGCATGCACATTGTGTGTGTGTGTGTGCGTGTGTCAGTGTGTGTGCGTGTGTCAGTGTGTGTGTGTGCGCGTGCCAGTGTGTATGTGTGCATGCACATGTGTGCCAGTGTGTGTGTGTGTGTGTGAGAGAGAGAGAGACTGTGGGGTTGCAGTTATATCATTGAAACAGTGGGCAGCTTAAATACTGATCGCTGCACAGTTTTTCTTTGAGTCTTGGAAAGCACTGTATGAATTCCCTATTATTATTATTGTGATTATAGAAATGATACAGTGGCACCCCCCATGATGGACCACCTGTCAGTGAACTACTGTTTAGGGCAACTTGATGTTGAAGGTGGTCTGTAAGAGAGGGGTGCTCCTGTAATGACCACTCTCAGTGTTTAATGTGGGGTGCCACTGTAATGATAAAAATGATCATCACTGTCACAGTATTTAATGTGGTCTTTAAAAAGGGGTGCCACTGTAATGATAGGAATGATCATCATCATCACTGTCACAGTGTTTAACATGGTCTTTAGACAGGGGTGCCACTGTAATGATAGTAATGATCATCATAATCTCTGTCATGTTGTTTAACGCATTCTTTAGAGAGGGGTACCACTGTAATGATAGTAATGATCATCATCATCACTGCCACAGCGTTCAACACGGTCTTTAGAGAAGGGTGCCACTGTAATGATAATAATGATCATCATCCTCACTGTAACAATGTTTAACCTGGTCTTTAGTGTTGGGTCCCATGGTGCATTATGTTATCTGTACCAGACTTTCCACTGTTGGTTTCCACACCTTTTTCTATCTTCAGCCCCTCGACATGGAATGACCTTTTCCCCTTCCTCTCTCGCAGAAACTCTGTCTGGACTTCTTCAGGTCTAAAAATAACAATAATACATAAATGTTCGATAGTGCTATTCCCCGCTGAGCGAGCTCAACACGCTTGGCACATCTAACCTCGAGTCTTGTCTAACCTCAAGACGTTTCTTTTTCCGAAACAATAGACCTGCCATGTTTTCCACCACCCTGCTATCTTCCCCTCCTCAGGTCCCTGTTTGTTACTTGTTCAAGTTGGCTGTAAATTAAGTTGTGTATGGTCAGTAATTATACTCATGTGTATGTGCCTCTGTGCCTGTGTGTGTGTATGTTTTTTTTTTGTGTGTGTGTGTGTGTGTGTATGTGCACGCACACGCGCTCGTGTGTGTGTGTGTGTGTGTGCATGTGCATGTATGCACTTAATATAGTCTCTCTGGACAAGATTTTGCACTGTATGAATACTTTAATTGTTATTATTGCTTCCAGTTCCTCCTACAACTGATGCTAATGCCACGACTGTTCCAACTGCTGCGCCCACTACGACGCCACTGCCGACGCCACCTCCAGACCCTAGCTCTCCATGGGTTACCTTGGATAGCAGCTTCACCATTGATGTGAGTGCCATTGCAGTGGCAGCGCAGTGGGTGGTGGGGGGTTAATGCATTACTTTTGGGTCCCACTGCCAGGAGTGTGGTGCGATGGTTGAAGTGATATAATGATATGGGGAGGGGGTTGGCGTATGTTACGTAAGGTGTTTTGTGATTGATCATTGTGTACGTGCGCACAATACTCCAGGTGTGTTGTGTGCGTTTGTGCATGTGTGTGTTGATGTGTGGCAGATGTAGTTTAAGCATTTGTGGTGTGGTGTTTGAATCGATTTGTTTTAGGGTGTTGAGGTCTTTTTTCCAAATGTTATGTAGGGTTGTTATCATTGTGTATGTTTGCATGATGGTGTGTGTGTGTGTGTGCATTTGTACATGTATGTGCCTGATCTAGTTTAAAATTTGTGGCGTGGTGATTGAATTGATGTGTTCTTTGTGTCTGTTATGTGGGGTGTTTTGTGATTGATTGTTATGTATATGTGCATGCTAGATATGCGTGTGTAGAGAGGAGAAGCAACAGGCACCTGTATCACTCCATTCCATTCCACACACTGTAGAGAGGTGAAGCAACAGGCACCTGTATCACTCCAATCCCTCCAACACACTGAAGAGAGGTGAAGCAACAGGCACCTGTATCACTCCATTCCATTCCACACATTGAAGATAGGTGTTGCAACAGGCACCTGTATCACTCCATTCCATTCAACACACTGTAGATAGGAGAAGCAACAGGCTCCTGAGTCAGTCCAGTTTTGTCCCTCCTCAGCCATCGACCAAATTCCATGTTGTGCGGACCACACGGGAGTTGCTGGTGATAGCACCGGTGAAGGAGATTGTGGTGACGACATGCTGCTCCTCCACATTTTCCGGCATCACCACCAGCAGAGGCAGCAGCCTGGCCGTTGTTGCAGTGACCATCGCCCAGATGACACCCATCCAGAACAACACTGGCGGAGACAGTAAGTGATGACACTCTCACATCTCGGGGTCTGAGTTATTGCCTATCGTTTGTTGCTGAAGTAATCCCTCTTTGAAGTTGAACAAGAGAGGGTAGGAGTAAGTAAGTAAACTGGTGTTTTACGCCCCGTCAACCAGTGCGGTTATATCAGGGCGAAGAGGGTAGGAGATGGGAGGTTAAGGAATGAGAATGGAGAAGGGATGGGGTTACTGGTAAGACTGGTGGGAGATTGAAGAGTGGGAATGGAGAGGGGTTGGGGTTGCTGGTAGGACTGATGAGAGATTGAAGAACAGGAACAAGAAGGATGTAGGAGATGGGAGGTTGAAGAATGAGAGGCCGGAGATGGGAGATTGAAGAATTGGAGGTCGGAGATGGGAGGTTGAAGAACTGGAGGAGGTAGGAGATGGGATGTTGAGGAATTGGAGGAGGTAGGAGATGGGAGGTTGAAGAACTGGAGGAGGTAGGAGATGGGAGGTTGAAGAACTGGAGGAGGTAGGAGATGGAGGTTGAAGAACTGGAAGAGGTAGGAGATGGGAGGTTGAAGAACTGGAGGAGGCAGGAGATGAGAGGTCGAAGAACTGGAGGAGGCAGGAGATGGGAGGTTGAAGAATATGTGCCATGTGGTGTTTGACCTGTGCCGTGTGCCATGTGAGGTGTGAGATGTGAGGTGTGCTGCGATACATGTGTTGCAGCCAGTGGACAGCCTGGGAGCGAGAGGTTTGTGGTTAAGCCAGCCTACAGAGAGGTGGCTCCATGCCCCTGTGACCTCACCTTCCAGGCCTGTGATATCAGCTGCTGTTGTGATGGGGTATGTCTGTCTGTCTGTCTGTCTGTCTGTCTATCTCTCTGTCTGTCTGCATGCATGCGTGCCAGCCTGCCTGTCTGTCACTAGTGTTGGTCTACAAATGTCATCCACATCCTGACTGTTGTCTTCCACAAGGTCCAGGTCAAAATTTGACGAAGCTGTACCCCGTGGTAAAAATGACCAGCTCACTGCGCTGTACAATATCATCCATGCAGAGAAACGGTCAGAAGACATCAACCCAATGGACAAGGGCTACGCATGCATTACATGCAACAATGCCCGACCATTCGAGAAGACAAGACAAGCGACAAAAATCCAGTTGCACTATGTCAGCTTTCCTTCACACACTCTCTCTCTCTCTCTCTTGACAAACATACAGTTAACATTGCTGAGTATGTGCAGTGTATGGATGTCCCACCCGTTGTGCTGAGAAATCTCTGGATGATGTCTGTAAACCGCAGCTGTCATTACTGTCTATATAGATGTTGTAAGTGAATCACTTCCCCTATACGGTGATGTTGTGTAGGGTTGCTATGGGTGAGTAATTCTCCATGCACCGTGCTGTGTTGTCTGGTTAGTGTGAGTGAGTCATTTTCCATGCCCCATGCTGTGATATATGGTTGTGATAAGTGAGTAATTTCCCATGCACTATGCTGTGGTGTATGGTTGCCATAAGTGAGTAATTCTCCATGCACCATGCTGTGGTGTATGATTGCCATAAGTGAGTCATTCTCCATGCACCATGATGTGGTGTATGATTGCCATAAGTGAGTTATTTCCCTTGCACCATGCTGTGGTGTATGATTTCCACAAGTGAGTCATTTCCCATGCGCCATGCTGTGGTGTATGATTGTCATAAGTGAGTCATTTCTGTGCACCATGATATGGTGTATGATTTCTATAAGTGAGTCATTCTCTATGCACCTTGCTGCGGTGTATGATTGCCATAAGTGAGTCATTTCCCTTGCACCATGCTGTGGTGTATGATTGCCATAAGTGAGTCATTTCCCTTGCACCATGCTATGATGTATGATTGCCTAAGTGAGTCATTTCCATGCACCATGCTGTGATGTATGATTGCCATTAGTGAGTCATTTCCCTTGCACCATGCTGTTGTGTATGATTGCCATAAGTGAGTCATTCTCCATGTACCATGCTGTGGTGTATGGTTATTATAAGTGAGTCATTTCCCATGCACCATACTGTGGTGTATGATTGCCATAAGTGAGTCATTTCCTGTGCACCATACCGTGGTGTATGATTGCCATAAGTGAGTCATTCTCCATGTACCATACTGTGGTGTATGGTTATTATAAGTGAGTCATTTCCCATGCACCATACTGTGGTGTATGATTGCCATAAATGAGTCATTCTCCTTGCACCATACTGTGGTGTATTATTGCCATAAGTGAGTCATTCTCCATGTACCATACTGTGGCGTATGGTTATTATAAGTGAGTCATTTCCCATGCACCATACTGTGGTGTATGATTGCCATAAGTGAGTCATTTCCCATGCACCATACTGTGGTGTATGATTGCCATAAATGAGTCATTCTCCTTGCACCATGCTGTGGTGTATGATTTCCATAAGTGAGTCATTCTCCGTGTACCATACTGTGGTGTATAGTTATTATAAGTGAGTCATTTCCCATGCATCATACTGTGGTGTATGGTTATTATAAGTGAGTCATTTCCCATGCACCATACTGTGGTGTATGATTGCCATAAGTGAGTCATTCTCCTTGCACCATACTGTGATGTATGATTGCCATACGCGAGTCATTTCCCGTGCACCATGCTATAATGTATTGTCGTTACAAGTGAGAAGCTGCAGCCCCTATGCCATGCTGTTATATGTGTGATGGTTGTGTCGCATGAGCGAATAATTTCCCACATGCTGCTTGGTCTTGATTCCACTCGGTCCTCTCCCTCTCAAGGACTGCACGGACAGGGAAAAGCAGACGTTCAGCAGTTGCATCAAGGGGCGACCGGGTGGCCGTGACCCTGACCCCGACCTCCGCAGCTGCAGGTCCAACCACTTTCCGAAGGAAGACTGGTTTCCAGCCATGTGCGTGCAGTTTGAGACCAATGCTCTGCTTGGGAAGTTCTACAGCAACGCGGACAAGCTCACCTCAGTGACCAACATAAATGCCAAGCTGGTCGACCAGCAGAAGAGTAATGTCTACACGTACAGGTGAGGAGGGAGGGTGGGGGGAGGGAGGGGGGGGGGGGCTGGATCAATATATGTAACATTGGATGGGAATGCTCATGGAGTTCAGGAGCTGTGTGAGAGTCGAGGTGGCCGTCCTGGGCTCCCCGTCCTAATGAGCCTTACAATTTCTGTGGACGTAAAGCAACACTGAACCATGCTTACGCATTGGTCACAGTTTGTCCCTAATAATTATGTCAACTGGCATCCGAGGACATGAAACTCTTCATCATCATGCTCATGGCCGAAACTGTTAGTATGTAATAGTGACTGCAGTGTTGTGGATTTGGAGAGTACATGGGTGCAGTGTGTGTACATGCATTTATACTTTATTATGTGCTGTCATGACTGAGTTGGGGGGGGGGGGGGGGCTAGGTATTGCAACCACCTTTTCCAGCTGTTATTTTCAAATGGGGGAGGGGGGGGGGGGGGGCTTTGAAAGTATGATCATTGCGAAGTGTGTTACTTTGTGGTGGGATTTGATGGTGATGTTCTGAGATGTGCCATGGTTACACATGTACACAAAAGCTTTCTCTGTAACTTGCTGGCATGTTAAAAGAAGACAGAAATGTAGCAGACCCTGTGCCCTATGAAAGTAGTGCTTGCACAATGGAACTCACATTAAACAAGCTTGTCAAAGATGATACTCTGCTTTTGACAGTTTGATTCTGATACCCCTTCTCAAGGGTATTTGTTGCCACAAGCTGTAAGTCTGTGACACAGTGTGAGACTGAGTTGGATTCATGGAAGCCAGGACCACTTGAAGGAGAGCAGCAAGAGAAACATTTACATGACTCAAGGGTGGAGTGTCATAGCTTTGTTTCTTGTGGGCACTGTGCATGAATTGTTCTATCTTTCGCATGCTGAGGCTGAGAACCAGACACAGCAGACTGAATGCACAGCTGCTGTTCAACGAGACAGAGATAGAACAATCAAGGTGCCCCTGACTCACCGCTCCACTGTTCAGCAAGATGGCGATAGGGCAGTCAGTGTGCCCCTGACTCACCACTCCGTTGGTCAGCAAGATGGAGATAGGACAATCAGTGTGCCCCTGACTGACCACTCCATTGGTCAACAAGATGGAGATAGGGCAGTCAGTGTGCCCCTGACTGACCACTCCGTTGGTCAACAAGATGGAGATAGGACAATCAGTGTGCCCCTGACTCACCACTCCGTTGGTCAACAAGATGGAGATAGAACCGTCAATGTGCCCCTGACTCACCACTCCAACGACTATGTTTCTGTCTAGCCCTAGCGATCACAGGAGAAGAAGTTATCTATTGATTGTTGCTTGCCTCTGCATAAAACATCTTTCTGGGCACAGATCTTCCTCTCCACTTGCACCCATTCCTTCTGAATGCTTCACCTGTATTTCAGTTCTTTTTTGTTTCCGGGCAAGTTTCAGAGAGGTTGAGGTGAGCTGATGGCCCCTGATTCTGTTCCACAAAGGGATTCAGCTGATTGGTTCATTCCTGATGTTTGCAGGGAGACAGAGTCACGGTTCCAAGACCTCACGGTGGTGTCTGCGTACACAGACGGCACCAACATCCTCACCATCTCCTCCCAGGGAAGCGCGGGGAACCTGCCCTTCCCGCAGCGAGCCTCCTCCGGCCAGTGTCTGGACTCCACTCCGGTGCAGTTCCTTCGCGACTCCCAGGCCACCTGCCTGCGAGCCCTGACCCAGCAAACCTGTGCGGATTTGACGCCCTTCAGCGCCCGGTCCTACGTGGAGGCAAGTTCGCTGTACAACCCTGCCTGCCCGCGGTCCTACTCGGTCAGTTCCACGGGGAGGAGCCTCCAGGACGAAACTCAGCGGGTCGACGTTCAGGTCAACTACTACTGCACGGGTGATGCCGGCGCTTACTTGAAGGCATCGTCGGGTAGGTTCTCGGATTTGGTCCAGCCTCAGACGGTTTACAGTTTCACGTCTGGTTTGGAGAGCGTCAACTGCACGGACACGTGCAGCGCGGATCCATCATGCCTGGCGTACAACCAAGGCCTGGGAGGTTCGACCCCAAACCCTCTCCCGCAGAGATGTAGCAGCGACAGCAGCTTTGCGCTCCCGGCCACCCCAAGCTACGACGCTGCAACAGGCGTTTGCAGCAACGTGGTGCTGGACGTGAAGTACCGCTTCTCCTGGGCAGGACAGACGATCACGGGACTCACAGCTGATGTTATTTTGGGAGACGTTTCACTTGCCTCTGCCCCAGGAAACGAGGTGAGCGTCAGCCAGAAGTTCGGTGCCGCTTTCGTCCATGACTACTCTGGAGCGTCCAACCAGTCGGACAATTATCAGCAGGCAACGGCGGCGTATCAGCGCTCAGGAAGGCCAGGTATGGTTGTTAGGGCCTGATTTTAGAGCTGCTGTTTCAATTAGATCAGGCCAAATGAATCAAATCCAGTCAATCTTCACTGTTCACGATTAAATGTGTACACAGAAATGGAGAGATGCACATGCACCGGCGGACATGCGCACATTAAGCTTGTTTTATACAAATACAAAATGCAACAGAACCTTCATTTTGTGAGTCAGAACATCACAAGTGAAAATTTGTTCTTTGGATGTATACACTCGAGCCCGATTGCAAACACCAAAATTTGTCAACTTTACCATGCGCATCGTATCTTATTTGATCGTTTGAGAACTTAATCAGGTTTCACGGCTCCTGTTTGCAGGCAATGACTTTGGAAAGCCGGTGTCCACCGGGTGCCGCTTGACCAATGCAACAACCGGCGAGTCACTTCCTGTGGACCAGAGTGAAGAGAAGCAGATGGCTGTGTGGAGTCCAGGTAAACACTGACACACCTTGTGTTTATTTGCTTGGGGTTCCCTTTAACCCAGGCAGTTGACCCCATTTCTGGTAATTGATCTGTTTTCTGCAAGTTGACCTGTTTTGTGGTAATTGACCTATTTTCTGCAAGTTGACCTGTTTTCTGGTAATTGACCTGTTTTCTGCAAGCTGACCTGTTTTCTGGTGATTGACCTGTTTTGTGGTAGTTGGCCTGTTTTGTGGTAATTGACCTGTTTTGTGGTAGTTGGCCTGTTTTGTGGTAATTGACCTGTTTTCTGCTGCTGGAAGAATCGCAGTGTTTTCTCTGATGCTGGACACGTTTCTGAGAGGTTGGGGTGAGCTGATGGCCCCCTGCCTCTGTTTCTTAAAGGGGTTCAGCTGAATGGTTTTACGGTATGAAGACCTTTGAAATGTCTGTGCTGAGAACCTCTCCTGAACTGTACACAGTTGTACTGGTTTGGGTGATCTTGACCCATTCTCTGAGTCTTGGCATAGTTAGGAAAAAGACTGGGAAAAGACATATCAAAATTTATCAGCTGGGAAAAGACATATTCAAAATTTATCAGCCCATTTTGGGTGTTAGCTGACTCTGTGTTCTTCTCACTTTCTCAGGCATTGATGGTTTGTGCCAAAATGCTCGTCGGCGATTCCTGACTTTCGGTGATGACATGCAGTCCAGCTGTGTCCTTCATCTGACCATCGACAACATCAACAACTGCACCACCATCAAGTAAAGTTTGCCCTGGGGTGGGGTATAGTGCCGGATAATGCCCATTGGGTAGTTCTTTAGCAGGTAGTAATGTTGCCCACCAGACATCTGTCAACCTTGTTAGCACAAAGGTGGAATTGTTCCCACCATGAGATTTGAAGAGGGAATGGATTTTGTGCTTCTCTCTGTTTTGTATCCTGCTGTAAGCTGCACCCAACCAATAACCACAGAAAAAAAAGAAGGGGAAAAAAAAGGACCCATTAACAAAGTAAAGAGAGTAAACATGGTGCTTAAGGTCCACAGAAACCGTAAGGCTTATTAGGGACGGGGAGGTGGGGAGGGGAAGAGGGTATGGAGCTGAAGTAAGTAAACATGGTGCTTAACGTCCACAGAAACCATAAGGCTTATTAGGACGGGGAAAAGGGGCAGGAGGGGGTATGGAGGTGAGGAAAGAGGGAGATTATATACCTGTCGCCACTCTGTCATCACCAGGTTGACTCCTGCATTAAGGTGGGCAGAGATGAGACCAATTTTAATGTTTCGTTAATTGTTAGGGACAAAGTCACAAGACAGTGTCCACAAACCACAGATGTTTTGAAGAGAAAGGACAGCCGAAGCAGAATCGAGCCGAGGCCCTTCTGCTTACCAGCCTAATGCCTTGCCGCTAGGCCAAAGCAGCTCACCAGACCCCCTGACTTATGTGTGGAGAGTGTGTCAGGTGGGAAAGTTCCCATGCAGTCGCAAACTTGACCATTTTGACTCAGTTCTGTCGAGTCAGCCAGCATTTGCCAACAGTTGAACTCGGCCACATACAGTCCATTGTTAAAGCAGCAGCATCTGTTCTCATTTTGAACTGGTGGCAGGTCCAAGTAATGTCTCTGACGTTTTCTTTCCACTTCCTGTTTAGCTGCAATAGCAGCCAGTACCTACTGTATAGTTGCCGTAACATTCAGTACCTACTGTAAACTTGCCAAGGCAGTTAATAGCTATTGTAAGGTTGTCATAGCAGTCAATACCTACTGTAAAGTTGCCATAGCAGTCAATACCCACCATAACGTTGCCTTCACAGTCAGTACTTACTGTAAAGTTGCCGTAGCAGTCAGTACTTTACTGTGTATTGTTTTTCAAGGCCTGAGCTTAGTGTATCTGTGCTTTGTGTGTCTTGCAGGCAGCTGGTGCTGAATCATCTGAATGTACTGATGCCTTCTAATGTCATTGGTCGCTATGGTTACAACAGTCCTGACATTGATGAAATGTGGATCGAGATTCTCAGGTGAGTTTGACCTCAGTGCTGCCTGTCTGATTTAATGAGAGAAAGAAACACACACACACACACACACGCACACACACACGCACACATATGTATGCATGCGCACGCATGCACACACACACACACACACACACGCACATATGCATGCATGCATGCACACACTCTCTCACACACTCAGACAAGCACATACACACACACGCGCGCATGCATGTGCACAAACACACACACACACATGCACACAGGTAAGCCATACAGCGTTCTGTAAAGTATTCAGATAACTAACCAGTCTCGTCATCATAACAGAATAATTGCTCATCATATGCCGTGCCTCATTTCTACATTTCGACTGATTTCCAGAGAGGACCCATTTCCCGCAGTAGAGCAGGCAACAACAACATTAGCACCCTCTACCACACCAGCAGCCACCACCAACACAAACCCCACCAGCAGCACACCCGCCACGGACAACACCACCCAGGATGTGCCATTTGACCCCTTGTCTCTGCGAGGTGGCATCTGCCAGCACATCGTCAGCGGGATACATTTGGAGGTCTTTTATGCAGAGACTGGACGAAACAGCCGGTACCCACTGTTGGAGATCATTGGTGCAGCTGTCAGGTAGGGGGTGTGTGTGTGTGTGTGTGTGTGTGGTTATTGTTTGTTAGGTGATATCTTTACGGTAGAATACTATACATATGGTTCTGCTTGTTGGAATGAATGTTTTTGTTTTTTTTATGAGTTGCTTGTACAGTGTAGTGAGTTTAATTTGGGTTACAGAATAGTGCTTCATAAGAATTATCTAGTATTGTTTGTGTTCATTTGTACGTGTGTGTGGGGGAGGGGGTATGTTTGTGTATGTGTATCTTTTTGTATGTATATGAGTGCATGTGTGTGTGTGTGTGTGTGTGTGTGTGTGTGTGTGTGTGTGTGTGTGTGTGTGTATACAGATTGTGTGTGAGTGTGTGTGTGTGTGAGTGTGTGTGTGTGCATACAGATGTGAGTTGTGTGTGTGTGTGTGTGTGCATACAGATTGTGTGTGTGTGTGTGTGTGCATACAGATTGTGTGTGTATGTGTTTGCGTGCATGTGCAGGTGACATGTAGGCAATTAGAATTGGTGGTGGGGGTGTCGGGGGCAAAGGATTGCTTATGCTGTATTCAAAAACAGTAGGATCTCTTTAAGACAGTATGTCTTAGTCCTTAGAGTACCTCTTTAGAGACAACTGGGCATTAAACTGGTCAAACAAACCCACACAGACAGCAGAAGAAGAAGAAAGCTTCAGCATTTCTCATCGCCGTCAATTTCGGGGTCCTGCAGGTATTCGGTGAGCGAGTGGAGCATGTCATGCACAGGGCCTGACGCAGTACGATGTCAGAACAACAGTTTGTTCACCCAGCCCTTCGAGGTCAGCAGCTCGGTGCAGTATACACGGGTGTCGGCCACCACTCCACAAAAGCGCATACTGTGAGTACAGCACTTGCGTAAGGGGGGCGTAGCAGCTGTAACTGCGTCATTGTTGTTGGTAGTGGTGGTTGTGATGTGAGTGATTTGTGAGTGTGTGTGTTTTGTGTGTGTATGTCTTATCTTCTGTCTTTCTCTGACTGCGTATGTGTGTGTGGACAGGCATGTTGCAGGTCTAGACAAAATAAGTTTTCATTTAGATGATGCGTAAAACATGGATTATTTGTGTGTGTGTGTGGTGTGTGTTCTCTCTCTCTCTCTCTCTCTCTCTCTCTCTCTCTCTCTCTCTCTCTCTCTCTCTCTCTCTCCCCTATATATGTGTGTGGGTAGGCATGCTGCATAAAATGTGTGTTTGTGTGTGTGTGTGTGTCAGTCTGTGTGTATCTCTTCTGTCTCTGTATATGTTGCAGGCCTAAAAATCTGTATATAAAATTAATTACTCAATGCTGCATAAACGTTGGATGGGGGAGGAGGGGGTGTAATATATAAACACAGAGGTTAGATAATATAAATTTGCCTAAGTTACATAATGTAAATTTGCTGTAAAGATAACTAAACTAAAAGAAAAATGTGCAGCAAGGACTTTTTAATCACTCAATGTGAAGCAGGATGTTTGCCTCATAGAGTTCTTCTGAAGACAGTTCCTCTCTACTTCTGAAAGATTATGTTCCTTTTTACTCTTGTCTTACATCTGTCCGCAGATTTTACGAGATCCACGACAAGGAAAAGTGCGACACAGATACCTGCTACCGATTCTTCGATGACTTTGACACGTCCATTTGTCACTACGACACGTGCTGGCACGAACTGTTGTACCCTCTGACTCAGGGCTACAAGGGCTATGAGAGCGTCAGCTACACACGAGCCTTCACCCTCGTCTTCCTCATCTTTATCCTGGCCTATTTGGCCGTCACCAAGCCATGGAAGTGAAGTCTTGGTCCTCCAGCTGTCTCCTCATCTTTATCCTGGCCTATTTGGCCGTCACCAAGCCATGGAAGTGAAATCTTTGTCCTTCGGCTGTCTTATCTATCTCCTCATTGAAATCCTGCCAGGCCACGGAAGTCTCCATCTTTAGCCTCGTCCTCCTCATCTTTATCCTGGCCTGTTTCGACGTCACTAAGCCATGGAAATGAAGACTTGGTCTTCCAAGCTGTCTCCTCGTCTTTATCCTGGCCTATCTGGCCGTCACTAAGCCATGGAAGTGAAGTCTTGGTCCGCCAGCTGTCTCCTCATCGTAATCCTGCCAAGCTACGGATGTCTCCATCTTCAGCCTCGTCTCTCTCATCTTTACCCTGGCCTACCTGGCCGTCACAAAGCCATGGAAATGAAGTCTTGGTCCTCCAGCTGTCTCCTCGTGGTAATCCTGCCAGACCACGGAAGTCTCTAGCTTCAGCCTCGTCTTCCTCATCTTTATCCTGGCTTTTTTGGCCGTCACTAAGCCATGGAAATGAAGTCTTTGACCTCCAGCTGCCTCCTCGTGGTAATCCTGCCAGGCCATTGAAGTCTCCATCTTCAGCCTCATCTTCCTCATCTTTATCCTGGCCTATCTGGCCGTCACCAAGCCATGGAAGTGAAGTCTTTGTCCTCCAGCCTCCTCGTCTTTGTCCTAGCTTCTAAGCCCCAGAACTGAAGTCTTTGTCCTACAAAACTGAGGGCTTTGACCTATGAAACTGGGGTCTTTGTTCTGTGGAACGGAGGTCTTTGTTCCTGTGGAACTGTGGTCTTTGTCCTATAGAACTGTGGTCTTTGTTCTGTGGAACGGAGGTCTTTGTTCCTATGAAACTGCGGTCTTTGTCCTATGGAACTGCGGTCTTTGTTCCCATGGAACTGCGGCCTTTGTCCTATGGAACTGTGGTCTTTGTTCCTATGAAACTGCGGTCTTTGTTCTGTGGAACTGAGGTCTTTGTTCCTAGGGAACTGCAGTCTTTGTCCTATGGAACTGTGGTCTTTGTCCTATGGAACCGAGGTCTTTGTTCTGTGGAACTGCAGTCTTTGTCCTATGAAACTGTGGTCTTTGTTCTGAGGAACTGAGGTCTTTGCTCTGTGGAATTGAGCTCTTTGTCCTACAGAACAGAGGTTTTTGTCTTAGGGTGCTGAGGCCCTTGTCCTACAGAACAGAGGTTTTTGTCTTAGGGTGCTGAGGCCCTTGTCCTACAGAACAGAGGTTTTTGTCTTAGGGTGCTGAGGCCCTTGTCCTACAGAACAGAGTTTTTTGTCTATAGGGTGCTGAGGCCCTTGTCCTGCAGAACAGTTTTTTTTTTTTGTCCTATGGAACAGGTCTTTGTTGTGTGGAATCAAGATCTTTGTCCTACAGAACAGGGGCCTTTGTCTTAGGTACTAAGTCCTTTGCCCTGCAGAATGGAGGTCTTTGTCCTATGGAACCAAGGTGTTTGTCCTATAGGACTGAATGTGCCTTTACTAAATGGCTCTTCATGTGGAAAATACTACAAGAATAGTTGCAGGTGCACAACCTTTGTGTCCTAGCTTCTAAGCCCCAGAACTAAAGTCTTTGTCCGACAAAACTGAGGTCTTCGACCTATGGAACTGGGGTCTTTGGTCTGTGGAACTGAAGTCTTTGTTCCTATGAAACTGCGGTCTTTGTCCTGTGGAACTGGGGTCTTTGTTCTGTGGAACCGAGGTCTTTGTTCCTATGAAACTGCGGTCTTTGTCCTATGGAACTGCTGTCTTTGTTCCCATGGAACTGCGGCTTTTGTCCTATGGAACTGTGGTCTTTGTGCCTATGAAACTGCGGTCTTTGTTCTGTGGAACTGAGGTCTTTGTTCCTAGGGAACTGCAGTCTTTGTCCTATGGAACTGTGGTCTTTGTCCTATGGAACCGAGGTCTTTGTTCTGTGGAACTGCAGTCTTTGTTCCTATGAAACTGCGGTCTTTGTCCTATGGAACTGCTGTCTTTGTTCCTATGGCGAGTTGTGGATCTGTGAGCTGTTCCTTTCAGTCGTCACTGGTATTGTTTGTGGTGCGAGGCCGCAAAGACATATTTATTACCAGTCTGATTGAGTATGCAGTAATGACTGAGCTGCCTTAGTAGAAAGTGTGTGTGTGTGTGTGTGTGTGTGCTGTTCCTTTGTCACCTCTGTTAATGTTTGTGGTGCGAGGTCACTGAGACATATTTACTACAAGTCTGAGTATGCAGTAATGACAACTGCCTTAGTAGAAAGTGTGTGTGTGTGTGTGCTGTTCCTTTGTCACCTCTGTTAATGTTTGTGGTGCGAGGTCACTGAGACATATTTACTACAAGTCTGAGTATGCAGTAATGACAACTGCATTAGTAGAAAGTGTGTGTGCGTGTGTGTCTGTGTGTACACCTGTGTGTGTGTGTGTGTGAGTGCGTACACTTATGTGTGTGTGACAGAGTGAGTAGTTCTAACTTATGCAACTATGAATGAGGTGTTTCTTATGCATGGATTGAATCTAAACATACAGTTAACATTTGCGTTTCCGTCCAGTGTACATTGTACATGCTTAGTTGTTGAACATCTCGTTCTCATGAATGATGACTTTTGGCAGTTGTTTTGATGGGTAATTGTGAAAGCGTAAGCAGATTCTGAATGTTTACCTGTTCTCATGAATGCTGACATTTTAGTAGACATTTCAGTCGGTAAGGTGCAAAAGTGTAAGCAGATACTAAATGTTTACTTGCTATCATGAATGGCATACTGCTAATTGTGTTTTATGTGTAATGCATGAAAGTGTCAGCAACAACATTCCCATTCTACAATTCATTCACATGAATGTTATCACTGTTATCATAGTACTGTTATAAACATTTTATTGCCTTGTAATAAATTTACAATGAAGAGGCTGCGTTTCTGTTATCAGCTCATGTTTTTGGTGTATTGCTACTTTTACCATCTTTTACTGGCGGGCTTTGAGCACTAACCTTGGTGACCAAAGCTCACTGAAGCAAAGATATTCTACACCAAGATGACACAGCCTGTGGGTGAAGGTCAGTTTCTGTCACCAACACCCAAAAGGCTGTAACATGCGCACACAAACATATAAAAAAACAACTAATATACAAGAACATAAGAGCACAAGCATATTTAAAAAAAACAAAAAACTAATGTACAAGAACACAAGCACAAGCAAGACAAAAGAATGCTTCTTTGTTTTTTGTTTTTATTCTTCATATCGAATTCTTTGCCACCCCCGACAACTTGTTTGGGTTTTTTCATCCACCATACAAATGAGTGCAGTTCAATGCCTTTCGTCAAACAGCAGATGCCTCGGTAACTTACAAACGAAACGAGAAAAATGCTACGGACTTGACGTTCAAAGACAAGGGATATATGCACAGAAACGAGCTATTTGACACCACAAACTCTGACAAATCATCAGTTATCGAGTACAAAATACAGAAACTGAAGACTACATGTCCGCAGTCAACACTGAAGCTGCTCCGCTGATGACAGGGAGCTACAGTGGGTGTGAAGCTGTTCTGTTTGCACATTGTACATCTTGTCAGTTTTAATGTTTTTTAACCACTGAATTTTATTTTCATGCATATATATGCAGCACTCGTTAGTCTCATCTTTTCACTTCACTGGATACTTTTTTTGCACATACTTTTTTTTCTTCAAAATGAGAATGCTTCCCAATGAGCACCTCCACATTCTGACACTCAGGCATGCACCTCTCTTTCACAGTTTCTCTCTCAGACACACACACACACACACATACTGACATCATCCTTGCCTCAAGCTTGGCTACATACCCATCTCCTGGTCACCCACACAAGCACTTGCAGTCCAACTGGGAACTTCAACAACTTATCAATTACACTTCCCGCATCACACAACACGTGGATTCACAAAGAACACACGGCTTCATACACTTCCTGCAGCACCCAACATGTGGATTCACGAAGAACACAGCTTCATACACTTCCCGTATCACACAACACCAGACTCACACACTACATGCAGCTTCAACACAATCTGACTTCAGATGAATTTCATAATGCAGGCGAGTGAAGGATGGAGTCAAAAACATGTTTGTTGTGACTAAAGGAAAACCCCATTCAGTTCAATTTGCGTGAACCTGAATACTTAGCACACTACAATACAGGCACAAACACTTCTGATCTGCACAAAATAACAATGAGAAGCTTCCCAGGGGAGCATAAATGAACGAGTAAAATGGGGAGACATCAAATGAAGGATATTTTGTTCAAAACAAAATGTGTGGGTTTTACCTGTGAAACACAAAATTTGACAACTGCTTCAGACAAACAGCAGTATGCATGTAATAAACTGGTTATGTTTCTATGACTAGAAGATTTTAAGACAAAGTTTTTCATTGCTGTTGCTTTAGTGGACCTTTTAATCCAAAACACAGTTATACATTACCTTGCAGGTTAAGTGCAAACTTCTTCCTGCTTTGTGTAATCAGCGGTGTCCATTTGTAGTTGTACCACAAGACATTTTAGAAATCCATCTGCCTCAATACATTTTAATGATGGAACATGATACAGTAAATGGCCCAAACTTTCATCTCCATAATGTAACTCAATAAAACGAAATTTGAATCGTGTGATCCAATATGCAGACAGCTGTCTACAATCACAAATGACTCTAATGTGAGAACATACCTGTGCCAACCTTGCTAAAACAATCACTAAAAGACTTTGCTTAAACAGTACCTGAAGTAAATAAAACAACAGATGTTAAAGTTTGTTGTCAGGGAATGCATCTGTTTTCCCCTTGAATATGCATCCTGAAGCTAAACACAGCATCATATGCATAATCTGGTCCATGTAGTTGACAATCACACACAAAGTTTGAACTATACAGCTACAGACTGGATATGAAGTTACCAAGAAACACGGCTCTGTTTCCTCTGTTAGACACGTCTGTGATTGAAGTCAGTGTTGACTAGTGAAGGTGATTAAAAGCCAAAAGAACAGGTACCGCTGGACAGGGAACACCACTGTGCGAAGTGGAACATTACTCATGGGTATGTGTGGAACATCCACACACAAAAATTGCAACATGAAAGTTTCTGCCATGCCCAGCTGGCCCAAACTCCCTTTTTGTTTTATAAGCAAGTAAAAGAATCAGTGACCTGATCCAGATTTTAACCCACCCATAATGTTTCTGTTTACTACTGTCATACACCCCCCCCCCCCCCCCCCCCTCCATTTGTCAACACTGCTTTAGCCAGTCAGACTAAAAACAGACGTTAAAAAAGGGCCACAAGCCAAAATCTATGTAGCGAATGGAACAGGCCCAGTACTGTGACGGGAAACTGAAGACAAACCCCACCCTGTGTGCCGAGCATGACTGGGTGTTGCCAGTCAAAACACTACTGCTGGTATTACTGTGCGCTGAACATGCAGGTAACCCATAGCCCTGACCTTTCACCCAAAGCTGCCTCTGCCCACACAGACCATCTCTCCAAAGATGCAAATACACCAGTCCTATTGCCCATACATCAGACTCCTATGGGTGGTTCTGAAGATGCCATGTCAGTCAGGTTGAAGTGCATAGAAAACCTACTTCAAAAACAAATGCATGACAGACTCCAAAACCTGACACCAAAGAAACTTGCCATCACTTCTAACAAAGGTGGCGTTCAACAAACCACAAGACAACAGCTCTACCTAAAAGGATATACAGAAATAAAGTTAAGCCAAGGAGAAAAAGGTATGGATCATCTACTCCATTCTTCACAACATCCGCCAACAGAGGTGTGTGATGCAAGATGCACTCTGGCTTCAGTAGGCTGGCAGCACATTCAAACTCTTTCCCCCGTGCAGGTTAGCATTGCATGGTGAATCCAAACAGTGCCACATGATGCGTTTGGTTGTGAAGCTGCATCACTGTTCTCACACAAGGTAAGACGGCTAATGTATCAGCATGTCCTTTTTCAGATTTTATTATTCCTGAACATAAGTCCCACCTACGCTTTCCCAGACGCCATTTCATTTTGGCTTTCCAGTCAACAGGCCCCCAAAGCTCCAGCGTTCCTTTCCGAAAAGTATTCAACAGTAGCTATGATAGACAATAAAAGCTGGTAAAAAGTTCCAAACCCCTCACACACCCTGCCAACATGAGAAAGCTAATACTCATGGAAAGGTTTACGATAGAGATAAACTAGGCAAATGCAGAAGTTTATGATGAAGATAAACTTAGCAACTGGGTGGGACGATGGAAACGTTTATGATGAAAATAAACTAAGCAACTGGGTGGGACAATGGAAAAGTTTATGATGAAGATAAACTAAGCAACTGGGTGGGACGATGGAAACGTTTATGATGAAAATAAACTAAGCAACTGGGTGGGACAATGGAAAAGTTTATGATGAAGATAAACTAGGAAACTGGGTGGGACAATGGAAAAGTTTACGATGAAGATAAACTAAGCAACTGGGTGGGACAATGGAAAAGTTTATGATGAAGATAAACTAAGCAACTGGGAGGGACAATGGAAAAGTTTATGATGAAGATAAACTAAGCAACTGGGTGGGACAATGGAAAAGTTTATGATGAACTAGACAACTGGGTGGGACAATGGAAAGGTTTATGATAAATTTAAACTAGGCAACTGGATGGGACAATGGAAAAGTTTATGATGCACCAGGCAACTGGATGGGACAATGGAAAAGTTTTGAAGAAGATAAACTGGGCAACTGGACGGGATCTTTTTCCCCCTGACTGCAGTACCTACACGCAGGGTTTCTATCAGACAAACAAATAAACTGGGGGATAGAAAGACAAAAGCACTGTTAGTGGTAATGGTGTTAATGCCGTCTTTGCCTTGGGGAGAAAAAAACAAAAACTGATGGCAGCCAAATTCTAAGACAGGGTTTGAACCCATACACCTGTCCATTCTTTTCGACATATCTCTGATACAAAATTCTCAAACAACACCCCCTCCCCCCCAACTGACCCATCCAATCTAAACTCACTAAAAGTAAGACTGTTTGATGAGTTCTACTCAAACGTGCTGTTCCATGATACACAACAAAGTTTACCCCCACCTCAGTTTGAACAATCTTGTTGAGACAGCCCCCTTCTCACCACCCCCCCCCCCCCCCCCCCCACCCCAGAAAGGCCGCTCGACTTGCTCCGCCTGCATGCTGTAAAAACGATGCGCTGCACACCACCACAGTCAACACCACATCACATATGCCGGTATTTTCTTCACTCATACACACAGTGAACTGCATCTCGCTTCTCCATTTTGCGAAACCATTCAGCACCCAAAACACAGAACACCAACAAAACATTTATATCAAAAAACCCAAACCAAAACAAAAAGCACAAAGGAAACAAAAGGGGGTAGGGTTTCAACTCTTCTGATGCACCTGCTTTTCAGCAGAGCAATAACAATTTTTTAGAAAACTTTGGTGCAGTGCAGTTTACACGGGTACGATATACAGCAATAAAGTCAAATGCTGCCATTGTACTTGTACAAAAAGGTGGGGCTACCTACTTCAGTTGCGCGAAACAAAAACAAAAATCCCTGGTACAAACCGAATGCCTACAAAAGCTCGCATAATTATAGGCTGATGAATACTATGGACAGTTCTGTATCATTCACAAGTACAAACACACATAAACATGGCTAATACATCAATACTAAAGTGCAACATATAAAACCAGTTAATGCACTTTATAAAAACAAAAACAAAATACATAAAATATACTTAAGTACATGACAAGATAATTGAAAAAAATTAATTTGAATCAAAAATAAGAATGGCTGCACTTCAAATGCCAAGACGCATAGGCTAATTTCACATGGAAGTCATCAAAACATGCAGGACTGCCACGGCAGCTTTTAATTTTCTCATTAAATTTCAACTGCTATTCTTTGCAGTTTTTTATACATCAGAACTAGGATTTTGAATTTCACAAATTTGACACCTCTTGACAAAAAACTAAAACAAAACTTTGACATCTCTTCACACAAAACAAAATTCAATCTACAGAAAAATCAAAAAGACAGACCTTGGTATCAGTGGTGGCTGCATTCTTCTCTACTAGCAGAACAAAAGACTAAACACATGAAGATACAACTACCCCCACCCCCCCAACTTCCAAAATGTCAGCAATAGTCCAGTATTTTGCCCCTGTCCCTCCCTGAAATGCTTAATTAGTTCAGTTTTCATTCGTTTCATTTAACGTTTGCACAGAACTGAGCACAGCATTAAAACTAAAGTGATTAAAATGTGCCTGGGGTCGCATACAGAGAGGTTGGAAAAGATTACAAAGGTTATGAGGCAGAGCCGGGCCAACATCCGAGATGGAAAGCCCGCCGCTCCACCCCCCCCCAAAAAAACTGATCCATTCTGACCGTTTTTTTGGCTCTCCATTGAGGATTTTTTTGCGTGTTCTTAAAATCTAAGCTGGTCTAAGGTCTCATGAAAACTGAAGCAAGGACATATTTTCTGAGCTGACTCTGAAGTTCCAAAAGAAAACCCAATTTTAAACTGACCGTAGACACTTTCTTGTTTATTTGTTTTGTTTGCTTCTGTTTATTTTACTACTTGGGTGTCCATAGATATGTACCATATACCCCCCCCCCCCACTTCTGGAAAAAGGACCAATATTCAATACAAGGGCATCCTTGCTGAAAGGCAACCCTATTATTCACCTAAAATTGGTCTTAAAAAAGAGACAGGTGACAGGTTAGCTTACACTGAACTGGGAAAAGCTGGGTTAAAAACAAAACTGTCTGAAAACAAGCAGTGGTCACTGTATGGTTCTGAAAGGTAAGTTCCTCAGTACTATCAAACCAAATGGTGTGAGCATGCGCGTGCAAGTGTGCATGCATGCACCCAAACATGGCGCAGACACCTCAAACCTTAAAGATAAGATAATCATACTGGCTGAGGAATCTCTGAACTTTTAACTAGACAAGATACCAGCTACCATTTTCACTACAAGCAGGTCATCTTGTTTTTTCAGTAACCAGCAGATAACATATTGTTCATGAAAAATCAATGGACTGCCATAGCACTGACAAACCTGTTTTAACAGATATTCCCTGGTGCACAGTTGAAAAAGTACTGGGCACCAATATTCAGAATTTCATACACAGAACAAGGTATAGGTAACAGGTATACATGACAAGACACATTTTCTGCTCGGCACACAGAAACACACAACAGAGAGTATACTCCTCTCACTGAACAAAAAAAATAGAAATCCAAACAAACCCCATGACATTACCTTGACATCTTCACCAACACCCTCACACACACACACACATACCCGCACACACATGCCCGCACACACACACACATGCACACACTGTCATAACGCATACAATCAAATCAACACACTTAATGCAATTTTCAACAAAAACCCAAATGGAAGAAACTCAAGGTGGGAAGGCGGGGATGAAAATTCTCTCAAAAGGAAGGGAAGCTGAGGGATGGGGACCATTGAAGAAATAGCTGTGGGCCCAGAGATCAATTTTAAACAAGGGGAAAAAATTGGGGGCAGAGGGCAGGGGGGTGGGGAGGGGGTTACAGGTTCCAACGAACATCTTTGTTGTGAACTGTATGCCATTTCTGATTTTTTTCAGAAAGAACAGCTAACATTTTTTTTCTCTCTCTCCATTTCTGAAAAACACAATACATACAATATGTCACAGTAACAATAAAAAATATAAAAATCATAATATTGGGAAAGCAGTTACATGTAAAATCATGAATGAATAAACAAAATAACACCCCACACATATAAATAAATAACAAGTGTGAAATAAACGGAAGGGGAAGGACACACACACAAAGGTTACAGAGTAACAAAACGCCACCATTTTCAAGATGGCAGCCACTCAGCGTGCTCCAAAAAGAAGCTATTTACAAACATAATGATCTACAAGATCGTGTGATGCGAAATGTACACAAATGGAAATGGCTACTTTGAAAATGGAAACAAGGTCTTCCTACATCAGACACATAAAAAAAATATATAAAAAATGAAGAAGAAAAAAAGAGAGGCTGTAACTTGTGGCAAAAGCAACTCGATTCCAACACTGAATGAAAATAAACTATGTACACAGTGTGGAAAACAGGAAGTCCACACACACATAAAGGTAATGCTTCAAACACATATGTACAAACACACCATGACAAAGTTTGAAAAGGAACAGGTTTATTCACAAGTGGACACATTTTTTTCATATTTTTAACAAACTTTTGAAACGAGATAAATTATATACAAGTACTGATACCAAAATTTCAACTTCAAAATGAAAATCAAGGCAATCTTCACATACATAAATTTCAAGTCACACAAATGCACAGATCAACATACAAACATGCACATACCTACACTAGCAGAAAAGCAGGCACACACACACACACACACACATGCGCGCACGCACGCACACAGGCACACAGTATCTGATTTCAGCCATGCCTTAACACTTGCCAAATGTTCTGAGCCACCTCATTTTGGGGAAATCCTGCTTTGATCAGGCCAGTGCATAATCTCAAAAGCCTACACACCAAACCTAACCAAAGCAGTACCCTAACAAATCTGGTTCAAAGGCAATTCTCTCAGTCACAGCACTCACCGGTACAAGCAGAAAATGTCCCACAAACTTCGCTCTCAGGTTGCCTTGCATATTTGCATCCATGACCATTTTCTTGGCACTGTGTTGTTGAACTCAAGCATTCTTGCAATCAATCAATTTAATTGTACTGGTATGTACACCCCTACCCCCCCCCCCCCCCCCCCCCCCCCGTTTCTCAACACAAACATACACTCAAAAAATGATTTCCAACATAGTGAAGTGTACCAACAGCAATCCAAACACTTTTTTTGGGGGGGTAGGGGTTGTGAGGAGAGTTATGAGGGGGGGGGGGGGGGGTATTAACACTCAAATCCAACATACACTATGTACAGATCAAAGCAGCAGGTACTGACTTGTGTCCATCTCAACGAGGTAACAACAGCGCACAACCCTCCAAACACTTCCTTCCGTCAGCGACCCCACCTTCAAGCAGTCCCAGACAATGTTTGTTCTCTCAAACATAATACAACTGGCAATGTGTTCAATAAACTCTGTCCCCTTCTCTTTGGCATGTGCAGAGCACAGCCAGTAGCATTCATCCTGCAGCAAAAACGGATGACTCTGGGCTGGATTCTGCAGTCACGCTGAGCCAAGCTTGTAACACACTGCTGCTGTTGCGGCCTGCCGGCATTTGCACAAAGTCACTCCTCTCTGTGCTTCATAATACACACACCTGCCTCTCTTCACCCACTCACAAACCTACACCACATCATGTCTCCTTCGCGCCTAGTCCTAGGCATACAAAGTATGGCTTGAGGTGTTGAAAAGGGGTAAAAATTGAGGGTTGGGGTAGCAGTACTCAGTTTGTTCCTACAGGGGATTAGCCTTCAAATCCACAGGACGGAAGAGAAGAAAAATGTGTATGTGTGTGCGTGTGTGTGCGTGTGTGTGTTTGGGGGGGGGTTGTTGCGGGAGTTTTTTAATTTTATTTAGCTAAAATCATTGCAAAGAACTGGACAAAGTGACAGGACAAAGACAGAGAGATTTACAAACAGAATTACTTTAGCCGGCTCGATAAGTAAAGAAACAGGTTGTTGGGGTAACTCCCACCAAAGTTACTCTGGCAGTCCGACCTTCCCAACACGCAGTCACAAAATGGTAGCTCTCTTCAAAACAAGTCCACAGAGGAGTTCAGGAGCAAATACAAAGCGACCTAAAATATATTTAAAAAAATCCACCTCAAAGAACCGTTTTGGAGAGAAACATGAACACATGGTGCAACAAGACAACAAACTTCAACAACAACAACAAAAAAAACAACTTCGAACTCGACAACCACTCAACTTCCAACACAACAGCGTCAAAAACTGCCCTCCCGAGGCCAATTTCAGTCTCTTCCGTAACCCTTCAGCTTCTCTCGATCTCGTCGACAGTCATGACCTTGGTGCCGTGTGTGGGAAGCGGAGGCATGGAGGGCAGCTGCGTCTTGAGCACCTCAGGTCCGAACCACTTGAGGATCTCTCCCTCGCTGGGCCCGCAATTGTTGCCCGTGGCGCTGACAGGAACTCCCATGGAAAAAGGGCCATTCATCACTGGAAGCAAAGAACTTGTAAGGAATTCTTTTTTTTTATTCTAGTTGTTGTTTGTTTGCTTTCTGGTCAAATGTAAAAAGCCTGCAGAATCTGGAGACTTCTATTAACAGCAACAGGATGAGCAAATGCTTAGACAACTCGTGAACTCAACTCACACCCAGGTCATAAAAACTGGGACGAACATGAAAACATTGGAACACTTTGACTTAAACGGTGGGTCCGCCCCTTTCCCCCAAACAACATATGCGCGCTTGCAACTTCACCACAGCATCAGCAAGGAAATCTACTGTAAATACGCGCACAAAAACAAAGACAAAGCAGAACCCTCAGCAAAAGACTACATTTCCGTCTCCAACTGTCTAACCTACTGCACAGTATCTGTCTCTGACAGAAACCCTCTCTGGACTCCTTCAAATCAAACCTCAAGACATTTCTTTTTCCAAAACAGCGGATCTGCCTTGTTTTCTGCTTCGCAGAGCCGTCTTCCTCCACCTCAAGTCTCTCTTCGTTGTGTGTAAATTCAGTTTGGTATAGCCAGTACACTTGTGTGTGCAGGTGCCAGTGTGTGTGTGTGTTTTGGGGAGGGGGAGGGGGAGCCGCACATGCACCAAGAATAGTCTCTCCGGACAAAACTTTGCTCTTTATCCCGCTTGGCCCCAGACCAGCTACGAATCCCCTGCTAAGGGAATAACTGTGCGAAACGATCCTGGTTTCTAACTGTAAAAATCAATAACAAACTGCAAATAAAAGCTTCAGCTCACTTTGTAATTTTCCAAGTTCGCAAATACGTCATTGTTGTATATTCAACAAATTTAGATTTTTTCACTCAAAAATAAAAGCATACACTTTTTGCTCCAAATTCTGAGGTGTCCTCAGCTGAATGTCAAGTTCTGTTAGGGTGCCCACAGCGTAACTGGCTTAGCAAATTTTCCAGTTTGAATCTCCAAAGATGAAGCTCCGCGAGTTTGTTTGGGTGCCCAGGGGCCTAGGGTAAGCAACTGAGCAAAATTTGCAGTTCAAATCTGCAAGGAACAGCTAGAGACCCGGTCACAAATCCATGAGAAATGAACTGCAAGGCCACAGCAAGAGACTCTACAAACTGTATGGAGGACCCCCCCCAGCCACCCACCCAAACCTCCCTCCTGCTAATACCTACCAGGTTTGTTGGCCTGGGAAAAGATGGGGTGAGCCGGGGAGAAGGAGCGCTTCAGCCCCGAGCTCATCCCCACGCCGGAGCTGCTGGGCGGCGCCAAGCCCTGGATGGCGGAGGGCAGGGAGCTGCGTGGAGAGAGAGGGGACATGGGGGCCGCCGGGTTGACCGCCGGGATCACAGTGCGCAGGGGCTGGAGCCGAGGGTCCATCATCCGCTGGTGGTGTGCCTGCAGAGCCGCCAGGTGGTTCATGTGGTTCATGGCGTTCACTGCAACAAGCGGCCGGCAAGTGAGCGGCGGTGCAGGAAACGCAGACAAGCCATCTTAAATGGGTTGCTTGCAGTTGCAACAACAGTTTTAACAACTGTCCCTCGAGTTTTAAAATATGCCATATCTGTTATTGTCTACTGTGATGTGATATATGTTTAGCCACATATGTAATTTCTCTGATGAGATAATAGTCTTGAATCAGTAATCTTTCTGACCCCACTGCAACGTAAAATCGAGACATTAATGACGACACAACACAAAATAAAGACAAAAACAACGAAAATGGCCTGTGTCAAACTGGTTATGCAAATAAAATTGTGAAACAGAAATAAAACAAAAAGGCTGAAGCGGAGACGATGACCTTTTCTCTTGGTGCTGTCTCCATCCCCAGGTGAACCTGTGCAGTTGACAGAGCAATAGTCCAATTGCTACTCCCAATTTTGCCCATCTCTGCAAACAGTCTCTCCTCCTAAAGACCTTGACGCTCTTTCAACATGTCTGCCAGTGCAAACATACATACATTTATAAATGAACAAACCATTAAGACACTCATGCGACCACAAAGACGAAAACTGTTAGCAAAAATGGGAGTAATGACGCTGTTTCTAGCTTTATCACAGACCTGGTTCAAAGGAACCAAGCAGGCAGGTCTTACAGGTCAACCAGGGACTGCAAGCAGCTTGCACAGCCTGTCCTCTCAGAGAACCAGTCACTGATGTACACTCAATTCTGGACACACACACACACACACAAAAACAAAAAAACACGGGCGATACTCCAGCCCCACCGAGGAAACCTGTGCCCTCACCTCGATTGATCTGCTGCATGATCATGGCATTCTGCATGGAGGCCTGGGTGGCGGCCTGCATGGGGATGGGCCCCGGGGCGATGGGCATGAAGGGCGGGGGAGGGGCGGGGCCGGCACCCAGTGGGCGGGCCATGGGGGTGCTCAGGTGCGGGGGCAGCACCACGGCCTGCTGCGCTTGCTGCTGCTGATGCAGGCGCTGCTGCTCCAACAGTTTGTTCAGGTCAAAGCCCCCGCCCGTGCCCGAGGTGCCGATGATGGGGCGCGGCTCGCTGTCCACTTTGGCCACAGGGGGCGGGCCTCCGCCCGTGAGGGGGCGGGGCTGGGGTGGCCCCCCTGACGGCCCACCTGCTGACACCGAGTCGGCTGAACCTGTCCACAGAAACGCTATAAGTGCAAGATCAGAATTTCACCATATCAGGGTACAAAAAGGGTGTTACAGCCAGGCTAGAAATATGTCCTGGTAGTTCAGAGAATCACATTCACTCCATGCTCACTTTATTCAGCTCCTCTAACCACCAGTTTTCATGTCCTCTTCCCATACACTACTTCTTTGGGGAGGAACACCACATGTTTACATGTTTATGAAGAGAATAAACAGATAAACTCCTTAAGGACATTCTGAGAGACCACTATTCTCACAGGACTACTTTTTGTCAAACAGTATTTGTATATTTCTCTGTAAATGAATCCCATACTAAACACCACCCTTCCACCATGACCACAACTTTTTTTTGCTTCTTCTTTTTTGAGTACAGGTTGGGGGGGAGGGGGAGGGGGGGGCCAAATACACCTAGTGCAATCCTAAACCCAATCACTGGCAACAAAATGTAAAACAAATCTATAACCCAGCAAAACGCCACCCTAGACTCTGCACTCTCACCCACCTTTCACGATGGGCCTGCCGCTGGCTGCGGAAGGGGGCGGGGCCACAGGCTGCCCCACCAACGGGCGAATCATGGAGAGGCCTTTCATGTGCGCCATCATGGCTTGCGCCCCGCCAAACACCATCTGCAAAAAAACACCCAAATAAAACATGTGCCACTGAAGTCTCTGCCAGATTTTCTCTCTCTCCTCCGGAAAAATTCCACAAATATACCATGCAAAACCCCCAAAAATCAACCACATTCCTTCAACAACTGGTACACACTAACTGTTCTCTTACACAAAAACGACAACACACTCTTCATCAAGGAGGTTGACCCTGACTAGCATCCGCACACACACACACACACACACACAGAGAAAAATATTCAGTATGTGTTACTGCCTGCTGTGATGTGGTACATGTTTAGCCACATATTTAATTTCTACTATGAGACAGTAATCTTGAATCTTTGAAAGAAAGAAAAAACCCACCTTGTCGTCCAAGCCATCAGGCAGGTGATGGTGGTGGAATGGGGAGTCATCGTGGGAGCCCAAGTGCAGCCCCTCCTCCATCTGACTGCTGAGGGCGGAGAGGTTGGAGCTGAAGGAGCTGGGTGTGTGGTGCTCGCTGTGCTCCATGCCCAGCTCCCCGCTGCCCAGCGCCGAGTCCTCGAAAGAGTCCGACCCTTGCTTCTCCAGGCTCTGCTTGTGGTTCTCTGCTGACACACGACACCCGCAAAACCTAAACACTGCAGCCTTCACGTCTAGACAGCACAGGACCTAACTAAACACTCAACAAAGTTGAAGCATGCCATGCAAAACCTAAACACCGCAGCCTTCACGTCTAGACAGTGCAGGACCTGACTAAGCACTGAACAAAGTCAAAGCATGCCACGCACAACCTGAACATGGCAGCCTTCACATCTAGACAATACAGGACCTGACTAAACACTCAACAAAGTTGAAGCATGCCATATAAAACCTAAATACGGCAGTCTTCACGTCTAAACAGTACAGAACCTGACTAAACACTCAACAAAGTCTAAACGTGCCACGCAAAACCTAAACACTGCAGCCTTCACACCTAGACAGTACAGGACCTAACTAAACACTCAACAAAGTCAAAGCATGCCACGCAAAACCTAAACGTTGCAGCTTTCATGTCTGGACAGTACAGGACCTGACTAAACACTCAACAAAGTCAAAGCATGCCACGCAAAACCTAAACACTGCAGCCTTCACGTCTAGACAGTACAGGACCTGACTAAACACTCAACAAAGTCAAAGCATGCCACGCAAAACCTAAACACTGCAGCCTTCACGTCTAGACAGTACAGGACCTGACTAAACACTCAACAAAGTTGAAGCACGCCACGCAAAACCTAAACACCGCAGCCTTCATGTCTAGACAGTACAGGACCTGACTAAACACTCAACAAAGTCAAAGCATGCCACGCAAAACCTGAACACGGCAGCCTTCACATCTAGACAGTACAGGACCTGACTAAACACTCAACAAAGATGAAGCATGCCACGCAAAACCTAAACACTGCAGCCTTCACGACTAGACAGTACAGGACCTGACTAAACACTCAACAAAGTTGAAGCACGCCACGCAAAACCTAAACACCGCAGCCTTCATGTCTAGACAGTACAGGACCTGACTAACCAACCTTCATGTCTAGACAGTACAGGACCTGACTAAACACTCAACAAAGATGAAGCATGCCACGCAAAACCTAAACACTGCAGCCTTCAGACTAGACAGTACAGGACCTGACTAAACACTCAACAAAGTTGAAGCACGCCACGCAAAACCTAAACCCCGTCAGCCTTCATGTCTAGACAGTACAGGACCTGACTAACCAGCCTTCATGTCTAGACAGTACAGGACCTGACTAAACACTCAACAAAGATGAAGCATGCCACGCAAAACCTAAACACCGCAGCCTTCACGTCTAGACAGTACAGGACCTGACTAAACACTCAACAAAGTTGAAGCACGCCACGCAAAACCTAAACACCGCAGCCTTCACGTCTAGACAGTACAGGACCTGACTAACCAGCCTTCATGTCTAGACAGTACAGGACCTGACTAAACACTCAACAAAGTTGAAGCATGCCACGCAAAACCTAAACACTGTAGCCTTCATGTCTAGACAGTACAGGACCTGACTAAACACTTAACAAAGTCTAAGCGTGCCACGCAAAACCTGAACATGGCAGCATTCACATCTAGACAATACAGGACCCGAATAAACATTCAACAAAGTCTAAGCATGCCACGCAAAACCTAAACACTGCAGCCTTCACATCTAGTCAGTACAGGACCTAACCAAACACTCAACAAAGTCTAAGCAATCTTCACACACAAAAGCAAAACTCCACAGACTTCAGTCTAGTTCTACATGATAGCTAAGATCTCAACATGTAAAGTGTGCATGCTGTTTTACTTTGCCCATTAAAAGCGTTCTTTTCAATTTTTGTGTGTCTTGATAAAAAGGACACAGACTTCAGATGTACGTGGTATCTGAACTGTCAACAAAATCTAAGTATGTTCCAGGCTGCCTCATGGACTTCAATGGAATATATAATTCCTGATCCTACGCTCAAAACATGCTCAAATTTTTATTTTTATTTTCAACCTAATCTTCTTCAGCTAGTCTAATAAGCAAACTCAAAACAAATCAAACCCGGGGGTCAGAACTGTTATTCATTCAGACAGTATTTAAAAATGCACTGAAGTATCCTTGCTTGCCGGTTTCATCACAAGCTTTATCTAATTTGACTTTTCTTGACAACGTGGTCTCTCTTTCTGCTAGTGTCCTGAGTGGTCCCTTTGCAGCTGGCAGCACAATCAAATCCAATTACTGACTCACTCGTTCTGGTGTTTCCTAATGCAGCATGCGGTGGGAATGCTGCATAATTCACTGCAAACACAAATCTGATTCATTTAAGCAAAGACCCTCCACAAAACTCTCTCAAAGTACAATCCCACATACAACACATGGATCCCCAAACCTCAGCTCCCAGCTACCATGGCAGGCATCACAGAAAACGACTGCCAAGACCGACCCATTAGTGTCGTTCAATCCATAGCCCAAAAGCATGCTTGTAGCATTTAGCAGAAACAGAGGAATAATAAGCAGGGAATATCACCATTGATGGGGAAATGTTGGGGGGTGGTGGGGGGGGGGAGGGGGCAGGGGGGGAGGGGGAAGATCTAGTGACTGGAGAGAAGCCTCTCAAAAATAAGTTACTGACCTCCAATGTCTTCATCGCTCTCTTTGGCTTGTTTCTCCTTCTCGGACACCCGGTCCGAGTGCATCTTTCGGATGACCGACGTTGGGGTGAAGGCCATGGTTGCTGGCTGATAAACAGACTACGCATTGTACTTCATTACAACTGTTATATAGACTCAAAACACACAGAAGTAAAAAGAACGCTTATGTCAATAGACAATACAAACTGATATATATATATATAGAATGCACACAATACTTGGTACAACTGCTCAGTTAAAATGAACTCCACATTGTACTCATTTCAACTCATAAACAGGCTGCACATTATACTTCTTACATCAGATATAATAAACTATGCATTTTACTTGTTCAAACTGATAAATAGGCTCTCACTGTACTTCTTGCAACTAACAAACAGACCCAACACTTGTGCTTCATCTCCTGAAATGCTCAGAATGCAGCAGCAAGGCTTACGTGTTTAGCCAAGAAATCTGACCACATTCATCCGATTTTTCAAACTGTGCATTGGCTGCCAGTAATTTCAACTCTCTGTTTCAATTCCATCTCAGGCACATCCCCTCAGTATCTGTCTGATCTCCTTCAACTTTTCATTGAAAGCCATCTTACAGGCAAGTAAAACTGACAGCAACAGCCAATACTTCATACACAAATAAACAGTACACAAATAAGACTTTCATCATGACTATTTACCTAACCTGGTCAGGACTATCTTACCTAACAGTTTCCATCTACTGTTTGCTAGAACCTAGGTGACACCTTGCAGCACAGCAGACAGACAGCACAGACAGACAGACGCTGTGGCCACTACCCACACGGCACTCTCTGCCCTACCTTGGACTGGCTGGTGGTGGCAGTGGTGGTGGTGTTGGTGGGGGTGGACGGTGCTGCCGTCTTGTTCATGATGTTCACAGTCTGCTGACTGGGAGATTTGTCTCTGGAGACAAAAGAGGGTGAGCTAGTTTGATACGTTCCGTTCGCAAAAATGGCGATAATGATGATGTCTTCAACTTTATCACACACCTGGCTCAAATGAACCATGCAGACCTCTCAGAATCAATCACTGAACATACACTAAATTCCTCCCCCCATACATAGTAACTGGATTCTAAAATGTCCACAGTCACTACATGAGAATCAAACACTGCTACAAGCAAATGCATTTCAAACACATTTTCACGTACAGAAGAGAGCAATATCAGAAAAATGACCAGAATCAGAGAGAGTTAAAATTTTCTGACATGACTGAGAGCAACCACAGAGTCACATGGTACCACAGGGCTCAGTACCGTCAGAGTCCTGCCATCTAAGACTCCGTGGTTATAATAACAACAATTCTTTTACAGCGCCATGCACTGTGAACAAAATGACAAGCTAACGGTGCTGTATATTCTACAAGTACAAAGAAACATTAATAAAAATCAATGGACAAATACTATGAAAACACTCAACAAGCACTATGCATACATACAACACTCAAACATTACACACACACACATTAACCAATTTTAAATTAAGCTGTACTTCAACCAACTCCCCCACCTCCCATCATGTTCTTTGTAAAGTGCTGAGTTTTTTTTAAGAATCTGCGCTTCAGAAATGATTGTTATTATTATCACACACACACACATATTAACCAATTTTAAATTAAGCTGTACATTAACCAACTCCCCCATCTCCCATCCTGTTCTTTGTAAAGCGCTGAGGGCCTTTTGAGAAGCTGCACTTCAGAAATGATGGTTATCATCATCATCATCACACACACACAGACACACACACACACTGACACACACACCACACACTCATGCACACAAACCCAAGTCAATATCAGTCTTCAGACACCTACCGTTCCTGCTGTTTCTTCAAGTACCGCTCCTTCTGGTCCTCCAGCTTGCGCTTGATGAGTGCGGTCTGCAGAATGGCCTGGGTGTGGGCCACCAGCTCCTGTGGGCTCGGCACACGCTGCAGCACCGGTGACCGCATCCCTGATGTCGTCTGAACATCCCCGAAACACAGATCATGGTAAACCACAGGCTAAATACTACGCACCTATGTCAAAGAATCTAAATATTAGAAGCTACAGGTCATACCGTCTTATACATTAACCCTGACAACAAAATGCAGATAAAGACAAAAGACAACAACCTGATGCAGTGTGAACATCAAAAACCACAGGTCACATTTAAAAACAATTTACAGCAAGTGACCATATCCCTGACGCCATCTGAGCATCAGAAACTACAGATCACGCAGAAGACAGCACTGGTGCCTGCTAAATGATAAGCACCCAATCATACTGCTGCATTTTTCAAGTGAGATATCTCTCGCACACACGCGCGCGTGTGCACACACACACACACACACTCACACTACCCCACAACAAACTGACCCCATTCTGGTTTTCAATGCGTAGTTTATACAGCACTCACTGCAGCCTGTACTGTTCTCTTACAACACAGTCCTGCTTTCCAACCCCTTACAGACCAAGCATCACAGTACGGTCTGGGAATGGCAGGGTGGTCTTACCGTCAGGGTGTTGGTGGACAGGGCCTGGCAAGCCATCGGGGCCAGCTGCACTGGGTGGATGGGGGAGGGGGCGCTCAGGTGCCGGGGCGGCTGCTGGCTGAACACTGCAACACAACATCGGCAGGTGCACAGTCAAGGGAAGATGCATCGTGTCAAAAGGAGGACATGTTGTTGATCACTTTTATAGAGCAATGTAACAACCTTCAAAAGAGTCATAACCATCATCAAATCAAGGCAACAGAGCAAGTGGCCGCAACAGCAATGACACCATGATGCTGTCAAAATCAGCAGGTAAATGTATACATCATTTGAGACCATCGTCAGCGTGATGCGTTCACCCATTCCCTGCATAGGATGTCATGTGGAGCCCCCCCCCCCCCCCAGTACATACCACTGGCCTATAGGAATATGAACTCAACATTAAATGTTGCATGACATTATGTTCTCAAAATGAGCATTTTAGGTGAGTTTACTCTGTTTTGATTTTAGGAAGAAAACTGCCACAACATCACAAATTCTCTGGAGGGGAAAGACTCATACAAACACATCATACAAGATCCAAACACATAAAAGGCTCAAAAGAACATCATACAAGATCTTTAACATGTTCACAATTCCACCCCCATTTACCACACACACACACACACACACAAAGTATCCACAAAATGACTGCTGAAGTTCACAAATCTACCAATCATCAAGTCAGTAATACTTCTTTGAATACTGGTTACTTTTTCAGCAATCCACTTCCACATCCCCATGAACAGCTAAACACATATACACCTTACGTAAGCGGCTTTGCATGACGTGACATGGTGCATGGTTGTATGTTGACAGCAGCAGTTTCATGTGGCACCAGCCTTGCCAGCGCTGTAAGTACACCACTTCGGTGGATATTCAAAAACGCGCTATAAAAAGCTAGTCACTCGTGTCGAATCACATGCGAACACAGTGAGTCTGCTCAAGAGCAATCATCATCATGAACAAAATGTGATTGGAAAAAACACACAAAGAAACTCACTGATGGGTGAGGGCACTCTGGCGGTGGCAGGGTTGCTCCCCTGCTGCGAAGTGACCCGGATGCTGGGAGGGGGGAGGCCCGGGGGCAGGGGGGAGGGGACAGGCCCCGGGGTGGAGGTGTGGCCAGCCACCATGCCCGGGATGGGGGAGGCTGGCTTCATCACGATCGTGGGGTTCTGCTGTAAGAAGTTGATGACGTGGTCCTGGGGCGGCCCCTGGGGTACCCGCCCCACCCCCTGGGGTAGGACTGGGCGAGGCGCCACGATAGGGGGCTGCTGCTGCTGCTGCGGCTGCTGACCTGGGTGCTGGATGATGGGGACCTGGGCAGAAAGCAATTCACACTGTCACAATCAACCGACTGCCTGCTTTACACACACAGCGGCAAATTCTGCACACATCATCTTAGCACCATGGAAATCTCACAAGTCAGGATCTTGAGTTTGGAACACAGTAATGGCAAGCTTTGGCTTTAAAAAGACCAGCTTCCTTATAATAAACCCGGCACAACAACTGTCCCCTTTCAGTTTGTCCTTACCCCAAGCCCCCCCCCCCCCCCCCCCCCCCCACGTCATTTTAAGTAGCTGCATTTTTAGTTTTTTTCAATTTCAGCAGGCACACCAGAAGCACCTTTTCATGAACACAATCAAAAAAATAGTTACTTCTGATCGTCATCTTTTGCCTGGGTACAGCATTATCCAAAACTTGTTTTCCCCCAGCAAGGAGAATTTCCAAGGCTGTGAAATATATCTGTGACAGGGCCAACACTTATCCAAATCTACACATGAACTCTTAACTCTGGCACCATTTGACAGAATTTTGCTTGCAGCTACCTGTTAGGCTGCAGCGGGTGCTTTAGCATGCACAGGCCTGGGGCGCACAGGATCAGCGTTTCATCACTGAGCTGTACCTCCACCTCATTTTGCACCAAGACCTGCCAGTAAAATTGCCCCCAAGGTTGGTACAGAAGGTAGGCAGGCTTATCCTCGACCCATGCATACCCCATTTCCAGCAGACACTACCATGGGCCCATGCATATAGGCCCTGAAAGACGAGGAACTGCTCCCACCACCCTGACATTAAGGAAGACAGGGAAAAGGTTACTACCATCTGAACACCACCACCAACTTACCTTAGACATCACTCCCTGCGCTTGCAGACCCGCCTGTTGTTGCTGTTGCTGCTGCTGTTGCTGTTGTTGCTGAAGCTGCTGCTGTTGCAGCTGCTGCTGCTGCTGCTGCTGTTGTTGCTGCAGCTGCTGCTGCTGTTGTTGCTGCAGCTGTTGTTGCTGTTGTTGTTGCTGCTGCTGCTGCAGCTGCTGTTGCTGAAGCTGCTGATGCAGCTGTTGCACTTGCGCCTGCACCTGAGCTTGAGCCTGGGCTTGTGCCTGAGCCTGGGCTTGTGCCTGAGCCTGAGCTTGTGCCTGTGCATGAGCCTGCGCCTGCTGTGCCTGAGGCACCGGGTGGTGCATGTGCTGCAACGTGAACTGCTGGATCTGACGCTGCTGCTCTTTGTTCCGCAACAAGGCCTGTGAACAGAACCACAGAGCTGTCAACATCTCTCAGAAGGAATTTACAACACAAGACACGACAAAACAAAACCCCTAAGATTCCACATCCCTCCTACTTCTCTACTCAACCTTCTAGAACACCAGCGTGCTCTCCCCAACTTTTCACAGATGACTTGTGCCACAGTCAGTCAAATGGATGTACTCCATAGTTACGTGCCATAAAGGTCAAGCTAGGAAGTTCTGTTACTCCACACAGCTTTGTAATACCAAAATACAAAAAGAAAGCAACGACCCTAAACCAGTCAGGTAAGCACTTAAAAAGTGAGCAAACTTCACAAAGCAGCTTTAAACCCTAGCTCTTTCTTCTCTCAGTCTTACCTGAGTGAACTCGTTGTGTGCTTGTGCACCGAAAGATGGGGACAAAGACCGCAGATCAGCCGTCATCTGGCCAAACACAAGTCACAGCTTCATTTAAAAGCAGTCAACAAAGAACGGCACATGGGAGAGCAACAAAACACCTACTACCATACAGGCTAAAGATTCAGCTTGAGGGATGGGAGGGATCCCCCTCTAACTACATAACAACCAAACAATCAACATTAACATGTGTTGTCTATTCCCTTCCCTTCACTCTGCATTCACCCTAGATGCAGACGTTCCTTGACCCAACAACTTCAACGGCCTCCCTGACTCAGATCGGTCTTTTAGGCTTTGGCTACGCTGGTGTCAAACTCGGAACAAAGTCCAAGAGCACTCACCGATACGGGCGGACCACCGCTGCTGCCCACTTTCATGAGACTCAGCAGGCGGTTGAAGGCGGACTGGTCGCCGTCGTCATTGCGGGGGGCAGTAGAGGCAGGGGGGGCCCCCGGGCCCATAGGGGCAGGGGTGGAGTGGGGTGTGGAGGCAGGGCTTTGTGGGGAGTTTTGGTGCATGTCCGCCTCCAGCTCGGCAACAGTCTTCATCTTGCGTTGCAGACCTGCCGGCACAGATACATCACTTGGACATCAATTCACAGTCACTCCCCCATACACATCAATCCAGTCACATACAAAACAATTATCAGACTAAAGGACCCAAAGTGTACAGAACAAAAAAGAATTTTGAAAAACGCAGTGAAGGTCAACAGCATATTGCCTTAAGTGGCTGGAAAACTACAAAACAAAGAGAATGTGAACAATGCAGCAAAGGACACACAGGACTTCCCAGACGAAACAATCACACCCAAGACTATCGTACTTTGGTCTTCACTGTATTACAAGATACACTGTCATACTATGGCTGCCCTAACACAACAATATGAACACAGAACGCCTCCCGTGTCCTATTTCTGCAGAGCACTTTCATCCTTGCTTGGCTGCAATGTCTTCTGGGAATATGGCATGTAACACATATGGTGTAACTCTGGTAACACACTTCTTCGTCTGTCTAGGGTCCAACTTTAACAATTTGAAGACTGACACTTTTAGTGCGTGGTGGGTTATTTTGGTGTTTCCATATCCACCAAACTCTAACATGGATAAGCAGGATACTTAACAGGCATTTGCGATTTTTTTGCGCCCACACACATTCGAGGGACCTTGGTTTATCGTCTCACCCAGAGGACTTTAGTAGAGTCTGTACAGCATTTGCCTCACAGAGAAATCTCAGGGTGGATGCATAGCCTAGCATGTCATGATCACCCATCTGCATGGTGACCACGCTCGATCACACTCGGCGTTGGTTTTTGAGAGCGAGCGCTCTTGCTCTGTGCCGCCTGCTCTCCCTCACACAATACTGGGTATTGCACACACACAAACCTGATGGAGCCACTTAGACAACACTCTAAACACACACAAACAATGCAGTAACTAAAAAGACAAAAGCTGTCCTAACAAAAGGGAAGCAAGAACTGCTCACCAGGGGGTACGTTGGCAGGGCTAGCGGTGCCACTGGATGAAGCGCTGTCACGGGCACCACCAAACAGCATGGCCTTCAACTGAGCTTCCGCGTCTTGCGTGGAAAAACTGCCCCTTGAACTGGGAGGCGCTGCAAAGATCAGACAAGCACACATTTTACTTACCAGTCAATTTATACCTTATCCCGAGGTGGCTTCTGCCTCGCATAAGAGGAGTATGGGGGAAGATTAGGTAAACCAGTCCCACGCACAGTTTTTTGTTTTGCTTTTTTTACAGCAGAGATCAGCTCAAGTGCACCAATTCCACTCTTCTGGCCAGTCAGTCCACAAAGGCTCAGCAAGCTGAGATGGCCCAGCTGCATGTGAGCTGATTTCACTGATGGGTTCCCACACTGTGCCTAGTACACAGCATACAGCATTTCACAATGCACCAAGTTTTCTTCTGCAGACAGAAACAGACCAGGCAGCCTGCTGAGATCTGTCAGCGGGTTGGTCACTCACCAGCAGTTCTACAACAGCAGGATTAAGACATAATTCTGACAACACAATGCCTGTCTTTTGCAAGTCCTCTTCCACACTCTTCATTCTGAAATTCCCCACATCGACATTCAAGATGATGCACCCAAGAAGTGCACAAAAAGACAGCATTAGCCTGCAGCACCAGCCTGCCTGAGAAGAGGTTACACAAGTTTACAAATTAGCCGATGCTTTGAGCCCATTCAAACCACATAGGGTTATATCAGGGCTAAAACACAAGTTGACCAAACTTACGTCTTTGCCAATTGTAATTACAGCCACCCATGTCCGGCTCATGAGCATGCACGACCACACCAAGTTTGATTACAAGTGAGGTTGAGCAGCTCAGAAGATATGTTCCGGACAAAGCCCGAAAACATGGACAGAAGGACAGACACACAGACAGGAGAGCGGATGGACAGGGTGATTTCTAATTTTGAGGGGGACTGGGGGGGGGGGTTATAAGAAAACAAACACCTCCATATCTTCAAATGTGTACACAGTACTCCTCAACACTCACAGGCATTGCCCGACTTCTCCAAGGCGGAATTGTGGAAGAGGGCGGACACGACCGGGGGGAGGTTTTTCTGCTGCGTGTAGTGCTCGGGGCCGTGCGTCAGGTTGTCCTTGTTGATGGGGAACGGGTGGAAGAAATGCTTCTCTCCATACAGCGCAGCCCCCGCGTGGGGAGGGGGGGAGGGCCCCGCCGAGCTCTTGGAACCTTCCAGCATGTCTACGCAAGACAGAAACACACAAGGCATGGTTAGCAGCACTTTGCTGTGACTGTCACCTCAATGCATCACAGTCACAAATCTATACTTTCCACTAAGAAGGAAGATTTACAGAAAAATGGTATAAAACAGTTTCAATTAACACAGCCATCCATTTTTCACTTTTTCCCCTTTTCTCTCACACCTTTTAAAGAAAAACTCCCTACCCTTGCCACAGCTCTACACTAAGATCCACCCTCCACAACCCAACACATAGTCCCACTTATAGAAGTGACTCACCACTCAGGTAGTTGAAGTCATCGCTGACGTTGGTGGGGCTGTTGCGGTGGTTAAAGACCAGGTTGTTGTTGATGTTGCTGTTAGACAGGCCCTCCATGTCGTGGCCAGCCTGGTTGCCCGCAGCCATGGCCTGGGCCGCAAACCACTTGCTGAAACGACTGCCTCCTTCCGTGTTGATGGCCTCATGGGGGTCCTGGAGCAAGTCCTGCACAAAGGGCCACAAGACACTGCAGGCACGGCAACTCTTATCTGTCTGACCTCCTCCAACCCTGCACTCCAACCAGATGATTACAATCTACATCCGACACCCAGACTTTTGTCACTCCTTGCATAAACACAAAAACGTTTGCAGAAAGATCCCGTTCTCTTACACTGGCCTGTCTGCTTGAAACAGTCTGCCTCCAACATTCTCCCCATCTGATTCCTCTTCCGCCTTCTAAACCACCCTGAAAACTCATGTTCATCAACCATTTCTATATGTCCATCTCTTTCATGGCCACATATCTTCTTTCACTGCCGTGTATCCACTGTGCATTTTTCTTGCCTGATTCATCGCACAAAAACTGCACTCACCACCAGTCCTGGAATGTGATCGATGTTGAAAAACTGGTTGAAGTCAAACAGGGAGGCTGTGTTAGGGGATGGCTGTTGGGGGGGACGAGCCACTTCCATCTCTGCCGGTGCTGCTTCCTGACAGCCGCTCTCTTGAGTCTCTAAAGTACCATTGCGGTCTTCCATTCCTAAGCCTGTCAAAGTGACACCAGTTAAATACAAATTACCACATCATGTTTTCACTCATTTTAAACATCAATTTTAGACAAACAGGATCAGAAATCTGGTAACATTCTGCTGTTTCTGATTCCATTCCTATCAAAAGGCTTCTTCACTTCAGTTCACTTGCAAATCCCTTACAATATATTACCCACTCAGTGCCACCTTACTATGTGTTAAAAGTGCTACCTAAATGCCTAAATTGTGTAACAGAAGCTTCCTCTTTATGAAACTGACTGCCATACTAATGGGAAAAGCAACGGGAAAGGGAGCATAAAGACAGGAACTAAATTCTGAACAGCAAACTGCTTTCCGCTCGAAAGTAATTACCAAAACAAGCCAGCAGAATTAAAAAAAATTAGGCATAAAAAATAAATGAAACAAACAGCATAAAGTGAAGATGAAGGAGTTGGCAAAAGCTTCTTGGAGAAAGCAACGCACCGTTAGCCTTTTCTTTGGCATCCCCTGCCTCATTGACAGCAGCAGGAGGCACTTTTTCTTCCTCTGGATATTCGTTGGCATCAACCTCCGCTGCCACCTCCTCTTCTTCCTCCTCCTCCCGACGATTCTTGCGTGCCCTCTCGCCTTCTCGCTCAAAGCCACGCAGTTCAATCGTTTCGTTCTGACTGGTGGGGCCCCCTGTGAACCACTCAGGTGTTTCTTCTTCATGGTGGTATCGTCGTCGACCTGAGCAACACAGCGCACAAGTGAGAATGGTCTTAGATAAGCATGCTATACTTTCATGGACTCAATCATCAAATATCACCATGGCCTCAGTCATCAAGCATCACCTGTCAAGTCAACCACGCGAGATGAACATTACTACAATCTGCCCCCACTGCACGCTATGCTTTCATGGCCTCAGTCATTAAGTACCACCTGTCAAGATTCAACCCTGCAAGATGAACATCACTACAATCTGCCTCCATCCCCCCGTTAACTTTAAGATTTTTCATTGACATCATAAACCTGTTTCAGAAATTGTCTACCTTCTTGCAGTTCATGAAATCCACACCCCAAAAACAGGCATGACTGAAAGCAGGGCAGCTTTTAAATTATGTAAAAGATTTCCTAGAGTAACATTTGAAGAATCATTTGAAGTTTATGCTGGTTTTTTAAAACATATTTTCAACATTAAGAAAACAAAGATGCCAGCAACATTGGTCACACCAACATTTATGTACATGCACAAGCATCTACATATACAGGCATCCACACACAAATACACACCTCCACGATCATATCGTCTGTTTTCATCCCTATCCCGATCTCGATCCCGAAAATCTCTGTCCCTCTGCACACAGAAAAATGTATCAAAAGTAACATTAACTGTTTGGCACACAGAAAAATGTATTAAAAGTAACATTAACCATTTGGCAAACTGCAACCAGCAAAGGACAAAGAGCCTTGTCAGTATTTGTTACTCTGTAGTCTAAGCCAAACAGCAAACTTGCATGTAGTTTCGTTTTGATCCTGCCACTGTGCCAGACGCACACCTGGTATATATACTACATGGACTAGATCACTCAAATAATGGAAATTTGGACGTATCTGATGCAACAAAAAATTTAACTAAATTTAAGATTGAGTTTAATCAAGCTCTTTCAACTTTTCCATGAATATAACCTCTACCGAGCTCTAATCATTCATACCTGTGTTGGTGACCTTAGTTTGAGGTCACAGATATCTCTAAAATGGTTAACAGCCAGTTGTATTTCTCTTCATTTTTCTCTCTTTAAGTCTTCAAGACATTCACACTTTGAAGTTTCAGGCTTTGTTAGTTTAACCAACAGCATATAAATACAGGCATAAACAAAACAAAACAACATTAACCTTTTAATCATTGGGGGGTTTTCTTTTTGAGGAGCACAAGTTAAAAGCATACACATGGACAAAAATAAATAAAAAAATGATGGATTTTGTAACCCGCCAATTCACTAAGAAACAATGCCACATCTAGTCTTCAAAAATGTACTGTACAATTCACTCAATTAAAAAATCCCACTTACCCGCTCAGCCATTCTGTCTCCAAAATCCCTGTTATCTCCACGGCGGAATCGATCCGACCGCTCAACCACATAGCGCCGATCTCGGTCCCGGTCCATGCGGTTTCGGTCCCGGTCTCTGTCATGCAAGTCCCTGTCTCGATCCCGGTCCCCCCTGTCCCGATCATCACGGTCATAGCGGTGGTAGTCCCGCTCCCTGTCCCGCCCTTGGTCCCGGTCAATCTGGATTCGCCCACTGCCAATGCGCCGTTGGTCCCGACGATCCCTGCTATAACACACAGCGATGGTACAAAGACATTAGAATTGGAAAACTGAAAGACATTAATAACAGAAAACTAAGAACTGTCAGGATAAACCGGTGCCATGCACAGACTGAAAACCGAGTTTTATCATCAATTACCTCTGAGAGGTTGTTTCTTTATAATGAAACACCATGCCTGTTGTTCTCTGTCCATGAGGGCAGACACAATAAACCCTTGTATATGGGATGTGGATAACGCACATTTTGCAGCGCATGCTGTTCATCTACTTTGCTTTCATTGTGCACCTACAACCGACTCGGTTCCGGCAAGCTGTGGCTGTCAGCATTAAAGGGGACCCCAACTGAAAAAGTGTAACAGGAATACACTCACACCAGTTCCAAAGTCAAAATACACTCACATCAGTTCCAATGTCAATTAAGTCCATGAACCCACAGCTATTTAGTGCTGACAATTTCTCCAAGCCTATGATATTCGCAAGTCGGGCATATGTGGCAGCTATGGCCATTATTATGTCACGAGCTAACATTTTTCTGCACTTTATTCACAAACAGCAAACCATCATGGCTGTTCCCTGAGCTCATATTTGAAACAAAAGAGCATTTCCATTTCATAAATATCAACAAAACCACCATAGAAAGCCTGCAAAACTATCTGCACACTTTCACCTTTTCAGACCAGCTTACATCTGCGTTTGGGATCCCCTTTAATATAACTTCAAAACAATACTCCTTGAACACCATCCCCCCTACACCACCTCTTCCCCCTTGTTTACATCCTGCAAGTTAACCCCATTACACATCCATCCATCATGGTAAAACAAAGACCTCTGACCAACACTCTTTCTCTTACTGTGCTCAAAGGCAACAGAATTCTCCCTTCTGACATCAGTCACATTGAATCCTCCCATGACTTCAAAACTGCTTTGAAACTAATAAAAGCTCCCCTCTCCAAACAATACAAATTCTTTCTCATTTTGTCCCCCCCCCCCCCCCCCCCCCCCCATCACTTCTGTGCGCTTGTGTGTGTGGTGTGAAAGAAATAAAGCATTATGTTTATAGATTATTTCTGAGGTTATATTTATACATTTTTGTTGATCTTAAAAGCGCAGTGTGCTCACCCTTGTCAGTGAGATACGGCGCTATAGAAATGACCGCTAGTATTATTATTATCTCTCCACCTGTCTCTGTCTCGTTCATCTCGATCTTTGTAGTCGCTGATGCTGGACTGCCGATAGATGGAAGGTCCCCCACCCCCCATCTGAGACGACGAGGTCTTGGACACCTGGCATCCCGTGCTGAAGTTCCGTCGCTGCGGACTCAGCACGATGCCATCCTGTTCCTCCTTCAGTCGCTCTTTGGGATCCGAAGCTTTGACAAAATATTCTAACATTTAAGCCCATTAGTCACATTGTATGACAGTTGATTCTTGCCAATCAGCAATGCTAGTGTTTAACAGGTCACAAATTGTGCATGCTGATTCTTGCAAAGGCTCAAAGCTAGGGGTTAACTACAATGTCAACAACAAAATACTCTTATGAAAAACACACTCTCTGAGCAGTGTCCAAAATTGTATTACACTCATGATCCATTACTTGCAGACCTGTTTACCCCTTAAATGCACAAGTGTAGTTTGGGTAGTCTAAATGTGTAGTCAGGAGGTACAATGTGAGTCATAGTATCAGTTGAAACTGGACTGATTTATCATTCACACATTCAGATTCTCATTCTCCTCAACGAGTCAAAATAACACACAAGAAACTTTGTCTATACAAACAATAAAACAACAAATACAATTATTTTTGCTTAGTGTAACACTGTAATTGTAGTATGTTCTTTTTTCCAGTTACAAATTTGACAAGATAATCAGTTTGCCCAACCCCAAACAACCCGGCCCAATTTTTCTCTCATCCTTTCTATGAGCTTGATTGAATTGATATAATTTTCAAAAATCAGAAGACCACAGTCCCTGAAAATAAAAACGTAAGGCGACAGCAGGGCCTTTTCCCAAACCCAACAAAAGTGGGTAAAATCCCCCACCCCCCCCCTCCCTTTTCCCCCTTAAAAAATTGTGGAAAAATTTAAACCGCTTTTTGGAATTGGGAAAGAGGTGAATTTGTACAATCAGTCGGGATCAGCCCCCCCCCCCCCCCACAAACAACCCCGGGCAAAGCACCCTACTCAACAGCCTAGTACAATTTTTTCCGACCTCACAACAGTGTGGCAACGAATTTTCTCATTGGCTGATCCCCAACAAAGTAGCCAATCACAACCACGTTTTTTTAAGGGTGATAAAAATTTGCTAAAGGGGGGAAATAACTCTACGGACTAGTGCTATCGATGTTTACAATGCGGAAAAAACTATATCAGTTTGTTGCTTTAAAAAAGGGGGGGGGGGGGGGGGGAACGGAAAAGGAAAAGAGACAGACTTGAAGCTGGAAAAAACTTTCCATTTGCCTTGAACTCCTTGTAGGACTTGCTCTCAACAGGTTGCTTACAGTCAAATCACGCGACCACCATGCTTGCATGATAAAAGTCCGATTTGCAGGTGGTGCAAAGAACAAGTTCGCTGCCTTTCCTTGAAGGAAAAAAACCATAAGCTTAGTGGTCAGCTGGGAGAAACTTCTGGGATGGAACTTTCTTCCTTTTAATCGCAGCAGCAGAGCCTTTGGAGGCTAACACTTAGTCTTCTGGGAAAAAGTTTCATACGCTCGCTTCTTCGACTCGGACATTTTCTCCCAACTGAAGGGAGTTTTGGATGCTTCAGAACCTATGTTTGCGCCAAAACCAGCGCTGCTATTGCAAGACTTGATCGGGCGTATCATAAGCGGGGCCCTACCTTTTTAACAGGGGCCCTGTCAAAAAAAGGACGCATCAAAAAAAGGACCGAATTACGCTCGTCGCTTGGGAGCCGAAACGAAGTCATTTGCGTAGTTTGTGTAATGCAAGCGTAGATGCATAGTTTGGGCTTCAAATGTGTAGATTTCTACGCCAAAAGCGTAGACTAAACAGGTCTGATTACTTGTCAAGTAATACATCTGGCACTCAAACTGGGGGGAGGGGGACACTTCTGTTCCATAATTATATATATATACATAACCACCACACAAAGCCAGCAAGTATTCTTTTCCCCATGCTTTCTTCATTTTTAGGCTAAACTGCATCATCGCTTGGGATTCCGATTAAATTTAAAAGCAAATTAAAGCAAACTTTAAATTGAGTCTAACACCAAACAATGCCAACTTTTCATTTTCTGACAACTGCATAGAAACCTACTTGATGTTTTCCTGTTGCGGCCAAGAAGTTCTCGGTCAAGGTCAAGGGGTCGGCGGCGATCACGATCACGCCCCTCTCCGATGGTAAGCGGCGAATTTTCACGCGAACCACCACACAATGCACGAAACCACTTTTCGGGATCCCACAAGCCATCAGCACTGCAAACCAAAACACACAACTTCTAATGCAACAAAACTGTCCAGATATTCATGCAAGTATTTAGGTAATGCTATTTTCATAGTCTTTGAACTCTGTCCCCATCTGCCTTTCTTCTGACTGGAATAGCCTCCGTGATGCTGCTGCCACAGCACCCAGCATCAACTAACTCACGCTCTGCCTTGACGCCCTATGGAAGAACCTGCCACTGAGTTTTTTCATAGTGGCAAAATCCATCCCAGTGACGTCCAGCTTGAATGTTGTCAGCCCATTTCTTTCTCCATTTGCCCTATGCCCCCCCCCCCCCCCCCCCCCCCCCCCCCCGTTCCCCAGAGAATGGTCTTGGGTGGGCCAGATGCCCGATACACATTGCAGTACCACTGCCAGTTTCTTCTTCTTACCGTCATCAAACGTTCTTCATAGGGCTCTCCAAGTCTGAATAAGCTTGCGCACAGTTTTCTTGGTGATATGGTCAGTGTAGTGAATGCCCAAGCCCAAGGTCTTCTTCTACAATTTGACAATTTCTTAAAGGAATGACGTAACAATTTTCTGCAAAGCATCAGCTTCTCTGCATAAATACATCACCTCAGTACTAGATTTTACACATTAATGTCCACACAATGTGCCCACACACACAAGCACCAAGATCATCCACATCCACATCAAACACTCCAACTCATCATTCAGTGGTGTAAAAGCAATTTAAAGGAGCACTTACGTATCAAAGTTCTTGTCTAAACATCTGGGCCGATGCCTTGACAACTTTGTTTCTGCAAGTCGGAAGAGCTCGTCCTGTTCAGGCAAAAAAAGGTCACAGGATATAAAAACAAGAGAAACTTTACCATCAACTGGTAAACACTATTCTAAAGGCTGCATTTCATCAGCTGAAACCACCTCATACCAAAAACATCCAAATGAACACTTTTTTGTGATAATACGCAGCTGGACTATCTACCTACCACCCCTGCTAAACCTGCATAATCATGAGAAACCATAACCATTTATACAAAATTAACACACTGGCTTAATTAGACTGACTTGAATACCAAAGAGGCAGATCAGTTCCAGTATGCTTTATAAAATTAACAATATCTGGGCTACATAGTATGAGGCCAAGGCATTTCAAATTAGAACTTAAACAAGGTGCACCCCTTATTCCCCCTTCCTGTCCTTGAAAACTCCACAGATAAGGTGCTCCCAAACTAAGGCACAGTCATGAATGATTACCAGAACAAAGTAAAAAGCGCTGGACACGTGTGTAACACAAACAAAAGTGAATACGCAAGACAAATGAACTTTTAGCTTAATCCTTCTCATGTTGATCATGGCACATCAGCATGCTATGTCATGTTTGATCCTAATCAGCTCCAAACAGCTGACCAGCAAGGAAAACACAAACAGGATTTGAGACCCCACCTCGACTTTCATCATGCTACTTCAAAACTGTTACACATATTGTGATAACCTGCCAGTTACTGATCATTTACCAGCACAGACCATCATGAATCCTACATTGTAAAGTGGTGGAGTAGATATTGCTCTCCAGTCTGGACACAGAAGATTTAAACCCTCGCTATGACCTTTTCCATGGAAGAAAACATCTCAAATTTGTGACTTTGTGAATCTAAACACACTTCATGCTGCACCAACAACATGGTGAATGTTACTGGTCAACTGAATCTGAAGCTGCAACATACAAAAGAAATGCCACATAAAATCTCGCTGTTGATGTAACTTTTGCTCTTGAGGACAAGAATCCAAGGGTTCAAATCCTGACAAAGACCACGACCTTTATGCCAGTTGCATCTGGCCATGCTGCAAGTTACAACAGCACACCAGTGACCTCTTAGCAACTTCATCACAAAGGTTATGTGGGTCAGAAGACATAGGCTTACACTGGTAACCAAAGTTCAACCAAGTTTAGCTCAAACTCCCTTTGGTCTAACCACAGTAACCTCATTCACAAACCACAGCTCAACTTATGCCTCTACTCCGGTTTCTCAGAATCAAACACTGCCAGCAACAGCAACAAAAAAGGGGAGGGAAAAAAGGAGCATTTTAGTGATTAAACAACTTTAAAATGTTGTCTTTGCTCTGCAGGGGCTTGCAGACTGCATAAAAATAGAAAGACATGGGACAACCAAAATTCATATTGTTTCAAGACTCAATAGTGACAGAAACACTGCTTTTTCTCTGCATGGCATTGTTTTGGCCAAAACCCATGTCAGCAAACTCCATTTGTATAACAGGGCAACATGTAACATAATGCACACTTCAGGTTCAACAACCAAATCTCAGCTAAATTCAGTTCTGATCTCAAAGTCCTCCACAGCGAGTCCAAACAACTGAGAAAATCTGACAGACACATGCACAAATACACACAGACATTGTGTACAACAAAGCTGAATAGATAAACTATTTCACCAAGGGCACAAAAACATATGAATGCTGCACGATTCACTTAACACTTTAACAGAGAGGAGCCCCACTGACCCGGTCGTACTGATGATCTGGCATGGGGCCTGGTGTATCCTTGCGACACACTTTCTCCGCTTGTTCCTCATCCTCACCCACACTCGATGCATCCTCCCTGTCCATCACTCCGTCGCCAGAGCACCCTGAAAGAAAATCCATTACCTTTGACGCTAGTTCCATTCTGATCTTTCAAGATCAACTGCTTCATTAAGACTGGAAGCCCCATCCACTTTTGTCAAGTCTGGCAAACTTCAATGCCAGCACAGTAGTGCCATGAAGGCACAGAAACCCCAAATGGGTTGGATTCACCATGGTGTCATGTCCTGGATTCGGAGGTGGAAAATTACATCACTATGGACATAACATGTTCTGTTAGTTTTTCTTTGAATATTTGTAGAATTGTACAAGGATAAATTCATGCACTCCTGTTCATTGTATTGCACAGATGAGAAGGTGATTGGATAAAAAGCATGATGTATCAGTCGACTGATAAGGCACTGCGAGAATACTTCATGGGGGAAAACAAAAGTTCTCCTGCACAGTTAAAATCAATGCCTGACTCCTACCTGAATCAAAACTGCAATTTCTTTTTACAATACAGTGCTTCCCTGGCATTGTACTTGTCACAAATTTCTTTCAGTGTAGACCCACAAAACTTTCTGCAACAGTTTAGTATTGGTTTAAGACCTCCCTTCAACTTCAAGTTCAATCTTGAAACATCTGAGATTTGAAAAATCTAAAACAATTTTTTAACTGCTTTATGGCCAGGTAATGATGCACTTTCAGCCATTCAGAAGATATGACCCATATTTTTTGAAAGATTGTTCAAGCTGAAAGCCCTTATGATATTGACCTTCAAAAAAATTAATGAAACTCTTCAAAATTTACTGACAAACTTTGAACCAGTATACCAAATTTGGTTTGCACAGAATTCAACAGTCTAAAATACAATCAAGAAAATTCTTTCTCAAATATTGGGACCAAACTGCGACTCAACCTTAACTCTGAAAATTAGTTCATCTACTGATACACCAGAACACCCCTTTTGGCCACACACAAAAATTCAGTGGTTCTGAAGATGTCATGAACACATATTTATTCTCACAATCTAACTGTATGACTGCATGAAAGTTTAACAATAGTAGCAAAGATTCCTGCATTTCATGAGAAAAGGACAGACAGGAACAAAAAGGGGATTTTAACTTTTGCTATGACCTTGACCTTTCAGTGTTCAAAACTTAGTGCAAAACTTGTGGTTTATGGTGATGTACCACTGTACAAAGTTTGGTTGCCAAAGGTTCACAAGTTCAGAAGACATGAGAATTAAAGTATTTCTTGATAATCTGAACCCTTGCTGTGACCTCGACTTTGAAGATAGCAATCCAACACTTCTGCTAGATACTCCAATTTGTGATGAGACACAACCATACCTAGTAAAGTAATAGCAACAGTCTGGAGATATGGGATGAACATAATTTCTTTCAGGTCAGGAGTGGAACCATACTGTGAGTGTGACTGCGACCATGAAAACAGCGAGCCAATCTTTTTGCATAACAGTAATTTTCATTAATAACACTCTGTCATGATGATGGACCATCAAATCAAGTTTGGTGGCAAAGGCTGAGCATTTTAAAGATATCATCTGGACATAAGTTTACAACCTGAAAAGCAGACAGTTGGACATGGCAATTTTCCAGTATATTCCTTTCTTTAACTTTGTTGCTGGGGAATGGGGGGGGGGGGGGGGGGGAGAGGGGTGGGGGGGTTACAAGTCTACAATAGAAAAGAAGGGGCACAAGCTCAATTAGTTTGCCAAACTTGCTGCAAATCCAGTCTGGCCTCTTTTAACAGGAACACTGCTTTGATTAGCTGAAGTTGTTTTTTGTGCATTTTTGACTGACATAACGGAGCAGTCTACTGATAACTGAACTGAACCTGGGTCTGCCTGATGCATCCAACTAGTATCACAAGTTACAATACCTATCAGAGCAGTTACATGTCAATGTGCAAGCACACACACAAACATTTCTAACAGCAGTTTTTGTTTTGTTTTGTTTTGAAATTACTTACCTTTAAAGTTAGGATTAAACTAACAAACAAATACTGAAGAAAAGCAAACGCTCAATCAACTTGCACCCAGAGTTAGGGTCAAATTTCTTCTTTAAACTTCCCAAGACCTTCAACCTACTATCATAAGTATCAACCACTGACATTATGGCTTTATTAATATTACGTGGTTGGTCTACTGGCAGGAATTCTGCTTTTCAAGTCTACCTTCCAAGTTCATTCAATTTCATTCTCCCCAAACTTCACCAAGAACAAACTATACATTAACACTGCCACTGTGCTACAAGACTTAACACTTCTACTGTTCTAGTGCTGTTTCCATCTGAAAACAGTCTCACTCTCAGACTCAGAGACAGGTTAGCTTATCAGAAAGATTCATGAATTGTTAAAACAAAGTTTACACATTATGTACAACTCTTAAGAGAAGGCACAAAAAGTAGCAACATTAGTGGCTGAACCACTTTTCCCTTTAACTACAAACTTTAACACTTGCAGGATCTGGAGATATGCCTCTCCCCGACTCATCAAGGGATCCTGAAGTAATGAATTGTGAAGCACAATTTGGTGTAATCCACAAAGACAAAATAAACTTAGTCCAGGGGTGACGCTGCCTTTTAGTCATCTGCATCAACTAACATGAAACATTACGTATTTGGTGTCAGTGGTACAAAAAATGTGTACAGCATAACCCAGAACTAGTGAACAAACAGCTAAAAATGATGGAGTAACTTGACTGCAGTTGTACTCACAGTCACAATTTAAAACTAATAAAAGTGAGCAAATGAAACTAGCTAATACTAGTAAAAGAAAATTTAACCATACACAAAAAAGGTGGAAACATTTGGTTGATCTGCCATTCACAGAAAGTTTCAGTCGTACATGGCATCATTTACAAAGTTAAACTGTGCAGCAGATATATTGGTAAAAACCTAGTTTTCATCTATCACAGGACTTGGTAATGAGATGAAGTTAAAATCAAGGCCACCGCCATTTTCTCTTGTTTGTATACAAGTGTCTACGCATTTTTTTTCTTTTCAGTTTAATAATCTTTAACCCTTGGATAAATGTTGATATATGCTGACAGTATGACTAAGCATACTGGCTTGTTCCAAATCCCATTTCTGAAACCATGTCCTCTGTTGATTGACCGGAAAATATCACTGATCAGTTTGGCAAGGTGCACAATTTCTGGTCAGTCTGATAGTGATACAGACTGATTCTACTTCCAGATACAGTTTCTTTAGGATTGGGTTTCAAATTAATTATCGCTCTTCGGAAAGGTATATAAATTTCATCCACAGACAGGGCACAGCTAACTATAAGGTGCAGGGATAAGACTTGAGGGTGAAAAAGTATTGCCTCCTAGTCCAAAATTTACAGCAGCTAATGCATTTATTTTATCATCGCCCAGCTTCTGCCCTTCATTGACTGCCCTTCAGTGCATGGTGGAGAGGAGTGTGGGGCCACAATTGAGATGACACCAAAGATTGTCAGCTGTGTAGCTGTACAGACTTTGATGACACTGAGTTTACAAGCCAACCTAGTGTTAAGTGATGTGGCTGCCACAGTGAGCCATAACTTGTTGCATTGCTGTTCAGTCATCTTGCATATGGCCCAAATGTGTATGGCACCTGAAAAATGCAATATTTATGCAAAATTTTGCACATAATTTGACTCCAGAGACATCCTGGGATTGGTGCAAAGCCTAGCATGTAATGGTCATCCATCCATTTGATGACCACACTCAATCATGCTCAACTTTTGCTTTCATGATGAAGCACTCTTGCTCTGTGCCATCAACCCTTTGCCTCATGACTAGTACCAGACCACACAACCGTGAGTCAAGAAAAATGTCTTAACCCTGTTCAGCATAGCTATCACTGTATCAGTTACCACTGTATCACTCTCACTAGTCTCAGTATCAGTGAAACCATCAGTGTATCACTTACCAACACTCACTACGAATTACGATGGCTAACTGACAGTTAAGGATCAAATGAATTGGAAACGTGGATTGCGGCACAGTAATGTCCATGTGTCAATGTGTAAACAAAAAATAAATACTGAACAAACCCTAAAAAATCTTTTGTCTCTGCTGCCTGAAAAAAAAATCGGTTGTCACCGACAGCCGTTTTTGGCGATTGTCAATTCTGCAACGTCCGCTGCCACATTACGACAAGTTTTACAGAATTATGTAAAACGACAAATTATGTGTGCAAACACTTTCAAAGACGCCCACGAAACAGTCCTTACTGCTCTCGTAGTCACAGGGCAAGCGATAAAAAATTTTTTATCACAACAACGTTATTGACATGCAGACTGCTCTATGTTGCACTTTATTTTCTTACCTCGTCTGGTTGTTTGAATTGCTTTTGCCACAAGTTACGAAGTCGAAAAGTGAATATAAGATGAAATCATGAAATTAAGGACGATAAGGTCAAAGTAGTACACAAACGCTATGATTTAACGGCTAGGAACACCAACGAAGACAAGAAAACGAAAGCCTGTACACTATCTTCGAACGGCTGCTGAACAACATTCAGAATACGACGGTCAGCTACTGCGCATGCGCGAATTAAGGGTCATTACAAATTGTTGTTTTTTTCTCTGCTCGTTGAATAGTTGCACAATTTTCTAAGTTAGAAAAATACTGATATGCCCTTCAAGTATGCACAATTTTGCTTTTAGAGTTGAAACCAAAATGCAAATCGGTCCAAGCCGACTGTTAATTTTCACTCAACAATAGCTTCCGGTGCGACGGTCTGTCGTCATCAGGAAACATGGTGTTGCAAAAGTGCCCATCATGTCATTCATGCGTTAAAGAAGAAGAAAGAAAAAAAAAGGGGGGGGGGGGGGGCGCAAAAGCCACAATCTCCCCGCCTACACGAAGCTATATTTTGACGATATGTAAGCCAAAAATGAAAATAAAGACCGAATTTATAAAGGCTCAAAATTTGCGTACGCCATAGTTCATGCGGCTTATTCCAATGGTTCTGTTGCTCATACTCAGTGATACAGGTTACACTACGTACGCCACATTCAGTTTGAGAAAATAAATTTTACAGTCTGCTGGTTCCACATAGAAAGAATTATGGCAGCTTTTTGTTTTGTGTTTGTGTTTATTTTTGACTGCTGTATTGACTTTTTTGTGACGCACCTTAACCAGCCCCCCCCCCCCCCCCCCCCCCCCCCATCATGTTCCTTGTAAAGCGCTGAGAGCTTTTTAAGAATTTGCGCTTTAGAAATGATCGTTATTATTATTATTATTATTATTTGACATGGTTTTGATTTGGTTCTGCTTCGTTTTTCTCAGTAACTTGACTGGAGTTGGACTGATGATCTTGATCTTTTACGTATAATTAATATGTTACAAATAAATAAACGTATTAGTTATGCTGTTGTTGTGTTGCTGTTGTTATGCCATACAGTACTTCTCGAATTTTACCCAGAGCAAGGAGTCAGAACTTTGGCCACGTCTGAACGGAGAAGGGGGGGGGGGGGGGGGAATTCGCTTAATGACGTCATCAACTTTTGTGTACTATTATTTCGTTTCTGCAAATGGACACATGAACCACTAGGTTTTCTGATCCGCCACAAGGTCTGCATGCTGTTGGCACAAACTTCGGGAACATTTAACTAGCAGTTATGTCTATTCTTCAGAAGATCGCTGAAATTGAAGCCGAGGTATGTGGATTAATACACTGGAAGACTCTTAATGGTAATTTTTGTGGGGACACGCAAATTCAAACGGTGGCGACTGAAATCATGACAGTACGAACTATGAAGTATGATACTTGATAGATCTGTCTGGCACCTGACGAACTATACATTGTCCCTAATTATGTCAGAAAATTAAGCCCACATCACCAGATTGTACAGTATAAGTTTTTGTATCAACTCTAGCATAATTCGTGAGCCTGTGTATCGGTGTCCACATACATATTATATGTCAGTTGTAGTATAATGATAGATGGCCTTGGTCATCGTGTTAGTCTGTTACACTGTAAAAAAAGAACTGTCAAGTGTCAGTATCACTGGGCTTTATAGGTGTAAAACCCTGTTCTTTAGCAATTTCTCCTGTGACAACAGGCCACACGAACAAGAGTTTTTGTTTTTTGTATGATGTGTCTTGATGCATGACTCCAAATTTTCTTGAATAATTTACAGTCTTCAATGGTACACCACTACATCATAGTACTTGGGATGAATTCAGTCCACAAAACTACAAGTGTTTGTTTTCTCCTCAATAGTGCTAGTAGTGGTAGCCTCTTCAGTAATGGCAGCAAGATTAGTCTATAAGTATAAGTGATATTTGAATTTAATATTTGAATACATTTACTGATTTAGTGTTTACTGATTTAGGCCAGTTGGATAGCCCTGTTTGTGTTTCACACATGCTGATTTTTTCAGTGCCATCGCCATTTAGAAGATAATCATGATAATGGGGGATGTTTGCACTTTATACGATAGATACATGGGCCCTGGTTGGCTGGTATGTAGGGCTTATAAAAATACATGTATAACTATAAGTTATTTAGACTTAGAAATCTACAAAGGGCTTACTTAGAGATGAAGCACTTAAATTTTATTATTAATATGATTATCACCATTTTCTTTCAGAGCTGTGACAAATGCAAGACATAAGTTAAACTATAACTTTTTGTAATTTGAAGTGTTTGAAGTTTATAAATTATAAAAAAATATATAAAAAAGGGGGGGGGGGGGTAAAGTCAGTGGTAAGAGTTAAATAACAAAAGCATTTTGTTTGTTTTCAGATGGCTCGCACACAAAAGAACAAAGCCACCAGTGGCCATCTCGGTTTGTTAAAAGCACGACTGGCGAAGCTGCGACGCGAGCTGATAGAACCTAAGGGTGGGGGAGGTGGGACTGGTGAAGGGTTTGATGTCGCCAAGACTGGAGATGCTCGCATTGGCTTTGTGGGTAAGTGTTGCTGGCAGCAAAACACCCTCTTTTCAGCCTTGCACTAGTTACCGTCTCTCTGTCAGTGTCACGGTTTGTCTGCATGTCTGATCGTTAGCAGGTGGATGTATTACAAGTTCATCATCTGACTCAGTGACTGACTTATCTCTCTCTCAGTCTGACACTAAGCTCTCTCTCTGTCTGTCTGTCTCTGTCTCTGTCTCTCTCTCTCTCTCACGTTAACACAATAACAGGTTTATCAGATACAAAATTAATGAAGCATAAATATGTTTTTAATTATAATGATCATTTATAAATACATTTCTAATACTTTGAATCTTATTATATTACATGTGTATGGCAAAAAGTGCAGCACCTGTTGAACTAAAAACAGTGTGAATAAACAAGTTTGGGGATGGGGGTTGGGGGGGGCAATATAGTTGAAATGTTGGTAAAATATTAATGCAAAAGATGAGAACTACAGAATCCAATTTGCATTACATCCTGTCTGTCTCTTACTCCCTCTCTTTCAGAGAGAAAAGCATTTTAAAACTTCTGTTTTTGTAAATTTTTATTGCAAAAAGTATGTATGCTGTAGAACATACTGCATACATACTTTCTGCAATAAAAAGTCACTAGCCAACAAAAACTGAAACTGGCAACTAATAAGAAACATATCTCCAACATTCTGTGACAAGAGTTTAATTTTTTTTAAATTGAAAAACATGATTAGCTATGTCTTTAGTTTATAAAGTAAAAACATGGGATATTAATAAGTCATTTCATGCAGAAAATTAGAACACAGCGTGACTAAAACTCAGTGAGCAACAGTAAATATTCAAACAGTGGTGCCTTTCCTCCATGAAGTTGGCATTGCTCAGTTTGAGAATATGTTATGAAACAGTTTAAGTTACTGTTGCCAGAACTAGAACATCTTGATCAGCATTGTAATTTGCGCATGTTCATTGTATCAGGTTTTCCGTCAGTGGGCAAGTCAACACTTCTGAGCAACTTGGCAGGTGTGTACTCGGAGGTGGCAGCTTATGAATTTACCACCCTCACCACCGTCCCTGGGGTAATTCGATACAAAGGCGCTAAAATTCAGGTCAGTCGGGGCTTCATGTTTGCCATTGGTCAGGTCTTACTTGTTACCTGTACAGGTTGTAGCTATCAATCTTATGATGTGGACAGATTTTGGTTTGGAGAAGAAGTCTTTACAAACTACAAAGGTGTCCAACTTCAGGTCAGCTGAGGTCTCACATTTTCCCATGTTCACGTTTTAGTCATCATAGCAATATATGCTCAGGCTTAGGTTTGGTGCAGAGTTTTTGGTGAACCAAAAAGCCTAAATTCAGAACAGTTGAGGTCTCACATTCATAGGTATTTGGTGGTCATGTTTTAGCTGTTGTACTTGTAGCAATTTAAAACAATAATAAACGCATTTGTAATGCACCGAATCCCAGTATGATACATGTGTGAGGCTCAAACTGCAAAAGCATTATGCATAAAACATTACAACAATTCACAGCATTGTTTAATTGAACAGTTAACATACTCAGGATCTGAACATTTGATCTGGAGCCATGTGTGGGTGCTTGTGTGTTATAGGCAGTGAAAGGAGCTGGGTGTTTGCTAGTGCAGCTATAATAGTAGCTGTATGGACAGCTGTATATCTGACTGGTTACCGTTATTATCTGACTGGTTACCTGAGAACCCACTTTAAGATGATACACTGGTTTGCAAAATGTCTAGCTCAATCACTGCTTTCAGTTTGTGTGTGAAGGATGCATTGTATACCATGTCATCTTTGACTTTATGGTTTCAGTTATTAGACTTGCCTGGTATCATCGAAGGTGCAAAGGATGGAAAGGGTCGTGGTAAACAGGTTATTGCAGGTAAGATAATGATTCAGATAGAATGATCCATGTGTGCACATATGCAAGCACACACACAAACACACATACATGTGTTCACATACACACACACACACATGTGCACACACACACACACACACATGCACATACACACGTGTGTGCACACACATGCACACACGCACACACACACACACACACACACACACACACACACGTGCACATACACACACACGTGTGCACACGCACACACACACACGTGCACGTACACACACACGTGTGCACATGCACACACACACACACACACTCTAAAGTTGTGACTACCATAGAAAGTTATGCTGTTTTAGTTGATGTTTGTGTGCTGTTGTTATTTGTGGGCAGTGGCGCGAACCTGTGGTTTGATTTTCATTGTACTGGATTGCCTGAAGCCTCTGCAACACAAGAGACTGCTTGAACACGAGCTGGAGGGGTTTGGCATCCGTCTCAACAAGGAGCCACCCAATATCGTTTTCAAGAAGAAGGACAAAGGTGGCTTGAATTTGCAGACTATGGTGAGTTGAGTTTGCATTATCAGGGGGTGGGGAGAGTGAGGGTACTTTGTTTTGTGCACACATGCACACACACACACACACTCCGAGTGCAGCTTTCCGGCACCTTCCTCCAAACTCTGCCAGATTTAGTTACGCCACACAAGGGGCACTCTTTATCTCCGCGCAGCTGTCCAGTGACACAGTCAGTGGCCTCCGAAAGTTTCGGGTACTAATATGACTGTAGAAGCAACCTAGCTCCAAAGCATGCATGTAAACATGAGACGTGTCCACCCCTGGTAAAACAAAGAGTTCTGTCTGTCTCAATTCAAGTGATTGTGGTTTTATTTGTGCTGGTGTAACCTTTGTTGGTGGCTGTAAATGACACGCCTTGTTTTATTTGAGTTGTTTGTAACAAACTTACTACTGTTTGTGTACCAACAAAAAAACTGCTCGTTAGCTGACAGTTTTCTGGACCCAGTGGCGTAACTAAATACGGCAGTGGTTGAAGGAAGGATGTCGTAAACCAGTGCTTGGAGTTTCACACACACACACACACACACACACACACACACACACACACACACAAGAGGGTCAACTGAAATAAATTACAGACGAAGGTGAAAGGGATAGAGAGTTTGCTAGCAGTAGTAGGTTTTAAAGCAGACGATCTTCAGAGTGGTCTTAAATGCAGTGGTTTACTGAATATGTCTAATTTTAAGAGGCAGAGAATTCCATACAGAAGGAGCAGCACAAGAAAAAGAGCGATGTCTGAATGTTTTGGCTTTTTACCTGTGGATTGTGTGTCAGTCAGTGTGTATCAGTTGCGCTTCACCCAGAAATCAACCCTGCAACCTGTGGATTGTGTATCAGTCAATGTGTATCAGTTGCACTTCACCCTGAAATCAACCCTGCAGATGACTGGGTCTAAAATTAGTAAAAAAATATCAGAAACAATTAGGCCTTTGTCTGTTCATGGGGCTGACAATGGAAATTACACTAAACTGGGCTGATTTAAAACAGAGCTGTTTGGTATGCCTAGTACCAGTAAACCTTGGTCCAGAGTTTTTAAAGTATGATATACCAGCATGGCAGCAGCATACTGGTACACTTAGTTGTGTCCCTGGGTAATGGCAGAAAGTGCACATGCCACACACATGCATGCATGTTTGGGCCTCATAGATCTTAGTAGCTCCACTTCTGTACTCTGAATAGCCCATTGCTTTGTGGGCAGCAGTTAAAAAACAAACACCCACAAGTATGACAGTGAAGTACTAGTGTTGTACCAGTATGGTTTTCCACACCTGTATGCTGCTCTGACTGACACTGTTGAAGTACTACTAGTGTTGTACCAGTATGGTTTTCCACACCTGTATGCTGCTCTGACTGACACTGTTGAAGTACTAGTGTTGTACCAGTATGGTTTTCCACACCTGTATGCTGCTCTGACTGACACTGTTGAAGTACTAGTGTTGTACCAGTATGGTTTTCCACACCTGTATGCTGCTCTGATTGACACTGTTGAAGTACTACTAGTGTTGTACCAGTATGGTTTTCCACACCTGTATGCTTCTCTGACTGACACTGTTGAAGTACTACTAGTGTTGTACCAGTATGGTTTTCACACCTGTGTGCTGCTCTGATTGACACTGTTGAAATCCTAGTGTTGTACCAGTATGGTTTTCACACCTGTATGCTGCTCTGATTGACACTGTTGAAGTCCTAGTGTTGTACTGGTATGGTTTTCCACACCTGTATGCTGCTCTGACTGACACTGTTGAAGTACTAGTGTTGTACTGGTATGGTTTTCCACACCTGTATGCTGCTCTGACACATGTTGAAGTACTAGTGTTGTACCAGTATGGTTTTCCACACCTGTATGCTGCTCTGACTGACACTTTTTCCCAATTACACTAGGTTGCCAGTCTGGCTAGTCTGACACCTGTATGCATTCTCGAGACAAGACCACAATGCTGAATACACTGCGTTGGTACCAGAGGTTTTCGACAAACCTGAAACCCCCCTGTTTTCTCCAAACAAGACACCTTTTTGAAGAAACACTAGTGTTGTACCAGTATGGTTTTCCACACCTGTATGCTGCTCTGACTGACACCGTTGAAGTACTAGTGTTGTACCAGTATGGTTTTCCACACCTGCATGCTGCTCCGATTGACACTGTTGAAGTACTACTAGTGTTGTACCAGTATGGTTTTCCACACCTGTATGCTGCTCTGACTGACACTGTTGAAGTACTACTAGTGTTGTACCAGTACGGTTTTCCACACCTGTATGCTGCTCTGACTGACACTGTTGAAGTACTAGTGTTGTACCAGTATGGTTTTCACACCTGTATGCTGCTCTGATTGACACTGTTGAAATCCTAGTGTTGTACCAGTATGGTTTTCCACACCTGTATGCTGCTCTGATTGACACTGTTGAAGTACTAGTGTTGTACTGGTATGGTTTTCCACACCTGTATGCTGCTCTGACTGACACTGTTGAAGTACTAGTGTTGTACTGGTATGGTTTTCCACACCTGTATGCTGCTCTGACACTGTTGAAGTACTAGTGTTGTACCAGTATGGTTTTCCACACCTGTATGCTGCTCTGACTGACACTGTTTCCCATATTGACACTGCAGGTTGCGCAGTCTGAGCTAGATCTGGACACAGTGAGGACAATTCTGGGCGAGTACAAGATCCACAATGCTGACATCACACTGCGCTATGACGCTACAGCAGAGGATTTAATCGACGTGGTGGAGGGGAACCGAGTGTACATCCCCTGCATTTACCTCCTCAACAAGATCGACCAGATTTCCATAGAGGTCAGTAACACTGAAAGAAGTCATCGTCTGTGCACTTTTATTGTTCTGAACTTTAGCTGTGTGTTGTTACTGAGTTATTTATGCACTAGAACCCCTCGCATAAGACCACTGTGATGAGAGACCACTCTTATTTAAATACTGTTTTCTGGAACCGTTCCTTTCGTAGGTCATATCCATGAACCTTTGACCAAGGACTACTTGTCTTTGTATGATTTTTAAAGGTGATCTTAGGAGATCCCGTATTTGAAGACCATTTGCAAGCATAATTAATTTGTGCAAAGATGAAGGCGTATCTTTTGCCCAAGTTTGAATCATGTTCTGAACCAAGGAGGTTGGGGGTTACCAAATAAAAACTCTTATTTGCTTCAGAAAAAAATGCTAATAAGCATAAATGTATCATATTTTCAAAAGAGCATCTTTGTCTGAAAGCAGATTGGAAGAAATGGAGTAGCTGGTCAGTTCAGCAAGTCACATTGGCCGTTTTTCCATCTGATCAGGAAACAGAATTCTGCCTGAGTGGCCTGGGGAGGATGTTCTGTAGAAGAGAGAAATGTATAAAAGTGTATTTGAGTACTTTTTATCACAGTTTTGGAATGCCAGACTTGCAAATGTACATCAAAACTGATTTTGGGGTGTTTGTGGCATATGGTTCACCCTTTACGGAGCATTAAATATCTCTCTATCTTTGGGATGTGTTGTTGTTTCGTGAGGAGGGTTTATCAGTGTGTGTGTTTTCTTGTGATAGTAGATGGATGTGCTTTTTGGTTGTTTTCCTTCTGCACTGACTGAACATTTGGTCTTCATAACGCGTGAACTGGACGTAATGTGTGTTTTGCTGCTTTGGCGTTTTGTTTCCTCCTGTGAGTCCACTGAGCATTAGCGGTCATGTTGTCGACACAGGAACTGGACATCATCTACAAGATCCCTCACTGTGTCCCCATCTCTGCTCACCACAAGTGGAACTTTGATGACCTGCTGGAAAAGATGTGGAGCTACCTCAGGCTGGTGCGAATGTGAGTGATAACCCTCACCAACTGGAGCCATCTTTTATGCTCCCAAGACTGGTCCTTGTTGTCTCAGACTCCAGTCGCCTTAGTGATATCCTCTCCAGTAGGAGCCACCCACCATGTTCCCAAGACTGGTCCTTGTTGTCTCACACTCCACTCGCTTAATTGATAACCCTCCCCAGGTGGAGCCATCCACCATGCTCCCAAGACTGGTCCATGTTGTCTCAGACTCCAGTCGCCTAAGTGATAACCCTCCCCAGGTGGAGCCATCCACCATGCTCCCAAGGCTGGTCCTTGTTGTCTCAGACTCCAGTCGCTAAGTGATAACCCTCCCCAGGTGGAGCCATCCACCATGCTCCCAAGGCTGGTCCTTGTTGTCTCCGATTCCAGTCACCTAAGTGATAGCCCTCCCCAGGTGGAGCCATTGACCATGCACCCAAGGCTGGTCCTTGTTGTCTTAGACTCCAGTCTAAGTGATAATCCATTCAGTTGGAGCCATCCACCATGCTCCCAAGACTGGTCCTTGTTGTCTTCGACTCCAGTCACCTAAGTGATAACCTCTCCAGTTGGAGCCATCCACCATGCTCCCAAGACTGGTCCTTGTTGTCTCACACTCCAGTCGCTAAGTGATAACCTCTCCAGTTGGAGCCATCCACCATGCTCTTGAGACTGGTCCATTTGTCTTCGATTCCAGTCACTTAAGTGATAACCCTCCCCAGGTGGAACCATCCACCATGCTCCTTGTTGTCTCACACTCCAGTCACCTAAGTGATAACCTCCCAGTTGGAGCCATCCACCATGCTCCCAAGCTGGTCCGTGTTGTCTAGACTCCAGTCCTAAGTGATAACCTCTCCAGTTGGAGCCATCCACCATGCTCCCAGACTGGTCCTTTGTCTTCGATCCAGTCACTAAGTGATAACCCTCCCCAGACGGCCTTGTACATCCCCCCAGCCCTTGTTGTCTACACCTCCATGGGCCACCAACTTGAACTGGTCTTGATTTCAGTTCAGGCATTAAAAATTGCTGGCTGTGGCACAGCCACCCATCTCCAACCCTGAGTTTTGGACGATGGATAGTCAGGGAAAAGTGGGTGGGAAGCCCAACACCTGAGTTTTGGACGGAAGAAATGGGTACTAAGACAAGGCACCAGTCAGCCAGTACTGAAATTCACTTAACTTCAGGATCGAAACCCTCAAAAGGTTGAAAAGAACGCTTATTTTCAGACAATGCAAAATGCATGCACATTTCCAGGGTAAACACCATTTTTCAAGCAGCAGTCAGACAGATCATAAATATACAAACAAACAACAAGAGCACAAGAGAAATAATATTCAGTTTTCTTATATAAGGTACACAAACAATAAGAGGACTTCTGATATAAGATAAACACACAAACAGTGCAAGGACTTCTTATATAAGGTACACAAACATTGAGCGGAATGAAATTCGTTCTCCATATTTTTCAGCTGGTCAAGAAGTTTGGGGGGAGAAAGCAAGCACCAGCTAACGCTTAGTTTGGGGCTAAAATCACAGAACATTCCTCAGCCAAAACTGGGATGAGATCAATATCCCAACACTAAATTTTACAATCGTTCAAGGCCAAACCTAGATACTGTACAGAGTCTATAGTGCTGCAACCCAGCACTCAAATTTACTGCATTTGGAGCAAAAATACATGTCCTGAGACCGACTAGACACCAATCACCGTCACTGTTAGTTCCTAAATTTTAAGGTCCCATCATCCTATTCCTATTCCACACCAAGTCAACTCCTGCTGACAGTCACTGTAGTTCAGGGACAAAAATACATGAACTAAGACACCATTACAGACATCCATCACTGATGTTCATGCTAAAATATGTGACAAAAGGATATGAAATACAGATCAGCTAAAGTGAAACAGCCAACCACCCAATGTTCAAAATGAACACTGTACAGTTCGCTGCAGAACTAGACCCTTCTATTAGTTCTGAAGCCTGAGTTTTAAAAGCAGTTCCCACAGAAATACACTATTCAGTCACACAGAATGGGCTTGATCCGGCACACGTTGACAGTGTTTCTTTTGTCTTCTTTCACAGCTACACAAAGCCCAAAGGACAGCTGCCGGACTACACATCCCCAGTCGTCCTGAAGTACGGACACAGCTCCGTTGAGGATTTCTGCAACAAGCTGCATCGGTCCATCATCAAGGAATTCAAATAGTCAGTACCTTGTGCTTGTGCCTTTTCTTTCAGCATGTCATTTACTTATTTTCTGTACTGGCAGGTTAAAACACAGGTGGAGGTGTGAACCAAAACGTGGCATGTCTGCTAGGGACAAAACCAAAATGACAGATTTGAGAAATTCAGACAAATTTTGTTCACTTCATTTTCAGTTTCTAAATAAAACCACTTCTGTCAAAGCAGACAGAGCAAAGTAACATGGTTAATCGCTCAAGGGAAAAAAGGGAAAAAAATATTTGCAATGCAAAAACAGCATGAAAGTTGGTCAGTGTTTCCTAATTGACGAGTGTATTGGCAACACAAGAACAGCATGAAAATAGGTCAGTGTTTCCTAATTGAGGAGCGTATTCGCAACACAAGAACAGCATGAAAGTAGGTCAGGGTTTCCTAATTAACAAGGAACATTTTATCAAGTGTGTTATTGACATTAATATTTTGCGGTTTGTGTGCAGTGCCCTGGTATGGGGGACATCGGTGAAACACTGTCCACAGAAAGTTGGCAAGGAGCATATCCTGAATGATGAGGATGTTGTGCAGATCCTCAAAAAGTCAGTCAATATGGCTGGTCATATGTCTTTCTCCATTTGTCTCTTTCTCTGTCACTGTCTCAGTTTCTCTCTCTCTCTCTCTCTCTCTCTCTCTCTCTCTCTCTCTCTCTCTTTCACACACTCCCTCTGTTTTGCATACACACAATCACATTCTTCTCTCTCTCTCTCTCTCTCTCTCTCTCTCTCTCTCTCTCTCTCTCTCTTCTCTCTCTTCTCTCTTCTCCTCTCTCTCTCTGTGTTTTGCATGTATGCATGCACTCACAATCACATGTACACACATGCACATTCTCTCTGTCTCTGTCTCTGTCTCTGTCTCTCTCTCTCTCTCCTCTCTCTCTCTCTCTCTCTCTCTCTCTCTCTCTCTCTCTTTCACACACTCCCTGTTTTGCATACACACAATCACATTCTTTCTCTCTCTCTCTCTCTCTCTCTCTCTCTCTCTCTCTCTCTCTCTCTCTCTCTCTCTCTCTCTCTCTCTCTGTGTTTTGCATGTATGCATGCACTCAACAATCACATGTACACACATGCACATCTCTCTGTCTCTTTGTTCTCTCTCTCTCTCTCTCTCTCTCTCTCTCTTCTTCCTCTCTCTCTCTCTCTCTCTCTCTCTCTGTGTTTGCATGATGCATGTACTCTTCACAGCACTTCTCCCTCTGCTCTTCTGCTCTCTTTTTACACATTATCCCATCCTTCTTCTCTCTCTCTCTCTCTCTCTCTCTCTCTCTCTCTCTCTCTCTCTCCTCTCTCTCCTCTCTCTCTCTCTCTCTGGTTTGCTGTATCATGCACTCAACATCACTGTACACACATGCACATTCTCTCTGCTCTGTCTCGTCTCTTCTCTCTCTCTCTCTCTCTCTCTCCTCTCTCGTCTCTCCTCTCTCTCTCTCTCTCTCTCTCTCTCTCTCTCTCTCTCACACACACTCACACACACATAAACACACTGTTAAAAAAAAAAGAAGCAAGTAATTAATTGTTGAAGCACTGGGGTTTAGCTGTGGAGTGCAAACAAAAAAGCATAGCACATAGCATTCTAATAAATTAAAATGTAATCCAGTCTTCTGCTTTTTCAGGGTTTGATGACAGCATGGACTGCAAATTTAGGATTTGACTTTCTGCGCCTTTGGCTTCTCTCCATCATCACCAACTACTGTATAGTATCATTCTGCAGTGTGACAAAGGGACATGAAATATGGATCAGCCATTTCAAGCGTCATCTCTTCACAAAGTACAACTGATGTTTTGGACACGGTGCAAATTGAGCGTGACTGTGCCATTTAAACAGGACTTAAGTGTCGGAAGTGACTCTGCATTGGAACTGAAGTGACGTTGTGTTAGTGTCAGTGATGCTTGTTTTGCACTCATCAGGAAGAAAACATTTTCCAGGAGATATGTAATTTTCATGTGTCCATGAACATGCCCCTTCATTCATTTTAATCATCCTGGTGACAGACAATTGAATGACGCAAATGGTGTATGATAAGCCTAGTATTTTGCTTGTAAATTATTTAGTTCCTCGACACCCCCACCCCACACCCCATCTTCTCCACCCCACCTTTCCTTTTTCTTCCTTACCTGGGTCCCGGGTATAAAGTAAACAGAAAGTGTGAGCTAGAAGTCAAGTGGTAGTGCCAAGAAGGAAGTGACAGTGTTCAGGTGGCCTTTTTATAGATACTTTGGGATCCACTGGAAGAAAAAACACCTGTTTTTCATGATAGAATGTTATTTTAAAGGTGTTTCAGTGTGTGATTTTTTTTTTTTAGTGAGTTCCATTGCGTTTTAATTCTTTTGAAAAAAAATCATGGCAAGGAGAAATATTCGAAGGAGTGAGTGGCGTTTCCAGCTGTTTCATGGTGGGAGGGGATCCACTGCATTCTAGTTTTCCAGGGCTGCATTGAATGAATTGTGTTGTCCAACTCCTGTCAAATTCATTTTTGATGATTGCGGAAAAACAGTTTGAATGCAATGAACAAAATACTTGTTTGCTTCATTCTTTTGTGCATGTGTTTGTGTGAGAGAAAGAGCATGTGTGTGTGTGTGTGTGGAGAAATAGATATGTGTGTCAGAGAGAGAGAGATTGTGTGTGAAAGAGAGAGTGTATGTCTGTGTGTAAATTAATTCCTGTCTTGGGATTGTGCGTTACAGTTCTGATCTACTTTGATCATGGTCATATGACTACATGATGTACGATCAGTTGCTATGGAAAACTACAGACCATGATGTAATTATTATTAATCTGTCAGAGCTAGGACGAATGAACGAAAACTGCAACATTACCATTCATGAATCAAAACAAAACAAAACCTACATGATTGCAGATAATGTCATCAAGGGTCTGAGGATCTGTCAATCTGGGAAGAAATGAACATCGAATAGTTTTACATGAAGAGATAGCAACAGCAAGGTGGGGGTGGGGGGGGGGGGATAACCAAGGGTCGTGTATGCTCAATACTTATTAATCTCAGTGTGTATCCTAAATAGGTCAAGCCATTATCAGTCACAACATCTGCCACTTCCCTAACCACCCAGTTTTCTCCAAAATACTCTGCCATTCGTTCCTATGCAGTAAACAACTGGTTGAGCAGAAATGAAGTCCTTCAGTGCATTTTTCTTTGCCTTCTATGCCTGCATTTTGTCTGTGACTGAGGCGGCCTCTGTACCGAAGCCACGGGGCAGCAGAAGTGATGACGATCCCAACACGGCATTAGTTCTGCAATTAGTTAGCAAGGTCAACGGACTAGAGGCTCAGCTCCAAGCCACACAGGCACAGGTCACCGGCTTGCAGTCACAGCTTGACCTTGAGAAGCAGAAAACCAAGCAGCTTGTAGGTTAGTTCCTTGTTTATGCCGGTGAGAGAGGTAATGTGTAAAAATAATAATGTCTGATTTCTGCCCCCTTTCTCTCTCTCTCTCTCTCTCTCTCTCTCTCTCTCTCTCTCTCTCTCTCTCTCTCTCTCTCTCTCTCTCTCTCTCTCATGTCTCTCTCTCTCTCTCATTTGTGTTTGTAGTATAGCAAGGACTGGCTGTTAGGTCAAATGGACCTAACGCTACTATCTTTGAGTATTAAAGTTTGTTGTTCTCTCTCTCTCTCTCTCTCTCTCTCTCTCTCTCTCTCTCTCTCTCTCTCTCTCTCTCTCTCTCGTCATGTTCATTTGTGTTTGTGTTTGTAGTATAGCAAGGACTGGCTGTTAGACAGATCCAAATGGACCCAGCGCTACTATCCTTGAGTATTAAAGTTTGTTGTTCTCTCTCTCTCTCTCTCTCTCTCTCTCTCTCTCTCTCTCTCTCTCTCTCTCTCTCTCTCTCTCTCTCTCTCTCTCTCTCTCATGTGTAGGGGTGTTGTCATTTTCTCTGTAACTTGTACTTGCTGTCTTTTTGATCTTCTCAGTTTAGGTTTTGTTTTCATCTTTCTTTTCGGTAATCAGTGTGGTCGACAAGGTGTTAAAAACTAGTTCACTTTCTTGTCTTTCCTTTGGCTGGTTATACGCATTGTTTATTTCTTTGTTTTGTCATTTATGTCCGGGACAAGTCGCCCAAAGTGTATTTGTGTAGTTTTTCCTTTGGCTAATTACATATTGTTTATTTGCTTTGTTATTCGTGTCTTGGACAGGTTGCCTAAATGCATCACCGAGTTGTGTCTATATTTTCGCCCTCCTATAATAAAGTTGTATGAATCAGTGCTGTGAAGCGCTTTCCTTCGCTGACACGATCTTGCTTTCTTTTGAACAAGAAGTGTGATTTGCGCATAAACAACGATGGCGATTTGCTGAACGTGAGTATAATATGTCCATGCTTGCCCATATCCTTCAGCAGCATGCTCATTGCGCCTCAAAAAAAAATTTTTAAAAAAAAAGGCAAAAATTGAAAAAAATCGTCGGTGTATTCTTCAGCAGCATGCTCATTGCGCCTTAAAAAAAAAAAAAAAAAAAAGGCAAAAATTGAAAAAATCATCGGTGTATTCTTCAGCAGCATGCTCATTGCGCCTTTAAAAAATAAAAAAATAAAAAAAATAAAAATATCATCGGTGTATTCTTTTTTCCCCTTTTTTTTCTCCTTACAAATTTCTCTCATAGATCATGTGCTCGTTCTGTTATCGCAGAAGAAAACAGCCACAGAGTCGTGTTCACGGCGTGGATGTCTCACGAACCCAACGTCCCTGCTTCTAGCGGTTCCATCATTCCCTTCGGTCACGTCGTTGTCAACATCGGCGACGGTTTCAGTGCAGCGACCAGCGTCTTCACCTCACCCTACGACGGGGCTTACATGTTCTTCGTGCATGCCGACATCTCCGCCGATTACCGTGCATTTGAACTGAGGAAAAATGGACATACTGTAGTCGCTTGTCACAATGATGGTAACATGCGACGAATCGCGTGTGGCACCACCATGAGTCTGCATGCTGGAGATGAAGTCACGGTGGTACACGCCATAGCCAACACCGGAGCTGTCGATGCTGGATATGAAACGGCTTTTTCGGGATTTAGAATCGGCTAGACAGTTGTTGGTTTCATTTTCACTTGGTTCAGCGCAGTAACGTAATACCGTTGCTGCGTAAACAACAACAATATAGAAAGTGTATTTTGACAGCGACTTCTCTGTGGCTCAGCTTACGCTTTGCCATTTTCTATTACAAATAATGGATGCTGGTTTTGATTATTATCGTGGTTGGGTCTTTAAATGATAGTTGAAGGGTTGCTTTACGTCCACAGAAACTATGGACCTGTATATATAGGTCCATGCAGAAACCGTAGGTTTATTAAGGACGGGAGCCCAGGATGTCCACCTCGACTTTCACACAGCTCCTAAGCTCTGATTTCAAGGATCTAGCTATGGACCTGTATATATATATATATAGGTCTATGGATCTAGCCTTCTCCCAGCTTGCAGCAGGTAGGTAAAATCCAGTCAACTATGACGTTTATATCGTGCTACCACTGAAGAAGAAGAACATGGTGCATGGTTGTATGGTGTACACAGAACACGCCGAGACGGCAGCAGTTTCATGCGGCACCAGCCATGTAACAACCAAACAGCGCTCCAAGTACACCACCGGGGTGGATATTCAAAACGCGCCGCTATAAAAAGCTACAGTCACTCATCTAGACTGACATGGTTCAGGAGCTGTGTGAGAGTCGAGGTGGACGTCCTGGACTGTCCGTCCTAACGAGCCTTCTGGTTTCCGTGGACGTAAAGATTTATCGCACCGTGCTTCGGCATTGGTCACAACTTGTCCCTAATATGTCAACTGACATCTGAGGACATAAAGCATCACTTCATCATCATCATCATCATCTAGACTGAATCACACGCATCAAGAGCGCAGCGAGTCTGCTCCAGAGCGGAGACTAGCGCTATATCAAAGCGATCAACAACAAGTGCAACAAATTTGTCCCTAATATATACGCCCGACATCTGAGGACGTTAAGTCCCACACCATCATCATCAACAACTGACTACAATATCATGTCATCAGGGCCGCGAACCAACAGATAGAACATCGTTTATTTTGTTTGGAAGACGTCGCTGGGGTTATTTCAAGTTAGATTCTAATTGTTACGACAGTAACAGTTGGTGGGACCCATCAGGCGTCACAGCAAACTCTACTGGAAGATGTGGTTTACGACATACTTTCCAAGGTGCCGAAAAGCGATGCTCGGAGTGTTGTGTCACAGCTGGCCCAAACGCCGGCTTCCGGCGGTCTTTTTGGTCTGTCCAGAGATACTACAGCAAGTGTGGGCGACGCCGCGAGCACTGGCCTCTCATACCTGACTGCGGCCGCTATCCGGCAAATGCTGCCGGCGGTGCGTGCACAACAGGCGAACTGGGACACCTGCCATTGTTGCGTCAGTGTAGCCAGCACCGCTGTCATTCAGAAACGAAACCAAGTTTAGAACTGGAAAACAAAAATCAAGGGAGTGCTTGAATAGAATTGTTTTTGTTGTTCAAGTTGTTGTTGTTGTTGTTGTTGTTGTTGTTGTTGTTGTTGTGTGTGTGTGTGTGTGTGTGTGTGTGTGTGTGTGTGTGTGTGTGTGTGTGTGTGTGTGTGTGTGTGTGTGTGCAGTGTGTGTGTGTGTGTGTGTGTGTGTGTGTGTGTGTGTGTGTGTGTGTGTGTGTGTGTGGTGTGTGTGTGTGTGTGTGTGTGTGTGTGTGTGTGTGTGTGTGTGTGTGTGTGTGTGTGGTGTGTGTGTGTAGTGCGGTGTGCGTGCAGCTGTGTTGTGGTGAGGTGTTGTGGTGTGTGTGTGTGTGTGTGTGTGTGTGTGTGTGTGTGTGTGTGTGTGTGTGTGTGTGTGTGTAGTTGTGTTTTGTTTGTTTGTTGCTGTGTCCTAGACCATGAACTGCAGGCTTAGTCTGTAATCTTCCAGCCTGACAGAGATGTGCCGCGCAGACTGAATATTTTGTGCCACGGATGAGAACGAGGGAACAGCATTTCGGACCCGTGTGCACAATTAAAGATCCCTTCGGCCTTTGGAAATCAAACACTAGTTGGAGAAGCTTCCATGGCTGCTTTGGCAAAAATTTATACGTCCCCTCCCCCCTTCCCCCACCCACACACAAGGTATTAATGAAGTGTTAAACGAAGAAGAAAAATGAATAAGACATCAAATACACTGATGCCGCTGTATCGATAAAAGTGAAGTCTTTGCTGGTCTTACCCCCATCTCACACACACACACACACACACACACACACACACCACACCACACCACACCACACCACACCACACCACACCACACCACACCACACCACCACCACCACCACCACCACCACCGCCGGTCGTGCTTGTGTACTTGCCGTATTCCAATCTTCGCCGTATAAATATCTGCATCAGTGAATGTGCAAATGATTTGCAAATGCCAGGGGTTATACCAGGTAACGCTTCGCCGTACGCAATGGGTGAAAATTCATCGGCCATAAATTCATTCAAAAATTCGTAATTCCTAACTGTTTGACTGAGTTACGAAAAGGAAGCCGGAATTTCATGATTTTATCAACTACTTTCCCCCTCCTTGTGCTTGCAAAGGATTAGTGTACGTTTGTGAAAAACTGATTTAACGCGCCACTCGTCCTGGCCTGAAAATAGTCATCCATTTTTTCAAAGAACCCTGCAGGGGCCGTAGTTGTGGGTGAATTTTCACCCATACCAGTGGTAGCTGAACTTAAAGTCCGCAGAACCGACGTGTTGGCAGATGGCAGCCAGGGCCGTAAACAATGGCGAGACTCCGGCTGAAACCGGACCCGGCTAAAACCACTGAATCTGGTCCAGAAACTCGGGCAGCCAGCGACTCCTCTTGACAGTTGATAACTTATAAAGACAAAGGAACACTCTCTCATCTCTCTCTGTCTATGAGTGCGTCTCTCTCTCTCTCTCTCTTTCTCTGCCCCCCCCCCCCCCCCCCCCGCACCCCCCTTCTCTCCTATTTTGTGAATGATCCAAGTGATGATTTGTCGAGTACACAACTGATGCGACACTATATAAACATCTGTACAAAGTGATGGTCGTCCTTTACTGAAAGTGAGACTGAAGAGAAAAGCATTTTCAACTGAGTCGGCTTTGAGTGGCGTCAACAAGTTATTGCAGAGTTCTTTTTGCTGATCTGGAGCTAATAATTGTGTTGGACGCAACTGAAACCAGTAATCATTAATGAACTTGATTTTGAAAAAAGAAAAAGAAAAACAGTGTTCTTAAAAATCTAGTGAAGTTCATATTTTCGTTTTCATCTAGCTGATGCACAGTATATATTCTCTCAGCTATTTCATAGTTATGTGATTGTGACTTGGTCACCGTAACAAATTGGTGCAAATAGTGAGAAAGAGAGGGAGAAGGTGTGAACAAATCCGTCAACCTGCTGAATGGTTTACATTACCAGAACCAACCAGCTGAAGGAACTGAAGTGTATCATCAGCCCAACGAACTGAGTGAGACTATACTGCATTGACACAGCTGTGCTACAAACTGGCTGAACTTGAGAGGAAACCTCTGTCATGGGTGAATTTTCACCCACGACGGTATGCCAAAGAAGTCTGCTATCTCAAACTCATGGGTGAATTTTCACCCGCAATGTACGCAGTGAAAGTCTTACCATGATAAAGTCATCGGGGCGAATTTTCACCCACAACTATGATGCACACTCGCCGTGAAAGTGCCGGCCATGTTCAAGTCCGCATGGGTAATTTTTTGCGTACGTGGTGTAAGTGACCCTCTTATAAAATAAGGGTGAATTTTCACCCGCAACGTACAGGAAGAAAGTTTTATAGCGACGTACGGCAAAGAGCAATAAATACCATTATCATTAAACAACCTGGAATGGTCTAGTTGCATAGGCTGTTGAACTGTCGGATCAGAGTTGTCCTTCTTGTTGTCTGAGTTCGACTGACCTTCGAACTTTTATACTCTCTAACTACGTTAACACGTAACTCTATGGACTTGCATTTGTGTGCGTTTGTTGATTCGTAGATTAGTGGGATGTAGATTTCAAATAAACTGACGACCTTAAATGTCTTCTGTCTGATTTTTGAGCTGCCAGTGCGGCCACAGCTTTGTCCTGATCTAGAAAGTTCGGGAAAAGTATGGTGACTTTTTGGAATCAAAAGTGATTAATGTCAACTGTCGGAAGCCGGGGAAGGCTATGTCAGTCACTGACGCCAAAATAGCAAGCAGTCATCTCCAGAATTATTTGTTCCAGAAACTAATACAGATGGGCAGCGACTACAAGCTGTTTGCTTCAGTCACGGATTTGTAACACGGTAAATTACGTTAGTAGCCGCCGTCACGAGCGGCCACGGTCAGTCAGTCACGGAGTCATGCCGGCGGCGGCCGGTCAGTCAGTTTAAGTTCTTCAGTTTTAGGCGGTTCAGCGTGAGCATCAGAGTTCAGAAGCTGTGTGAAAGTCGAGGTGGCCGTCTTGGGATTTCCGTCCTAATGAGCCTTACGGTTTCTGTGGACGTAACTGAAGCAACACTAAACCGTACTTCGGCATTGGTTGCAATTTGTCCCTAATATGTCAACCGGATATCCGGCCAAGAACATGAAGCTCTACTTCATCATCATCAACGTGAGCGCCGGTTCAAGGCGTCGATGAGGGATGATCAATGTACATTATTGTAATTCATATTTCTGTTTTGTTTATGTTTGTTTTAGCTTGTCATGACTGGCGGTTATGGGTGAGTATCATTGTCAAGTTGAGCGGCATTGCTGAGCAGTGTTGCTTTTCGGCGCCGCCGCGGTGCGGTGCGCGGCCGCGGCCTTGCCGCGCGGCGGGTTATAGCCTATTATATTATTCATATTATTTTCGTTACTGATAGGCCGTAGGGCGCTGAGAAATTTCCATTATTATTATTATAAGTTATTTCCATTATTATTATTTCATGTGGCAGTGTCATGTCATGAAGATTACCATATTATATCTAAAGCACGTTAACATCCTGACATGGGGCTCTTAACTTGCCGCACCGCAACTCAGACTCCAAGCATTTCGCCGCTTCGGCCTCATCGTTCTGGCCGGAGACAGTAAGATACCCGCGACTACTGACAATGTCAGTTAATATCCTCTGGCCAGATGAGACAGTAATTAAGATACCGATACTGACAATGTTAGTCAAAATCCCCTGGCTAGACTGAGACAGTAACATCAGTACCGATACCCAGTGACAATGTCAGTCAATATCCTCTACTTGGGCCAGAACTGAAGCGGACGGGTGGCTCGATCCAGCTTCACGGCAGTGACACACGCGGTCACACCGGCGGCGCTGTTGAGCGGCGGTACTGGCTTAACTGACTCCCTGCGCCGGGACTGACTCACTACTCCCTTCTCCCTGTCCCTAATAAGCCTTATGATCATCTCAGGTGTGGACGTTAAGTACCATCACTGACTTACTTTTGCTGGACTCACGACTCAGCTAGTCAACGTTCACTTGCGGGTGCAGGCGAGACTATGATAGCCAAGAGGATGGAGATGGCGCTGAGAGAGCCCCGTCAGAAGAGATCCGGCAAGAGCAGGGGAGGTGGAGCTGCCGGGCCGCTCAGAACCAGTGAAGTTGGACTTGATTTGCTTCAGCCGACTCGGCTTCCTCAACAGCAGTGCTACGGCCATTGTCCGGCATCATTCGCGTCCTTGTGACTCTGCTCCGCCGCGGTTGTGTGTGTGTGTGTGTGTGTGTGTGAGTGACGGTGTGTGTGTGTGTGTGTCAGTGCGGTGTGTGTGCCGTGCATTTGTGTCAGTGCGTAGTGCGTATGTGTGTGTACTCACGGCTGTAGATCTGTAGACTCACGCATACTTCGCATCCCCGGCCTATTTTAAAACTAAAACCTTTTGCTGATGCTCTTTCTCTTACTGTGCTCCAAAGTGATGGAATTCTCACCCTTGTGACATCTGTCACACTCAGTCTTTCCAACAATTTCATGTTTTGGTCAGTTTAATTGATGTTTTCGTTACGTTTTTTGTTTGTCGGTTTGTGTGTTCCACGATTTGTTTTTGTTGGTCTCGTGTGTGTGTGTGGGGTGGGGGGGGGGGGGTGTCTTTGTGTCCATGCCTAGCCACCAGAAGCTGGTCAGTCTGTGGCGGAAGTGCTTACCATTTTAATTCTTTTAACGTTCAGGTATAACTGTCAGCTCGGCTGACGCAGTACACGGAGAACTCCTGTAATGAGAAATAAACTCTAAATCCGAAGTCTGAGCAGTGGTCCCTTCCGTTCGGTGATCCCTAACCACGCAGAGACACGATCAACACTCTCCATCCTACTGACGTGGTTGGTTTGTTTTTTCGTTCTCCAGTGTGTCAGTGTGTGTGTGTGTGTGTGTGTGTGTGTGTGTGTGTGTGTGTGTGTGTGTGTCACGGCACGGTACACTAGTTCGCTGCTGAATGGCGTGGTCAGTCAGTCCCCACTGCCTTGACATAGTCGGCTAATCTTGGGCTTTAAAGTTCTGACTGACAACTGAGACGTTCGGCCGCCAGGCCGGGCCATGCGAAACAAAACACAACTGACACATTCCGGAGTGTTTTCTGCATAAATGAAAATATTTTCTGCACGGCGATGACAGGAGTGGAGTTCTTTCGTGAACATTGAGGGACCGATCAGTTATTCTGGCCTTTTTCCTCCCTTCGGTTACCTGTCTCTCTCTCTTTTGATGCCGCGGCCGTACAGCCTTCAACCACTCAGTGACTACTCACAGCCGCGGTAGTGTCTTGAAACTCAGTGACTCGTATTTGCAGATTTACAGCATCAGTGATAAAAAAAAAGAGCGAGGAGTAATTAAAATACTGTACAAGACTACACCTTGCATGGTATTACGCTGAAGTGGTTTTTGCGTGGATTGTTTTTGGCGTATCACACCGGCGTTTTGAAAACGATCGGATAAATGTGTGTTTTGACGCCAGGCGTACATTGTATACATGATCACGCAGCCGCCTAGCCTGACGACTTCCGGCGATTTCACAACAACTTGTCATTTGGTGGATATTCGCAGACCTGAGACTTACTGCGGAAAGACGTCAACAGTACCACAGCACTTATTTAAGGTATTGCTGCTTTGTGGTGACATTCTTACATTTTTATTTTGTGTGCTTTATCTCATTTGTTACTTGCTGAAGCTCGATTAATTTCCTGAGCTGCACTTGAATTGAAAATTAGCTTCGAATCGTTCGATGTCCCACAGCTCACAGGACTGCGAGTCGCAACCGGGGGTGGGACGTTTTGAGTCTCGCACGCATTTCGTTTCATTTTTGACAGCATGCAATCGTTTAATTGTTGTTTCAGATTTTAAGTTTATTGGTCGCATTTGATGATTTGATAGTTACTGGAGGAAATTTACGGAACTTTACACGTCGTCGGCTATTTTTGTAACTTGTAAGGTGTCCGGTTTTCAACAGGGGAAATCTTGACATATACCTGTTCTGATCGATTCAAGTGTGACTAGATCTAATGATAACACGGATAACCGTTTTCATTGCTGGCCAGAAATTAACTTTTATGCATAAATGCTGTACTCTACACATAACTTGTTTTGCTTTGGGCGTGGGCTGTTTGTTTGCGTGGTATTATATATATATCAGTGTGGTTGACCAGGTCTAAAAATAGTACCGAGGGAATTTCCCTCCCCAGTCCCATGAGTCATTTTTCCAAAAATAGGTTACACGCAATATTGCCTCGTGATCCCGAAGTGCAAAAGCCATGGGTTCTGCGGTTGAAGCATTGGAATTTGAACATGCATGTGTACGTCTGACAAAGAACAGAGAGAGCAGGAAGGACTGTAAAGGTGTAGCAGCTCAGAGACATAGGGGGCGAAACCTGTGATTATGTTGTAACACATGCAAGCAGTTTTGTATTTTTTCAGAAATTAAGAGCGAGTGAAATTGCTGTATGAGAGTTGTGCAGTTTTGATGGTGGGGTGCTTAGAGAATAAGGCCGCGCGCAGCAGTATTTTGTAGTTTCTGCATTGGTTGAATAACAGCTGTGACATTAATTTATTTATGTTTATTAAGGGAACTAGTGCCCAGATAGGTTTGGCAATTTTTTATTTTTTTTAAAAATGGCATGCATTTTTATTGATTTTTCGGTAGCATTAATTTCAGTTTTGGTCCTTTTGAAATACACCAATTTCAGACTAACTCAGTAGCAGCTACTTGAGTGATCTAAAAATAGATTGGGGATCTCCCAGCCGGGTGCAGCTGCTTATGGAATGTATATATAATAATTATAATAATGTACAGTTATCATATGCTCATCAGTGCCCTGAGTGCTCACATGATAGTTGATACATATTAATCTAATATTAAAATCATGACATTTTTTTTTTTTACACACATTTTTGTAGACAGCCTGCAAACAGTTGACAATATCATCGTCTCAAGACACAGACATTAAGGCACGTAATCTGCTCAGGTCTAATAATTTGTCAGGCAGCTTAACTGAGTGAATAAATTTATAGCTTTCTTTAAATCTAATCATGCAATGTGTACCTCACTATAGTGGATGAGACTGGTAGCTGTCATTTACTAATGCTCCACGATGGACAAGGTGCAAGGTGTTGAGTGATAAATTTTCTCAGCATATAGATCAGATGCAACTCCAGGAAGTATTTCAGATACCATGTTTTAGTAATAATAAAAAATGAAAATAAAACCTGCTGGTTGGTGGTGCGCCAAAAACACATGCATTACACAAAAACAGGTAGTAGTAGAATATTTAAACATATAGTTCCAGTAGACTACTATCAATGAAAGAGAAGTATCAGGAACTTTTCCTTTCATGTGTCCAGTAACAGCTTTGCCAGTTTCCTATCGCAGACCTCTAAACAACTTGCGCACAGCTCTCTCCATTCCTCCACCTGGTCATCCAGGTTTACCAGCCGCGACCTGTATCTGTGTTGTCAGACTCTTGCCAGTTGAGCTGTTCATTCTTTTTATTTTGGTCCTCCAAAGATAAATGGTAGGAACTCCAAATTCTTTGTTTTGATTGCATACTCTTGAAAAACTGGAAATGAACCCTATGAAAATATAAACACCACCGTTTCATTCTCAGCTCTTTGTTGCTTTCGTTCAGTGGGCAGTTTGCTCCAGTAGGAGAAATCGCGCATGAACGAATACATTTATTATCTGTTAATGACAATACAAAAGAAGGCAGGACACAAAAGAAGACACGTGTCCCATCCCGTGTTCTCTTGTGTAAGCAGAGTTCCTTTAAAATTATTATTGTTAATGTTAGTTGCCTTTTGACTATTTTAATATTATGCATAACTATCTGGACTAACGTTTAATTAAAACTGCACCAGATACACATATGCATTATATTCATTTTACTCTCAAATGTTTCAGATTAACGTTTCACCAGCCAGCTGAATCAAGCACTCCATACCTCCTTTAATGGGCCACAGGGAACCTGAACCAGGTTACCTGCCCTTGAAGCAGCTTTACGTTAAAGAATCTGCAAAAATGCCTAAGTTAGAGCCCCTTCCCTGTCCTGCAGACAGGGAGGAAAATGACAACGCAGAAGCAGTGCCGCCACCGACTCTGAGAGACTTCCAGAGCCCGAAACATTGTTAATTGGCGGCAGGACTCATTGCGTTCTCTGCATGTCCCTGAAACTGAGGTGCAGCGGTTGGACTCAAGAAGTGAGAGAGTGCTCAATGGAAATGAACTGTTTGACCAGGTGTATGGTGCAGGGGCTTTGGCCTTTCCAAATTTGGAGCAAGGGGGCTTTGCATTGGTAACGAGTGTTACTCGCTATCATTCCTCTTCACCGAATGGCACAGCTGGAAAACCACCAGAGGGCCAGTGCACCAGCCCCCGGCGCAATCCTGGTTCAGTTTTTGGTGGAGGAAGAAGACGAGGCATACTCTGTGAATTCGTCTGATGCAGTTGTCGGCCTGTAATACTGCTGATAAACGTATGGCAAGGGAAACAGCTTGTCGCTGGTCAACAATGCTGCTTGGTACGGCGCGGTACATGCCACCACAACCACCACCGATGGGTGCTGCTGCAGCTGCACTACCAGTGCTGCTGGTTCCAGCTATGGGGGTGGGCCCACTACGGCTGCCTGGTAGATTGTCTTCCAGACTTCAGCGCATCCGTTGTTCTTCAAGACAGCGGGGAAGCTGGGCCCAAAATGTTGCTGAAGAAGATGAGGATGATGTGTTTGAAGAGGAGGAGGAAGAGTGTGGTGAAGGTGAAGTGGTTTTGCCTCCCCCTGCTCAACCGGTCTTGGAGCCAGCTATCAGAGTCCAGCTAGGGATGCACCGGCGGTGCTCCATCTAGCTGAGGCGCAGTGAGAGGACTGGCTGAGTGATGGAGAAGTCAAATCTGCCCGGTCTGTGAGGATTGTTGTAAGGGCCACAGTCATCACTTACTATCTGTACAGTACACTGAATGAAAATCTGCCCAATCTGTGAGAATGTTGTAAGGGCCACTGTCCACACTTACTTATATAAGTTATAACTCTACATGTTAGTAATGAGATTCTTAATGAAACACTGAATGAGATTCTTAACAGTGCTTTTTAGTTTCTCATGTGCTCTGGACATCTTCACCGATGGGAATTGGTCCAAGTTATGCAGGCTAAGTGTTTTAATTTGGAACAAAATCTCATGAGTTCCGTAAGTAACCAACGAGTAAACAAAGTCTGCAATTACTTTCTTTACAATTTTGTTTTGTTTTGATAGTGGATCAAGTATATTAGTAGTAATAGTATACTGTGTAGTTTGGGATGTTTTAATTTGTTTTATCCAAGTTACGCCTGTAGTTTTCACAAATTACAGGTGGGGATTTATACATTTATTTTTGCATATTTGTCAGACTGCACTTTTAGGGTAGTTTTTGCTTTGTTGTACTAAAACGTAGTAACTAGTGTACATGTACACTTGAAAATTATTTGTAAAAACTGGAGGTGTGACTTTGCCACTTTGTCGCACTGACCACTGTGTATAGCTGGTCTGAAGCTGCTGATCATTGAATTTTGAAATGAAATCAGCAAATGAAAAAACAAAACAAAAAATTACAACTTCGTCTTTTTGTACGTCAGTACTTAATGTCGAGCCCTGCTCTCTCTCCCCCCCCCCCCCCCCCCGGCTGCTGTGACGTTTGCTGACCGTGAAGGTTTGACAGATGGTTAGTCCTAGCTGACATGCTGAAAAGTATAGTAGCTAGGATGTAAACTGTAATGGAGGGTAGGAGGATTGACCTCCTGAAAAACAGCCACTAGGATGCAGGGAAGGGTTGGAGTTGCTGCTTTACTGCAGATTTGTCTGACTCTTGGTCGCAAAATTGGGTGGTGATCTCCACCTCCTTTGATGGACCTTTTTCCCCATTCTACCGCATGGGCAACTTGGAGTCGGTGAGGAGAATCACCGAAGTACTTGATGCTGGCGATGCAGAGGACTGTTCATTTGTAAGTGAACAGTTACATGCAGTGAAACCTGTTTAAGAAGCTGCCCTGGCGGAGCAGTCATCCACATCCCTCATGTTGGGCCCCAGAACGAGGATAGACAGAGGTTTGTCAGGTTTTACACAAGGACACGTTTGGCTGTGGAAAAATGGAGTAAAATATTGTGACACAATTTAGTTTGCACAACTGAGAGTAATTATTTCTCTACTTCACCAGACAAGCAAACTTTTTACCACCCTGGACTAGTCCATTTCTTCAATAAATGGACCCACTGTCTTAAGCAGATGGCCTGAAATGTTTCATTCTGCAAACATTTCTTTAGGCATTTGCCTGCAACAGTGGGTCTACTTTGAGAAGAACTGTGGCGCAAGTTGGTGATGAAAAGCGATGCCAAATGGAGAAATGGTTACTGCATTCAGCAGTGTAAACCAAGTTGTATTGGAATATTTCCTGAATTTTCCACCACTGATTCTTGTGGGTACTTGTCAACAATCTGTGCGTGCTTGTGTTGGGGCCTGACACGAGGGCTGCGGATGATTGCTCCGCCAAGGCAGCCTCTCAGACAGGTTTCACTGGGCTCTGCTGGGCTCTCTCCTTTGCTTCAACCATCTGTCAAAGGCAAAATATCATGGTGCATTTTCATCACTTTTAGTGTTGATTCTGCCAGATATATGAAGCAAAGGCAAAAACTGAGGTCATATGCAGTGTCAATTGTTAGACCAGTCTTAAGCAAAAATTGCACTTTGTGGCATCAGTTTTGTTTGCTGCGTGTTTTAAGCTGTGTAAATTAAGCTTTGTATAGTCAATGCTTGTGTGTGTGGGTGCCTGTGTGTGTGCATGTGTATGTGCTTAGAATAGTCTCTGTGGACAAGATTTGTGCACATTACAAATACTTTTATTATCATTATTTTGTGTCCTCTGATTTATACAAGTATTCAAGTTTTCTCATTAGTGTTGAAGTTGTACCACTGACAGCATCAGTTTTATTCATCATGTACCTTTGCATGTTAAGTTAAAAATGGTACCAAGTATTTCATTATATATTATGACTTTATTATATGTGTATTATAACTCTATTTTCTGTCTTTTTTGGACTTCATTGTTGGCAATTGAATATATTCACACTGACTTACTGGCTGATTGATTTTGCACATAATTTTTGATGAACTTGGGAGCTGTGTTTGTGTATACATGTTTGTTTTATGTTTAGTTTGTGAAGTGATTGGTTTTGTGGATTAACTTGTGATTTTGTGGTTTATATATATATATATATATATATATATATATATATATATATATGATAAGAGTTTTGAAATGTGCATTTGCTTATGACCTGAGTTTGACTGTCCTGAGGTGACCCTGTGTAATTGGCAGGAAATTAAAATCTGATTACTAACTTTGGAGCACTAGGAATTTCACCAGCATCAGAGTACTCTTGTCAGGGCTTTATAAGTATATATATATTTGCATGTACTTTCGACATTTTGTATTGTCATTTCAAGTTATTGTTAATTCAAGATTTTAGAATGAACTTTTATATCTGTATGGTATTAATAATGTATATTTCTGTTTTTGAACTTCATTGTTAACAATTGATTATTGAAACTGCAAATTTACAGAGAACTTAGAAGCATTTAGAGTTTCATCAGCATCACTGCTCTGATCAGGACTTTATAAGATCATAATAGACGATTTCCAGAAATAACAGGGGAAATAATCTGGAAGAGTGAAGCCCCTGCGGTAGCACATCATTGCAGACACAGACTACTGGCATATATAGGTCTGTGATTTCAGAATGGAGGCGGCAGTCGAAAGGTGCTGGTCTGTGACAGTATTAGACCTTCAGGCCAGATGGCGCTATGGGCTAGAAACACTTTTTTCTTTTTTTCTGCATACTGTGATCTTTTTGGCAGGGCTACATGCAGTGTGTCCGATTGGAATGGTGGACTGACTGAATCAACTGCGAGCGTTCATTATTTACACCATGTTCTTGATTAAGAAGAAGAAATGTAAAAAAATCATCGGTAGCCTCTGCTGCGTCATCAGTAGCGTTTCATGGCTTACCAGAAGCAGATCACTGCAAGCAGAGGATCAAATACAGAACCAGGAATAGCAAAGCCAGTTGCTCTGTTCCATCACTCGCATTGGATTGTGGACAGCAGTCGACAATCTTTTCCAGGTATCTCACCTAAAGATTGCTTCAAATATGGCAAGTTCTGAGGTGTCGATAATTTCTCGTATAAACTGATATCTCGACAGCTCTGTGTTGTGTGTCAGTGAGAAGCGATATGTCCATCAGGACATTTGACATCAGGAGGGTAGTGCAACAAAAACACTACACCCTGTTTACATGCACTTCAGCAGCGAGTGTATACTGTTAATTAATATTCATTGAATTTGTTCCGATTTAGAGGTGGTACACTGTTAGAGAATAATGACTTGAAATTCAGAAGTCACCCAGAAATAGATCTAAGGATAGATCAAAGTGTGCAGCTAACTCGTAACTCATGTAAGTAAGCAGAATAATCTGCCAGAGATAGCTGCATAAGCAGACCAAAACAAACACAATAACATATAATGCAGAATTTATTGGAGATGGGTGTAAAAAGTCTTGAGGCCTGACTGAAATGTGAGTTTTATCACATTTGTCTTTCAGTATGCTTATGCGCCATTGACGTTTGATCTAGATCTAGTTTCCAAGTAACACCGTGCAGGCTTCCTCAGTGCTGATGTCTGCAAAAAATCTCTCCTTTTACAGACTGTAATGAAACTCTTTTGTTGCAAATTTTTGATTCATTCATTAGATATGAAATGAAGCCGTTTTATTGATTTAAATGAGATAAGTGACTCAAAATGTCCCAGGAATTTTCGACTGCCTCCTTGGATATTACCGAAGATTTTCATCTTTTACACAGTGCTTATGTATACATTTGTTATTTCATCCTCAAAGCAAAAACATACAACTGGCTCCCTAACACATACACACACACACACACGACCAGCAACAACTACAAACAAAAAGCAACTGGGCACATCACATCGCTTGCTAATGGTCATTTCACTGGCTCAGAAGATCCTTTCATGTGTGAAATTCTGACCGCTTCGAGGAATAAAAAAAGATATAATTTTGCTGACTTTGCTCCAATGAAGGAATGTTTCAAGCGTTCGTGTTGGTTTGCCAAACGGCACAAAATGGACGCCTTAACAAAACAGAGCTGCATGTACCCCACAGACAGTGCTTGGCCGGCATTTCTAATGCCTTTTCTGTTTATTTTACCAGTATCTGGCCATCTTTCCCACGGTTTTACTGTACCCCCAACAAAGCGTGCCTACTCTGTGCTACACCCGCAGGCACTTGCCGAGAGCAGTCCCCTGGATTTCCGAAGATCGTCTATTAACTTGGGAAAACAATGTTTTGTATATAGAACATAAACAGTGATATAATATCTTTAACATCAAATTTTTAAACAAAATAGACTTTTATGTCTTGGAAGTGGTTGCCAGGCAGATTTTGTAATTGGTTTTATAATATGGCGAAAGAGGAATAGCTTTGGTTTGGTTTTGCTTTTAGCTTACCCTGTCGTTAGAAGCTTGTGTAGCATTTTCAGATGTTGGCTTGAGTTTGTGTATCAACTGGAATTGTCTTTTTAAGACTGGAATAAAGATTTAGAAAAAGAAAGTCTTGCTTTATATGTCATTGTGTATGTCTGTGTTTTACATTTTTGCAGTCCATTCAAATTTCTACATTCAAAGTGACTTTAAACTAAGGAGGCAAAATAGAGTGCACAATCCATTAGCAGAAAAAAACATGCATTTTTTTTAAATGTTAGTCAACTTTTTTAACTGTTCACCAAGTCAATGGATGCTCCCTGTGCGCCACCCCTAGCAGGAATGAAACTAGCATTGTATAACATTCACCATGGAAAACACCTTAGAATCAGAAAAGGAGAACAGACAAAAAGTTTAAGATGAAAATTTGTGAGTTAAATGAGTCTGGCGGAATTTGATGACAGGCACATTTAGACCTGTGTTCCAAATAATTCTGAGACTGGACTGCCATCTTTTAAAATAGAACTTGCAAAAATGAAGACCAAAATGCATTTATGTACATGTGCAAAGGTGAATGATTATTGGATTATTGTGACAAGGCTGAGGATAGAGTTAACCCACTGGTGAAAACAGATGATGGTTCACTCAATAGTCTATTCAAATTTGTGTTGTTTTTTGTTTTGTTTTTAGATAGATGACTCTTATACAGTTGAAATCTTTTTGCAGAACAAAAACTTGATGCACTAACACACACTGTTCATGCTTATATATATACTCATAGACATACGTTGTGGAAAGCCCATCTAAGCAGGAAAGTCTTGAGCTTGGTTCTGAATTCTGACAAATTAAAAGATTGTTTATTTTGAAAAAAAGAAAGGCCATTATGAGAGAGATCAAGAGGAGCAATAAAAGCAGCTTTTTTTTTCCAGTTTGGAAGCAGCTTAACCATCCACAGAAAAATTGTGCAGTCAATTTTTTTTCTCTCCAGGAAAAGTAAAAAAACAAAAGTTTTAAAAGAGCGTTTTGGACTTTTGCAACACAACTCCTTTTCTTACATGAATTTGATATTAACAATGAGACGGAGAGTGCTGTTTTGAAAATGACTGGATTGTACTTTTATTAGTAACATCCTGTTTTGACTTTCGTTTTTTCCCTCAAATACAAATGTCGACTTAAGCAATTTTCCCGTAAGAGTTACACAGTCATATTAGAAAATATCACCAGCAATGTCAGTTTACATTTGACTAGAGTTACACAGTTTTCCATGAGGCTTTGATGGTTATGACTGAAAATGTTTCTTGAGAAATATGATCTGCTTTTGCAGATTCTTTTGCCCTCAGTACTTACTAGACAAACTTCAAAAAGTTCAGAATGCAGCAGCAAGGTTTCAAGTATATAATAAACGCTAAGAAATCTGACCACATCCATCCTATTCTTCAAACTCTGCATTGGTACAAGTACTGTATAACGTTAAATACAGAATTTCTTGTAGTATCTGCTTCAATTCCATCTCTGACACATCCCCTCAGTATCTATCTTCTTCAACCTTACACTCCAACCAAACTGAGACCCACATTCAATACCAGTACATTTGTCACCCATCATGCAAACAAAAACATTTGGTGAAAAATCATTTCCTTAAGCTGGCCCATCTGTTTGGAACATTTTGCCTCAAACACTCTGATTCTTCTTCCTCGGACAAAATTGCTCTCAAGACTTGCCTGTTGAATAACTTTCTAAATGGTCTTGATTGCAGCCGCATCTACCCCTCCCCCATTTTGCAGGGGTGTCTGTGTGTGTGTACATGTTGTTAGTGTTAAAATGCTCTGTGCTCCCACTTTGTGTGATAGATGGGCTCTACAGAAATCCTCTTGTTATTATTATTATTTTCAAATGCTATTTTCAGTCTCCTTAAAGCCACTGATAACAAAGAGAGAAAAAGAAGGATTTTGCCATTATACTGGCAACACTAAAATTAGGTTAAAACTAAAATAAACTCATTGAAAAATTACTTCCACAATTTTCCATGTGGACAATGTTATGTCTGTAATGGAAGCTATGTATTCAGATTACAAAGCTTTTGCCCTGGAAAGTATTGTGCTGTAGATTTAGTATGTGAAAATATGTCTACTGCCAAAATACTGACAACCAACCATGCTGAGCACACACATACACACACACCATTTACACAAGCGTGAAAGTGTCCTGTTATTTATTTACAATTCAAACACAAAAGTCTCTACTGCACACTATGGATGTATTTCTGGTGGTAGTCTAGTTTTCACACAATATCTTAGGACAGATCTTTTGTGCTAGTGAACAAACACAACGTAATCCATCCACTTTGCTTCAAACTGTATGTCTCACCTATTTTTCTCCTTTCCTCCAACATAATTTATCTGCACAACTGCCAGAAAAATTCCTAGACAAAGATCCTCACAATTATCACAATGCAATTCCACACTCGCATTCTTAACAATTTTATGCCGACCAGCCCAAACTTGTGCCTGTGATGTGGATGTGTTGACCCCACACTGGGTTTGTTTTCCTGTGAGGCGGTTATGAGGGGTTGGCATACAGGCTGATGACAATGTCTGCCTTCTTCATTTCTCTGTTGCATCAGGAGACTACCTGTACAGGTAGTCGGCCTGCAGGTTGGCAGCTATCTCTGGCTCCCACTTGTCTCCGTTGCTAAGCAACTTCTCTTTGTTGTAGAGCAACTCCTCCCGTGTCTCGGTAGAATATTCAAAGTTGGGGCCCTGCCACAAGGCAAAGTAACAGTGGTGGGATATGAAAATAAATTGATCTAGAACTAGAACAGAAAAAAATGAAAGATCTGGAAATGAACAACTGGGGGGGGCACCAATATAAAGAGTGGTAGAAATGACAAAATGAATCCTAGAAAAGACAGCAGAATAAAGAGCAACTGCCTCTTGCGTTGAGAGAAGAAGAAAGGAAAAAAGCAGCAAATGATACAACTGCATCAAGCCCTCCCCCACCCCACCCCCCAAAAAAAACATACAACCATGAAGTAAAAATAATAAACAACACCACCAAAAAAGATGACAAAATCAACAGCAGGATATAAAAATTATAATTCCCCCGCCCCCTCCCAGACAGCAAAATTGAACACAAAAAGACAGCAAAATGAGCAGCAACAAACAACAACAGAAAGAGAACAACAGCAATAAGCAACTACAGAAGGACACCAGACACCATTATATAATTTACACTTTGTCATGTCAATATCACTATTATTCTCATATGCACAAAAGCATCAACAGGACTAACTCTCCCAAAGGAACTGTCAGAAGCCACGCTTCATCATGTCAATATCACTACTGTTCTCACCTTCACAACAGCATCTATGGGGCATGCCACCTAACAGAAGCCACAGTATATAACTTACACTGTCAATTTAATATCGCTACTGTTCTCACCTCCATGATAGCATCTACAGGACAGGACCCCTGACAGAAGCCACAGTACATAGTTTACACTTCATCACATCAATATCACTACTCTTCTCACCTCCACAATGGCATCTACAGGGCAGGCCTCCTCACAGAAGCCACAGTGCATAGTTTACACTTAATCACGTCAATATCACTACTCTTCTCACCTCCACAATAGCATCTACAGGACAGGCCTCCTGGCAGAAGCCACAGTAGATGCACTTTGACATGTCGATATCATAGCGGGTTGTTCGCCGACTGCCATCAGCACGTGCCTCGGCTTCGATGGTGATGGCCTGTGCATGAGAAAACACTATTAGCATGTGACTGAAAGATCTTCAGCAACCAATATTCCAGTGTGAGGATCCCACATACAATTACTCCCAATACAGATGCCAACCGCTGGCACAGGATAACAAAAACAGCTGGCTTCACAGATCTACAGGTGCAAATCCTCCCTGCATACCACCCAATTTCCAAGAACTTTTTTCTTGATAACAAGCAAAAGAAGCTGTGGTAGTTTTCACCGATATAGTGCTTTTGCAGCAACTTTAGCTCCTTTCCTCAAAATAACTGTCTTGCCCGGTTAAGGTCAGTCCCATTGTCACATGAAGTGGCATTGACAGTCTTCTCTGGCTAAGATGTGTCTGATTAGTGTCTACTGTCACATACAAAAATGGAAAAAAAGTAAGTGAGAATAACACACACACATGCACACACACACACACACACACACATATCCCAAGTCACTTTATTGCAGTGGTGACTACATGCAGACAGCCCATTATAGCCTTCATCTTAAATCTCATGAACTCCCTGTATTTGCCAAATCAAATCATAGCACTGTATTTGTGATGCTGTTGACATGTAATGTGCCTCCGCAACTATTCACCAACCTGAGCAGGGCAGATGGCTTCGCACAGTTTGCACGCAATGCATCGCTCCTCTCCTGATGGGTAGCGCCTGAGAGCATGCTCACCACGGAAACGGGGTGAGAGAGGACCTTTCTCAAAGGGGTAGTTGATAGTGGCTGGCTCTTTGAAAAGGTGACCAAGGGTAACGCCAAGTCCTGCACAATTCAAGACAAAGCGGAGAAAGTCAAACAATGTATGTTTTGTGCAAATGTAATTGTAAGTACCAGACAGGGTAAAAAAAGCAAGAAAAAAAAGCTTGATGTTCAGTGAATCAGTACACATCAATAATCAATCTCCCTTAAATACACATCAAACTCACAAAAATCATATAGTGCATCATCTTTCTTATGTATGCAATAGTTCAACCACTCATTTAGACTACCATCAGACAAGAACTGGGGGATTTTTTTTTTAAATGACCCCCATACCCCCATAATTTGAAGTTTCAGTTTAGTCACACCTGTGACCTTGAAGCAAGGTCAAGGTCAAACTTAGTGTAACATTTTAAACTTAAAAAAAGAAGAGGAAACAACATTTTGTTTTTGCCAAGAAGCACCTGCCCATATACTTGCATCAATAAAGACAAGCCAAGACAAAAAACAAACTTAGTGTAACATTTTAAACTTTAAAAAAAAAGACAGAACAACCAATTTTTGGGCCAAGAAGCACCTGCCCATATACCTGTATCAATAAAGACAAGCCAAGTCAAAAAAAACTAAACTTAGTGTAACATTTTAAACTAAAAAAAAGAAGACGGAACAAAAAAAAATGGCCAAGAAGCACCTGCCCATATACCTGTATTAATAAAGACAAGCCAAGACAAAAAACATGTAAACATAAACACAAGCATGCATACATCCACCACAGACAGACACAAACTCTGACCTCTGAAGAGCTCAGTCCAAAAGACAGTTTGTGATGCCCTGTCCATGATAGGTTTCCAGTCCATATCTGGCTCAGGCTTTCCCACCTGCTCTGTAGACAAGATAGTACAGTACAACTACAAGGTAGAATCAGTGACAGTGCACAAACATCTTGGCTGGGGGCTCTTTATAATGCACAAAAAAGTTATGAATGGAAACAAGTATTGTAAGTCATTAACTGAGAGTAAGACTATGACCAGTATGAGTGTCTAAAGGCAGATAAAGTTCAACATGTCATGACTAACCTGTCGCTGTGCTGCTATGTGCATCATCCATGGGAAACCAGTTATATTTCTCTGTAGACTAATCTGAATTTTATTTCCACTCTCTCTTGTAAGTCAGCACTGTGGACATTCTGTTTGCAGACCAGAACACGACTAATAGTAATAAATTGTAAGAAACAACAACCCAAAAGCACCATCCATTAAAATGCTTGTCGTTTTTATAACAATGTGATTTTTTTGTCTTGTAATTTTGCATTATATATTATATATAGTATGTATTTAAATTTTAATATATCCCTTCAGTTCATATGCATCTTATAATACACAAAATTATGATTCATATATAAATATGTTTCTAGCTTTGCATTAGTTATTACCATAATGATGACAAACCCTTTATTGTGATGTTACTTACTATAGTGGGATCTCTCCTGTCCAACCATGGCAGGGCGTATTGCTGTCCTCAAAATGGACTGAGCTGTTTAACAAACAAACAACAACAAAAAACAGTTTAAGAATACCATCCCCAGTTTTCATAGCTGGTTAACAATAACAGACAAGTTTGATAACACTGTAACACCAGAATTATAAGCAGAATGTTTGACCAAACTATTACCAGCAGGTCCTACTTCAGGTTGATCAAAAAGGGAGAACTGCGATGATTGTCTTCTTAATGAGTTTTAAATCTGTTACCCTCTCTCTCCCTACGATCCCAACCCAAAACCCTCTGCAGCCTACTGCCCATTTCCTTACACAGAGAAGTAATAAACTTGTAACTGTCTCACATTTTGACTAATGACAATTGACATGGGCCAGGTTTCCTGTGCAAAAAAGACCTTGACCGCTCATAAAAAATCCAAAACATTTACGGGGCAAGTAACAAAGTCAAAGACCATGAAGCATATACTGATATAGAAGTTAGTATTAGTAACTACTGAACTTTTGAGGCAACAAAATTTACTCAGTAATAAACAGACACTGACAGTCACAATATATATTCTAAAAACATCTGAAATGGGTCAGAACACACAATGTGCATTATTATCAAAATGATATATATATATATATATATATATATATGTATAATTACATTAGTTTTAGGACACTTAAATGCACACTGTTTTTACATCTCAGTAATGATAAAATCTGTAGCAGGTCTTAACAGTACTCATCCTTTTTAGTTTACTAATTTTAGCTCTACTGAGCACTTAAAAAATAATAAAAATATGACTGCTGAATGTGTTTTTTAATAAATTTATTTTTATCGAGTCTGACTCTGAGCAACTGAAGTGTGAAAACTGCATTCGTATCGTCATTTTCTTCTCCATGTCACAAATGTAGGCCAAATGTAAATACAGCCAAACCAAACATATAATATATGTGGAAATGATGTGTAATTTCCAGCAGCATTATGTTGTTCTGATTAATTAGTTATTTTTAAACCGTGCATACATGTGTACAAAACAGTGTTACTGCTGCGGTAATCAAAACAAGGCTGGCTAGAGACCAAGAACTTGAGGAAGTCTGTGTTTCACTTGCCACTGCAAATATGCAGGTACTCAGATATGAAAATGAGATCAGTTCCAGGATCAAGACATGCATTAAATTCAAGTCATAGACTCATGCTTCATAATGAGTAAATCAACTTGAAATGGGTAACCGTAAGTGCTGGGTGTAGTATTTTTAGTGTAAATGTAACAAAAACAGCCTTGGAGGAATTCCTGAGGTTACGACACAAAACGTGACATGACGAAATACTCATGTCTCATTTAGTCCCCAAAAACATTTAAAAAAAAAAAAAAAAAAAAAATTGTTTACTCTTTTTCGTAACCTTCACACCTTTGACATTCACTTGGCATCCTGCGAGTACGGCTGCATAGTAAAAACAAAAATCCTTATGAATCGTCTCTGCTTGCAATGCAAACGTAATTGTAATTATTCACTACCCCGGCTCTATGTTCATTGCACTTAAACCACAAGAGGACCAAATTCATAGTTTCTTACCACTTCCTCTCGCACAAAATAACTTGACCGACGCCATTTTGCGACGAACCAGCACCGGAAGTAGTTCCTAAATTACGTTGTGGTTCTGGATATGATAGGAGCTGAAAGAATATTTGAGAAAAAATGTGACAGAAACTAATGATACTGATTCTTCATAATTTCCCGAACCAATTCTCTCTAACTTTGCAAAAAACACTGATCTATTTTATTTTACTTCTGTACTGAGATTGATCAAGACTTTTATTCGCATACGGTAGAAACGCAGTTTAGCTTTTACTGTTGTCATCACGTGACTTTCCCCAGCGGCGATAATCTACCACACTGAGAGAGAGAGAGCAAAATGGAAATTTGTTTGTTTCACGAAATTTACGTTTATTTAACAAATGCTCCTTTCCTGCATGGAGTTTGTGATTAGGTAAAGATGATTTGTGTCGTTTCTTCTGATTGTTTCATGCTTTGCTAAAATAACACACAGTGTGCTGTGGGCATACAGGATTTGACATGTCTAGAGCTCCAACCAGAACTCCACGTATCTCTCTCAGTCTCTGACTGCTCTCTCTCTCTCTCTCTCTCTCTCTCTCTCTCTCTTCTTGCATAGTCATGATGCATTTTTTAAGCATGCATTATCAGTGGAAATACTGATTGAGTAGTGTACATTAGCTCATAAATATGCATAGTTTTGAAGTGCTCAGCAAACTGTTTTGTTTGTTGTTGTTGTTGTTTTCTTTTTTACAGATGGGATTCAACATCTGTAAAATCTTTGGGCACATAAGCTCCAAGTGCACACACACACACACACACACACACACACACACACACACACACACACACACACACACACACTAAACACACAGATGCACATGTACACAGACACCCCCTCTTCCACCCCCACCCCCACCAATCACTTGCACAACTTTTGAGTGCAAAAAGGAACAGCTGCTGACCATATGGGAAGACCTCAACCAATTCTTTTGTAGTGTTATGCACTTTTATTATGTCTGTGTAAAATGATGCTTGATTTATATATATAGTAAAGTTGTGTTGCAGATTGTGAGGCTAGAACCCCAAAATATGGCTGAGCTTCCCACTGCCGCCATAGTCAGTATAGCTGTTGGCTGTTATGTTGCTGTTGTCATTGGCTTCATAGCACTGTGCTACTTTCTTAAGGTAAGCCTGCAAATGTATGCATCTGCAGACCTCTTTATAGTTACAGCACGTTTTATGTTGGAGAAAATCCATTTGTTTTGTTTTATCATATTTTATGGAGAAAGGGACAGAAAAGAAAATGTTGGGTTTCTTTTTGTAGGCTAGTAAATAGTTGTCCTTTTTAATGTCATTTGCTGAGGTATGGTATACTCTGATTATTTATTAAGGCTTTGAAATAGGAGAAGGATTACAGACCCAGTGCATTTTATTGCACAGTTCTTGTTAGCTTTTTTAGTGAAATGGTTCAGTTTAGCTGAGAAGTTTTTGTTGAAGAAAAAGAGGTTTCCAGGAGCAGTCAAACTGCTACTGGTTATAGTTGCTAAAATCCAGGTGACTCTTAAATAACTTGGTTGATGAGAAACTAATCTAGTCAGTGGGTCTGGTTCGTCTTCAGGTTGCTATAAATATAATACTATCTTTACAGATGATTAATGTTATTACTGTTCTCATCTTCTTCATGTACATAATTATTCTAATTGTCTGTAATATTTTTTTGATGGCTGTCATTGTATTTATGACAATGCATAACTGTTACAAAAATAGCTAGCTTTTATGGCATTGTGGACATGTTTCTTTGTGCATAAAATAAGTTGGATAGCATTGTTTTTTTCATGTGCGCATTCTAAATCTTAAATTGTTGATGATCATGACAGACTGCATGAACATTACATGGTGTATGGCATGAGCCATACCATTGATGGTTTGAACATTATTTGTGATGTGATAGAATGTATTTAGCACAAATAATTTGTAGAATCATGACATGTTGTATTTTTGTTTTGTTTTTTTGTTTTGCTTTTTGTTCTTCTTTATTAATGATATTTTCGTTGTTTTTGTTTGTATGTGATGGGTTGCATGCTGCAGTGGAGAAATGACACATAAAAGAATACATTATTGTCTTTATTAATGTCATAATTTTGTGTGTGTGTGTGTGTGTGTGTGCATTTGTGTATGTGTGCTTCAGGGTCGTGGCAAGTGTGGAGAGTCACACTGCTGTGCCAAGGATGAGGATGCTCAGTCATGTGAATGCTGCATCACTATGGCGGAGTCCTGCAACTGCTGCCAGGGCCCCTCCCTCACCTCCTGTCTCAACTCTTGCTGCCCCAAAAAGGTGAGCCACACTTTGGTGGATATTTCGATACATAATGTGTGAAGCTACAGTCCCTCGTTCCGAGCTGCCTACGACTAGAGTGCAGTGGTTCTATTCAGAAGCAGAGAACAGCGCTATGTAGTTGCCACTGTGAAACACTTACAGACTCAGAGCACATCTCAAGATGAGGCGCTGGATGAATGCTGATATGAAATCAGTGTATATCTATATATGTATATCCACATGCTGAAGTCTTCATGGTTGTGCTTGCACATGAACACCACATGTGCTTGCACACATACACATACACAGCACATGCACACACACACACACTCACTTACATACCACACACACACACACACACACACACACACACACACACACCACACTACCTGTGTTGGTATGCACACACATGCTACATTCACACTACACACAGTGGTGTACACATGCACACTACATACATGCACTACACACAGATACACATGCACAGTGCACATGCAGAACACACACATGCACATGTATGCGCACACAAACATGCATGCACCCCCCCCCCCCCCCACACACACACACACACTGCATTTAACGAACCCACATGTGTGCCTGTACATGCACAAATACATGGGCATATATTCTTGCCAGCAAAAAAGCCTTGATATTCAAAATATTGTATGCATTATTCACACACCCTGATGTGAGAAATGAGTGTAGACTGTAGATCATGTACAAATTCAGTTTCTGTCTCTCTTTTTCAGAAAATAACCTGCGTGGACATCCTAATGTGTCAGTGCTGTGCATCTGATGGAACAACACTGTGTGATGTGAGTTCGCTATCTCTGGTATTGACATATCCAGACTCTGCTTCACCTTTCTTCCTTCTCGTTATCTGCGATATCTTTCACAAAGGTCACCGGTTATTTCATGTTGATGTATATTCTTTTGGAGAGATATTACCACTTGCTTTCTACACCCAAAATGTGTAAGCTTTTTAGAATTTTCCAGTATTGTATCGTTAGCACAGATTGGCAAGAGTACCCACTCCCTTCACTCGCTGACCTGAGTAACACTGATATTTTGAGCTGACAGTTGTGAGCTTTTGTGTAACATTGCTTTTCTTCTTTTATCTTATCAAAAGAAAGAAAAAGTTGTCTGTTAAAAAAAAAAAAGAAAAAAAAAAAGGAGAGAAATTTTGAAGCTGGATTGACATCTCTGTTGCAGTGTTTGTGGATGAGACTTTAAGTAAAATCTCACAGCGTTATTGTTGATCACTCTTACATAGCGCCGTTCTCCACTCTGAAGCAGACTCACTGCGCTCTTGTCGCACATGGTTCCGAATGAGTGACTAGCTTTCTTAACAGTGTAATACATTCACTTGAACAACGATGTTTGCATGGTGCATGCAATGTGACTGTGGTGGCATGGGGAGGAAAGTGATGGTGGGGGGGGGGGGGGGGGGGGGGGGGGGGGGAGGGAGGAGGGGGGTGATGCTGGATCATATGTACAACAAGGCAGCAAAGTGGCCAGGACGTTCTCAGTCTGGCTTCCAGTGACCAGTGTTTTACACATCCAGGGTCTTGGGTTTGGTCTTTGGGAAATGTGTAGTAATGTTGAGTGTTCTTTGCAGCTGCTTGTTGATGTAGAATAGTTCTCACTCACTCTTTTGTGAGCTTAGAGTTGATTAGATTTAAAAAAAAATTAAACATGTACTGAAAAACAAAAAGATCAGTTGTAATTCTTTTAAAGTGAAAAAAAAAGGGAAGGAAAAAAAGAAAAAAGGAGCATTGTGAAATGGATTTGTGATACTTTTGGACTGATTAATGCACACATTACTGACCTCTAATCTTAACATTTGGTTTGTGGAAAATTTGCCCTTGCACTTGGGTTAGTCTCTGCACTTATGATTGTTTTGATTGTGTTGGGTAAGTTAAGCTTCATAAGCTCTTAGCACCAAATTTGCTTCCCTTCACTAACAGTAGGTTACCATTTTGAGTAAGGGAATGGTAATATAGTTATGTAAGAAAGAGTTTTGATTGAAATGTGCTATTAATGTATAGATGGTCTGTGTTTAGTAATGATTTTTTGATATTGTGTGTGTTGTTTGTTGACATGCCCGTTTGTGATTCTTTTCAGAAATCAGTCTTTGAAAAATGTATCACATCTCCAGAGCCACAAGTTGTTTCAAGCACAAGCGGTTGGGGGGGGGGGGGGGGGGGGGGGGCAAAGGAATGACCAGATATCAGCATCAGCATGCTAACTTATCACAGTATTCACACTGACAAGCTCTGTCAGTGAAGCTGTTGCATTTCAAACCAAGTACCTCAATCAGCGTAATATATCAGGAATTATTCGAAAGCAAAGATGGCTAGAGCTGAGGATTGCTCCACAAGTTGTCAAGGCAGTTGCACATTACATTTCCCATCTTCTTACCAAAATGTAGACTCAGTTTGGTTTGGCAGTGTTTGTAAGCATTTGTTTAATTACATTAATTTTTGAAATATCTGTTAATTGTGATATTGGTTTTGAAATGTTTGTGGACATCAACAGCTTTGGCAGCAGTTGCATGCAAAAGAGGAAGGGAATTTGACCATTTTAGCAATCAAGCAGAATGTGAACTGTGATACCCAGAATTAGCAATCAAGCAGAATGTGAACTGTGATACCCAGAATTAGCAATCAAGCAGAATGTGAACTGTGATACCCAGAATTAGCAATCAAGCAGAATGTGAACTGTGATACCCAGAATTAGCAATCAAGCAGAATGTGAACTGTGGCATCCAGAATTAACAATCAAGCAGAATGTGACCTGTGGTACCCTGAATTAGATATCAGCCAGAATGTGACCTGTGGTACCCAGAATTAGTAGTCAAGCCGAATGTGAACTGTGGTACCCAGAACTAGCAGTCAACCAGAATGTGAACTGCGATACCTAGAACTAGCAATCAACCAGAATGTGAACTGTGGCACCTAGAACTAGCAATCAACCAGAATGTGAACTATAGTACTCAGAACTAGCAATCAACCCAGAATTAGCTATCAGCCAGAATGTGACCTGTGGTACCCAGAATTAGCAGTCAACCAGAATGTGACCTGTGGTACCCAGAATTAGATATCAACCAGAATGTGAACTGTGGTACCCAGAATTCGCAGTCAACCAAAATGTGAACTGCGGTACCCAGGATTAGCAATCAACCAGAATGTGAACTATGGTATCCAGAACTTGCAATCAGCCAGAATGTGAACTGTGGTACCTAGAACTAGCAATCAACCAGAACTAGCAATCAACGAGAATGTGAACTGTGGTACCCAGAACTAGCAATCAACCAGAACTAGCAATCAAGCAGAACTAGCAATCAACCAGAACTAGCAATCAACCAGAACTAGCAATCAAGCAGAATGTAAACTGCAGTATCCAGAACTAGCAATCAAGCAGAATGTGAACTGCGTTACCCAGAATTAGCAATCAACCAGAATGTGAACTGTGGTACCCAGAATTAGCAATCAGACAGAATGTGAACTGTGGTACCCAGAACTAGCAGTCAACCAGCATGTTAAGTGTGGTACCTGGAAACTTGGGGAGTAAGTAAGTTGGTGTTTTACACCCAGTCAACCGGTACGGTTATATCAGGGCAAGAAACTTGGGGAACAAATAGCATGGGTACCCAGGCCTGAAGAAGCTGAATATTTTTGACCAGCCCGCTGGGGTAGTGAATTTCAAAATCTGCTCACCCAAAGAAACTTTTACTAGCCGAAGATATTCCCCCAACCCTTTTCTTTATTAAAAAACATATTTCCATTCACTCTTCACCTTGTTTTCACGGTTTCAACCAAGTTGAAAGTGATGACATTTCATTGCTGATGACACTGCTATGAATTTTCCTCTGGTGATCAGAAAGTTTGATAAATTCAGGCAAACCTTCATTGCAGTGGGAAAAAATTAGGACTCGCCCCAATGGGTTAGAGTTTTTTGTTGTTGTCTTTAAATGCCTGGGGGCTTCTCTGCCCACCTGGGTTGAGCAGGTGAGTGTGTTTTTGCAGACCTGGGTCCCATGGTGTTAGGGGTTGCATGATTGTGGCTCTGAAGAGGTGATGAACTCTCGGTGTTTGAGTGACACCCGACGCTTTTTGTAGCTCAAGGCTCCTGGGTGCATGCACGCCCCTGACCTCTGCCTGAGTGCGCTTGTTCCTCTGATGGGTCTCCTGCGGTGTTGTTGGGGGGACGCACTCCACACTGTTTTCGTCCGTGCAACCGTTTGATGGAACGTTACTCTTTGTCTTTTTGTCTTTCTCAGAAGTGCTATGAGTTTGGAAATCAAACGCAAACTCCCCCCTAGCTACCGCTCCCTGATACAAAATAGATTGGTGATGTAAGTATGTGCCAGGTACGCTCTTAGTCGCTTCTCTTTTGCCACGTATCCTTTAGTGGCTCTGCTTTTTGGGGTTTACAGTGCATGTGCTAGCGCCTTATCTGTAGACCCTTACGTGTGTGTTCTTCATAGTCACAGTCTTGAACTGTCTGTGTCTGCACAGCACATGGAGTGGTATGCTTTAACTCACCAAGCTTTGCTGCAGTGCTTTCTTTGCTTCTGAGGTGTTTCTGCATAATTGGCATGGACAGCTCCTGTGTGGCTAGATTTTTTTATTTTTTTTAAATAATTGTGCTGTGGGCTTGATGTGTCTTTCATGTAATGCTGTGCTTTCCTCCTGATGTGTTCCTTGCAGAGACTGTGCTTTACCAGTGCACAAACCTAAGGTTTGTTTGCGAGCAGCTGTTTAAGTTGTGCAAGTCTCATGCTTTGCTAGTTACTACTGACACCACAGTGACAGGAGTTTAACATGGAGAAACCAGTCTGTGCATGTGCATTGATCTCAGAAGAGCAGTAAGTGCTGTGTTTTTTTCTTCTCCCACTTACCTCACAATACTGAAGTGGTATTCGTATTCACTGACTGGAAGACAGGTGCATATATTTATCCCTCTCAGCATGTGCTGTCCACAGGAATTGTTGATATGACTGGTTACGGAAATCTTTGCTTCAGCATTTTAAAGATCCTGCCAAAAGCGTGTGTATAATATACTAGTATTCATTTGGACCTGATGCTTTTGGATATGATATGATATGTTTATTTAGACCTGTTGAGAGCAAGCTCTCTGAAGTGAGAGGTCACTTCGACTACTTTGGAAAGGTCCATTGATTCATAAAGTGTATTTAAATCTTAAAGAGAGGGTCAGATGCCATTTAGGAGGTCTCCCTTTACTATATGTCTTGTGTCTGGATTATGTCATTGATGCTTTTAACACCTAATGCACCTGCAGTTCTTGATGCACACATAACATTTTGCCTGTTTCTTCTGTGTAGCCTTGTATGCAAGTGCTGCAACACTGATCAGTTCAGCCAGACCTTTGCACCCAGTCCTCAATATCACATTTTACACTAAAGCTCCTCAATATCACGACATTTTTACTCTAAAATCCTTCAGTATCACAACATTTTTACTCTAAAGCTCTTCAGTATCACAACGTTCCTACTCTAAAGCTCTTCAGTATCACAACGTTCTTACTCTAAAGCTCTTCAGTATCACAACATTCTTACTCTAAAGCTCTTCAGTATCACAACATTCTTACTCTAAAGCACTTCAGTATCACAACATTCTTACTCTAAATCTCTTCAGTATCACAACATTCTTACTCTAAAATTCTTCAGTATCACAACATTCTTACTCTAAAGCTCTTCAGTATCACAACATTCTTACTCTAAAGCTCTTCAGTATCATAACATTCTTACTCTAGAGCTCCTGTTAGTCATTTGCAGTTGTTTCTTTTTAGGTGGAGGAGTGGGGGAAGCGAGAAAAACAACATCACAGAGACGATTTCTTGGGCAGACTTCCGTGTAGTTATTTTTTAATTTCTTTTTCTTTTTTTCTTCCCTTCATCATTTTTCAGTTCTTTTCCTTGGTACTTCTGTTTTGTGCAGTGGAACTTGTTAAAATATCTCACAAAGGCACTATTGTCATTCACATTGCAACAAGATGCTGTGGAGTGGAAGCTGTGCTGCTTGGGTTCAAAATCCATTTAGTGCGTCCATCCATCCCGTTACAGACGCTTGCTGCTGATGTGACGAAAACGTTAACGTCGATTTTTTTCTTGGACATGAAATGGGTCGTGATGCTTGAAACTGGTGGTCGCATATGAAACATAGGTCCATTCTTTGTTCTGCTTATGTCCCAGTGATTATTCCTGCTGCTAGAGATGAGTGATTAACGTTGCAGAGCAGAAACGAAGTCCCAGGTCCAGTCCTGATTTAGTACTCTTCTTTAGATTCTAGTCTGACAGGAAAACTTAACTAAATGTCGACTTCTTCAGACGAGGATGAAAGCGTGTCAGACCTGTATGCTTTTGAATATGCATGTAAAAGATCTTTTGGCAGTCAAAAACTGAAGAAAGCTGGGGGAGATTCTCTGTCTGTTGTGTGGGCTGAGTAGCATGTTCCTGTTTTGTCATGATGGGATAGTGGGGGAACCATGTCATGATGGGGTAGTGAGGGAAACATGTCATGATGGGGTAGTGGGGGAAACATGTCATGATGGGGTACTGGGGGAAACATGTCATGATGGGGTACTGGGAGAAACATTCCATGCACCAGTAGGATTGAGTAGCATGTTCCCATTTTGTCATGATGGGATACTGGGGGAAACATGTCACGATGGGGTACTGGAGGAAACATTCCGTGCACCAGTACGATTGAGTAGCGTGTTCCCATTTTGTCATGATGGGATACTGGGGGAAACATGTCATGATGGGATACTGGGGGAAACATGTCATGATGGGGTACTGGGGGAAACATGTCATGATGGGGTACTGGGAGAAACATTCCATGCACCAGTAGGATTGAGTAGCATGTTCCCATTTTGTCATGATGGGATACTGGGGGAAACATGTCACGATGGGATACTGGGGGAAACATGTCATGATGGGGTACTGGAGGAAACATTCCGTGCACCAGTACGATTGAGTAGCGTGTTCCCATGGTACTGGGACAGTATGACTGAGGAACTGGGGGAACATGTCATGATGGGGTTGGGGAAACATGTCATGATGGGATACTGGGGGAAACATGTCATGATGGGGTACTGGGGGAAACATTCCGTGCACCAGGAGGATTGAGTAGCGTGTTCCCATTTTGTCATGATGGGATACCGTGGGGGAACATGTCATGATGGGGTGGGGGAAAACATTCCATGTACTGGTAGGACTGAGTAGCGTGTTCCCATTTTGTCATGACAGGATAGAGGGAGAAACATTCCATACACCAGTAGGACTGAGCAGCATGTTCCCATTTTGTCATGATGGGATAGTGGGGGAGACGTTAATAATAATAATGAATACTTAGAGCGCCTAACCCGCACAGGCCCTAAGTGCTTACACGTTCTTTACAAATACATATTGTCAAAATTCAACGCATACAACATGAATACACACACACACGCACGCACACACAGACTTGCACACACACGCACGCACGCACGCATGCACACACACACACACACCAGTCGCATATTGGGGCAATCAGGGCAATGAGACTGAAGAAAAGGTTTTTAAAAAGAGAAAGGTTTTCAAGGAAGATTTAAAAGAGCTGACAGAGGTAGAATGGCAGACAGAAACAGGAAGTTGGTTCCAGATAACTGGAGCCTGGTAAGAGAAAGAGCGCTGACCACAGGACTTTGTTCGGAAGGATGGTATTCTGAACACTCAGGTGTCTGTAGAAGAGTGGAGCTGCCGGGAAGGAGTGTAAAGATGAAGTTCTGAAAGGTAGATGGGAGCCTGGTGAGAAATGATCTTAAAGCAAAGCAAAGACAGTTTGTATTCGATCCTCTGCTCAGTAGGAAGCCAGTGAAGAGAATGAAGCATAGGAGTGACGTGAGCAGATCTGTTTGTTCTGAAAATGAGTCTTGCAGCATTGTTTTGTACTTTTTGGAGTTCAGAAAGAAGATGCTTAGGACAGCCCGCCAAAAGTGAGTTGCAATAATGTAGTCTTGAAAGAGCAAACGCACACAACAGTTTTTTGGTGATATTTTCAGACAGATAGTGGCATATTGCACTCATATGACGAAGTTCAAGATAGCAGATATTTGACAAACGGAGGAGATCGGCTGCTGGAAAGAGAGACTAGGATCAAGACAGACACCTAGGTTGCGAACTGCGTTGGCAGATTTGATGTCAGAACCCTCCAGATTTATGGACTGTGGAACAGTCAGAGTTGAGAACCGTCTTTATAGCAGTTAGAATCATTTCTGTTTCATCATTGTTTAACTGCAGTCGATTATTTGTCATCCTGGACGCTTTTACATCAGAGATACAAGACTGAGTTGAATGAATAATTTCAGGAAGTTGAGTAACGTTGCCAGATTTGTACAGCTGGTTGTCATCAGAGGAGCTATGATGGGAAAGAGAGTGATAGGACACAATTTCAGAAATGGGATGGGTGTAAAGGACAAAGAGCATAGGACCAAGCACTGACCCCCGGGGGACACCGAAGTTTAAGGCCGCAGGAGCGGAGGAAGCACCATTGACAGATACAACCTGAGTTCGATCAGAGAAGTATGACTGAAGTAACACGTTCCATACACCAATAGGACTGAGCAGCACGTTCCCATTTTGTCATGATGGGACGTCGTGGGAACCATGATGGGATACTGGGGGAAACATTCAGTGCGCTGGTAGGACAGAGTTGCTTTGCTGGCGTGAAGCTTGTTGTAGCCTTTGTAGTTTACCCAGGTATTAATGTGATAAATTTCCTGCTACACTTTTGGTAAAGTTTCAAGGAACTACTGAACATATGAATTATGATATATGTGTAATATTGTTGTTGTTACTGTTGTCTGTACTGTTGTTGCTGTTTTATGACTGCTTTGCTTAATATGGTAGCATTTTTGATACTGTCTGTAATGAAGTCATCATTGACAACCCATCATGCAAGAAGTATTTTCTAGTGTAAGAACTGAAACAGATGAGTATAATCACACAACATTGACATGGTTCATAGTGTAATTGCTTTGTATCACAATTAGACATATGTATACATGCGATTCTTCATGATTATTATGGTTTTTGTTTGTTTTGATCTATGTGAGTACCTCTGGGAAAATATGTTTGTGTTACAAGAGTCAGTTGTACCAATCAAGTGATTACATGTGAAAGTTGGCTTGATGTTTTATCAGTAGATATTTTTGATTACTCCTTGGAAGTTACGTGTTATAAAGCAAAACAGAATCACATACATGAATGTATGCATGCACATGAGGTACAGGCAAATACATACACACGTAACAGATTCCTGTCACACACACGTCACATGCACACACACACACACACACACACACACACACACACACACACACACACACACACACACACACAGGCATGTACGCACACACACAACAAACACAACACACACACACACACACACACACACACACATACACGCACACACAGAAACACCACACTTGAAACCCTGACACAACCTTGTGTATTGCTGTGTGTATAGTGCCATTGCCATAACACTAATATTTAACTAACACTAACACTACCTTAATAACAGTTTTGCTAATGTGCTTCCAATGTAACTGACTTAGAGGGATGATGTGAGATGGAACTTTTCCATCAACCCCTGATTTATGATGTGAAGGATGGTGAAGCTCAGTATAACACTGGTTTATAAGGGTGTGAGGACCAGGAGTGGTGGCGGGGTTGAGGTGGGTGTGGGAAACTGATTGTATAAAGAAGACGTACTCCACAAACCTTGTGAAAATGAGACAGATTGAGTCTTTGAAGAAACCTTGTGTTATATTGGGGCTCACCAGTAACTGCCATGTTTGTTTGTTGTAATAACCTTGTTTGTTTTGTTCATTTAGCTGACTCGTTAGCGGAAGTAAGTTTAGGTTGTTTCACATGCTTATGTCTGGTTGATGTTATTTCGTGGTCTTCCGCAATGTCCAGCTGTGTGAAAACGGCAAGCACCAGGGGCAGACTGTACCAGTGGACACAAGTTGTAGGTCAAAGGGTTACATTGTGACTGTCCCAGTTATATGACACACATTGAAGGTCAGCCTACACATGAGACTGTCCCAGTTGACGCGCATTGCAGATGAACATACATGTATGTGAGACTGTCCCAGTTGACGCACATTGCAGATCAACATACATGTATGTGAGACTGTCCCAGTTGACGCACATTGCAGATGAACATACATGTATGTGAGACTGTCCCAGTTGACACACATTGCTGATGAACATACATGTATGTGAGACTGTCCCAGTTGATCTGCAATGTGCTCAACTGGGACACAGTTGAGTGCATTGCAGATCAACATATATGTGAGACTGTCCCAGTTGACACACATTGCAGATCAACATACATGTATGTGAGACTGTCCCAGTTGATGCATATTCTAGGTTGACATACCTGTATGTGTGGCTGTCCCAGTTGACAGAGATTGAAGGTCAGCCTACACTTAAGGCTTGGCTTGTCCCAGTTGACACACATTCTAGGTCAACATACATGCATGAAACTGTCCCAGTTGATGCACATTGTACATGAACATACATTATTACATGTGTGTGAGACTGTCCCAGTTGATGTACATTGCATATGAGCATATATGTATATGAGACTGTCCCAGTTGACACATATTCTAGGTCAACATACATGCATGAAACTGTCCCAGTTGATGCGCATTGCAGATGAACATGCATGTGTGTGAGATTGTCCCAGTTGATGCGCATCACTGATGAACATACATGTATATGAGACTGTCCCAGTTGACACACATGGGACAGCTGACATGTGAGACTGTCCCATTTGACCCACATTTCAGGTCACATTTGACCCACATTTCAGGTCACCTGACATGACATTGTCCCATCTGAGACCTATGGCAAGTCAGCAGACATGTCAGCCTGTCCCAATTAACACACATTGCATCTCACTTTCAACACAACCAGTGGAATGGGGACAGACTTAGACTGTAACTTGTGGACAGTGCAATGTGGGGTGGGGTGGGGGGGGGGGGGGGTGAGATACCCTCTTATGCATTTTGCAATAGTTTTGTGTGTGTGTGTGATTCTCTGACTAGCCTGTGTCTTGCACTATGCTTATGCTGTGCTTGGTAAGAATGGGAATTTTAGCACTTGTGTTGGCTGGTCTTGTGTTGCATTTGAAATTATCATAAAGGCTGCATTCTCGTTCAGTCTCTGTATGCCCTTGAGGGAGAGGCAGGTTGGGGGGGGAGTTGGTCTGGTTTTCAAACATTCCTTTTATGTTTGTGCATATTTTGATTATTATTTTTTTCTGTATTTTTTTCTTCTTCCCCCTTTGTTTATTGTACTGTTGTTTTGGTAAGAAGTTGTCCTTAAGGCTTAGTTTTTCTCAGTACAGTCTGGGGAGCTAAGTTTTGTTTAAAAAGGCTGCATCAGACAACAGGAAAACTTTAGCGTGACACAGTTTCCGGTTGCTGTATGAGCGCACTAAACATGCATCATGGCGTTATGAAATACGGCATTATGCAGGGATAGCCTTGTGCGCCAGCTGTTACATTTTCCTCACCCGGTGTAATGTTCGTTGGTGCTGACCTGTGCTCTTTTCATTGGTGCTGACCTGTGCTCTTTTAGTTGGTCCTGACCTGTGCTCTTTTAGTTGGTGCTGACCCGTGCTCTTTTCATTGGTGCTGACCTGTGCTGCTTCCTCTGTGTTTGATAGTGCTGCAAAGGCTCTGAGAAGGAGACGTGCAATTGCCTGTGCTTGGAGATACGCATGCGCTCCCCCCGAGACAAACAAACCAGCGACATGAAGGACATTGGTGCTTCCCCCAATACCAAGGCCAAGCTGGCCTGGTCTGACCCCAGCCCTGCCTTCCGCCCCACTGCCTTCCTGCCCCCTGCTGCAGGGCATGATGGGCAAGGGGGCGCTGGCCATCGCGATGATCTTCAGCTCGACCTGGGCTGGTTCCGGTCGGCTCCCTACCCAATATCTACCCACCCCATAAACACCAACCGGTCGGAGACGTCAGGGGATTTTGTGCCCACTTCGACACCACGCTACCACCAGGGACAGAGTCAGCTGTTCATCCATCCCGGGGTGCATTCTGCCGGGCGTGTCATCGCGAGGCGACAGCCGGCACAGTGGCAGTCATCGCGGAGGTGGTCGTCCAGGAGGCGGACGTCAAGGCGCAGCCGATCTCCTTCTGGGAGAAGCCGGTCGCCCAATCGCCGGAGGTCCACCAGAGTGACGACCAACGTGCACCCTGTTTCAAGGAGATACTCGCAGCATGTGCCATCACCACAGTCACCAGACACCTTCCAGAATGACAGCTAATGTGGGCCCTGCGTTAAAGAGATGCTGGCAGCAAGTACCATCATTGCAGTCAACAGACAACTTCCAGATGGGCAGCTGGCATGGGTCCTGTTTCAAGGAGATGCTGACAGCAAATGCCGTCATTGCAGTCAACCGGTGACTTCTTAGATGTGACAATCAACGAGGATTCTCCCTGCTTCAAGGACATGCACATGTAGAATGTGCTGAATGACTTCCAGAGTGATTGCTAGCATGTTTTCAGTTTTCAAAGAGATGCTGACAGGTGATGCCGTCGCAGCAGTCAGCCGTTGACTCCCTGGACATGATAATGAACTGGGATGTAGGTCATGTACCCTGTTTGAAGGAGATGCCTATGGAGAATGGACAGAATGGCTCCCAGGGTGTGAGCTAAAGTGTGCCCCATTTCAAGGAGGCACTGGCAGAAGATGCTGTCAACACAGTCACTTGATGACTTCTTGGAAATGACAGTTAACTAGGATATATACATATGTGCCCTGTTTCCAGGAAATACCTGTGAAGAATGGTGTTGGTGCAGTCTTTTGATGACTTCCAGAGTGACTGGTAAACTGTGCCTCATGTAAAGGAGATCCAGCCATTGCCATCATTGCAGTCACTTGGTGATTACTTGAGTAACTACAGTGCCTCACTTAAAGGAGATACAGCAAATGCCATCATCGCAGTTGCTTGGTGACTACTTGAGTAATTACAGTGCCTCACTTTAAAGGAGATACAGCAAATGCCATCATCGTACCCATCCCTAGTAAGCCTTACGGTTTCTGTGGACGTTAAGCACCATGTTTACTGCCATCATCGCAGTTGCTTGGTGACTACTTGAGTAACTACAGTGCCTCACTTTAAAGGAGATACAGCAAATGCCATCATCGTACCCATCCCTAGTAAGCCTTACGGTTTCTGTGGACGTTAAGCACCATGTTTACTGCCATCATCGCAGTAGCTGAATGACTGCTTGAGTAACTAGTAGTTAGCATGTGCCCTATTTCAAGGAGATGCATATGAAGGAAGCAGTTGTTGCAGTCACCAGACAACTTTCTGAGTGACAGCCAAAATGACTAACAAAAGTAACATGCACCCCATTTAAAGGAGATGCTTGCAGGTTAAGCCATTATTGCAGTTGGTGAATGGCTGCTTCGGTGACAGCTAACATTCCTCTCATTTTGAGGAGGTGATTGCAGTGAATGCCATTGCTGTATTCACCTGACAACTTTCAGAGTGAAAACCCAAGTAACCAGCAAGCACCCTGTCTGAATGAGATGCTTGCAGGATAGGCCATCCTTTCAGCTGGTTACTGACTGCTTCGGTGACAGCTAACATGCATCTCATTTTGAGGAGGTGATTGCAGTGAATGCCATTGCTGTATTCACCTGACAACTTTCAGAGTGAAAACCCAAGTAACCAGCAAGCACCCTGTCCGAATGAGATGCTTGCAGGATAGGCCATCCTTTCAGCTGGTTACTGACTGCTTGAGCTAACATGCATCTCATTTTGAGGAGGTGATTGCAGTAAATGCCATTGCTGTATTCACCTGACAACTTTCAGAGTAAAAACCCCAAGTAACCAGCAAGCACCCTGTCCGAATGAGATGCTTGCAGGATAGGCCATCCTTTCAGCTGGTTACTGACTGCTTGAGCTAACATGCATCTCGTTTCAAGGAGATGATTGCAGTATATGCCATCGCAGGGGTCACCAGAGGACTTCTACTCTAACGTGACAGTTTACGTGGGCCCCATTTTAACAAGGGAGTATTATTTTGGTATCCGTTCCACCCCAGCACGTAAAAGATCCTGGTCATTCTGCCAAAAGTGCAGGTGGCAGATTACACATTCAGCTGAACACACATGTATCATACATATGTGGCTTTGAATGAAGTGATACTGTAAACTGATGCATTGTGTATGGTGTACACAGGCTGTGCACCGAGTAGGCAGCAGTTTTATGTGGCACCAGCCATGTAACAACCAAACAGCATGTAAATACACCACTTTGATGGATATTTGAAAACATGCTTTTAATAAAAAGGTGGTGGTCAGTTGTTAAAAATCACATGCAGCAAGAGCACAGTGAATCTGCTCAAGAGCGGAAAATTAGCACTATATAAAATCGATCAGCAAACATATTCTCATGGCAGATAGTTATACTACCATCGCAGCTGATGGATGCGGAGTTGTGAGCGAGACTGTGTATTTGCAGCAGTGAGTAACTTCTGTACATTGATGTAAATTGTATTGTCTGTGCTGTTTGTGCCTGTGGCTCAGTGGGCAGTGTTCAGTTTTTGACTGTTACGGGCAGGTGGTCCTATGGTTTCATTGTGCATCGTGGGTGTAGATTTTCTGTGGCTGTGTTTGATGGAATGACTGCTGTTGTTGATGCGGTTGAACATGGATGTGAACTTCCTGTTGGTGTGGTGATGTTTTTTGGGGGTTTTTTCCTCTCTTTTTTCTGAATGCATCATTGTTGAGTGCCTTGTGCTAAACAAGTCTTTATTATTGTGAATTATCCCCTTTAAGAGACCTTTGTGAAATTGAAAATCTTCATTCGCTTTTGCAGGCTTTGTTTTAATTGCTTTTATTATTCTGCTCAGTAAAGTTGTTCAATGTGTTTGGATGGATTGTGTAACCACAGTCACAGTAACTGCGAAAATGACTTGCCTTTTTTCTTTGTTTTGGTCTCACTGTTCTCCGTTTGCCATCAATGGCCAGATTGTCACACTGCCAAACTGTAGTTCAGCTGGTGTGAAATGGTGACAGAGCTTTGAACACAAAGTGGTTTTAAACAGAGAGGTTTTTATATGGCACTTTGTGGTGTACAGACTCATTGCAGAATGTTTTTTTCCACATTTTATTTGTTGTGCCATCCTGCCAAACTTTACACAAAAATGTGTGTGTGTGTGTGTGTCTGTGCGCATATGTGCATGTATATGATGCACATGTGCATGCATGTGTGTCTGTCTACATACATGTGCACGTGCATATAGCAATTGCATGCTTGTGTATCAAGCCGTCCAAAAGTTGCCTAGACTTTATATGGCAATTTTAAAGTAACAAAAAAAGTTAATGCTAATCTACAGTCGTTAATACTATTTTCTATTGCATAATATACAATGTGCAACTTAATTCAATTTTCTTTTAAATGTTTCTTTTACAAAATATGCACAACTACATAAATAAAAGAATGATGAAAGAATGTAAACAAAATGTTAATGACCAACCTGTGTCCACACAATATGCATTCCATACATGTGTGCATTCATTGTCAAAAAATGAACTCAACCAAATGAACTGATGGTAATAAATAATGACTAATGATTGCAAGCACTCTACCTGGGGACTTGAGCTAACTAATTAACTAATATAATGATTGTAAGCACTTTATTTGGACCTGAGCTAAATAGTTACATAATGATTGTAAGCATTTTACCTTTGGATGTGAGCTAACTAAAATAATGATTGTAAGCATTTATCTTTGGATGTGAGCTAACTAATATAATGATTGTAAGCACCTTTGGACATGAGCCAGCTAATATAATGATTGTAATCACTTTACCTTTGGACATGAGCTAGGTGCTGAAAAGGCCGCCGTCATTTTTGACTTGAAGGCCCTCTTAGTGAATATGTCTTTGGTCACATTAGTTGTTAATATTGAAACATCAGGCTGTCCACGCCCAGATCTTGGTGTTTTGCTGTAGAAGTACATCCCTTCTTTTATTTCTGTGTTTGCAGCTGGTATCAAGTGACCCCATGGTAACAAACAGAAATATGAATATGTAATAGTACCAATGCATGGTAAGAACATCGGGAATGATACAGCTCACTTCTTGATTGCATAATTTTCATGATATCGAAGGTTTTATACACCAAGATAGAGCAGTCCACACCAAAATGTGAAGATGGGCATGGAGTGTTGGTAACCCTTTGTACCTGGCTCTGTGGCTACTGCAAGGACTAGTCTGCTAACTTTTGCACCAGTGCTTGAAGAGAGCATATTATTGTAGTGTTTTCGCTTTGAGTGAAAAAATAAAAATGGGAAGGAAATGACGTATGGCATTTAGTTATGACGTATCTTCTTTCTGATAACACTCATGATGTTTGAAATGAAAGAAGAAATTGACTAAACTTTATTTCTCAGAAATGGGTGGCTGAGCCAGTTTGATTTCAGGATTTTTATTTTATTTTAATTTGTTTAAAAAAAAAAAAATGTCTCGAAGGACTGCATCATCTTGGTATATAATATAATATCTTGGATGATATCAAACATGACAGATCATCAACCTGCACAGCAGGCTTGCATGATGCCACTGGAACCCATTGTCTTGACTCTCAGCAAACTGTGATCTTTATGTTTTGCACAGTATTATGATGTTGGCGCCATTTAAAGAAAAAAATCCAAGTTCTACTAGTTTGCTTTATTCAGAACTGTCTCAGGTGTCTTTTGCTGTGATGTTTGTCACTCCGAAATGTTGGTTGTAATAGACGATTTCTGGAAATAACAGGCAAAGATAATTTGGCAGTGTTTTCTTACTCCGGGAGAGTGAAGTCCCCTGAATGGCAGTGGAGAAGAACCAATCTGCGACAGTTTAAGATCTTCAGGCATGGACCTGTTATAATTTATACTAGACTACCAGCTGGGGGACCTACTATCTGATCTGCATGTTCCCCATGAACAGTGAGTGTTTGATCGGCATTTCTGATGCCTTTTCTGCCTTTTGTTTACTGGTATCCGTCATCTTGCCCACGTGCTCACTGTACCCCCAACAAAAGCGTGCCTACTCTGCACTACACCCGCAGGCCTGGACCTATATACACAGGTCCATGCCCAATGGCACTTACTGAGTGCAGTCCCCTATCCGAAGATCGTCTATTCATGTGGAATTTGATGATTACAGTCTGTGTGGAATTTGATGATTACATAGTCCATTATATAGTCCATGTGGAATTTGATTATAGTCCATGTGGATTTTGATGATCATAGGACTTCACACAGCCCATGTGGAATTTGTTGATTATATAATCCCTGTGGAATTTGATGATTATATAATCCCTGTGGAATTTGATGATCATAGTCACATAGTCCATGTGAAATTTGATGATTATATAGTCCATGTGGAATTTGATGATCACAGTCACATAGTCCATGTGGAATTTGATGATTATAGTCTGTGTGGACTTTAAAGGTGCCTGTTTCATCAAGAAGGAATTGGCTGCTGTTTGGTTAAGGTTTATTTGTGTTAACAAGCCCAGTAACAGAGCATTCCGTCCTTATCAGTCTAACATAACCACGACAAATGCACTAAATGGATATCTTTCCACTGTGCTACACAGTGAAACCCTCGTGAAAGACCACCTGAAAAGGAGACCTCCCTCCTGTTAGATTAGAGACTGTCCCACCTTGAAGACCACTTTGCAGGTGAACACCCGGTTTTTTAAGTCTACCTTTTTTTGAAATGTTTACGTTCATAATAATGGGGAGTGGGCATAACTCAGTGGTTAGTGTGCTGGACTCGTGGTTGAAAGATTGTAGGTTTGAGTCCCCACAGGAGTTACAGCTAAACACACCTGCACACTACATATGTGGCATCAGATGAAGTGACAGTGTAAACAGGTACACGGCTGTATGGTGTACACAGAACGTGCGCAGAGATGGCAGCAGTTTCATGTGGCACCAGTCATGTAACAACCAAACAGCGCTGTCAGTACAGCACTTTGGTGATTATTAAAAAAACTATTAAAAAAACTATAAGAGGCACTTATTCAGAGTCACATGCTACATGAGTGCAATGAGCCTGTTTGAGAGCAGAGCGATGTAAAAGCGATCACCAATAATAACCGTTTCCATGTAAATGAACCAAGGACCCCCTTCTTTTGAGACATTTTTTTTTCTGGCATTTTTTGTTTGTTTTATGGTGGCAGTGTCTCTGTTTTGTCAGGGTGTCTGCTTACAGGCTATTGCTCAAGTTGATCAGTTGTAAGCAGAATGAACTGTTGTATTGCTATATTTTTGGTTTTATCCAGCCAAGTGTATAATTAGTGCCAGTACAAATGTATTTTTGTGTTCTTTTTACTGGTGTTATAAACTGAATAGGGCTGCATTTTTGTACACTAGCACATCCCAATGGGAGGGGGAATAGGTCTGTTTGTTGATATGTTCATGTGTAATTGCTTTGTTTTCTTCTTTCTTTTCTATGTAAGCATTTATGCATTCTGTGTCTTTCTTTCTTTAAAAACGAAGCCTTAAGCCAGACCGGGTGGTCTTAAAAAGAAAGATTTCATTGTAAAATAGCAACAGTCACTTCCAAGTATTTGCTCAGAACAGCGGGTGTATTTTCAGAGGTCCTGAGGTGTAAGTTGATGATGTAAAATAATCCATTTGATGATTGATTTGTGACCTGAGTCTTGATCTGTAATGCCCAGTGAAGATCATATATATTGATGTGGAAATTCAACAATTCAGCACATTACAACCTTTCATGTGTTTGGATTTCATCACATTACAAGTAAAAATCTGAATCTCTCTTTTTTTATGAGTCACTTGTTGGAAGAGGATTTGGAAAAATGAAGTTGAATGAACTGTGAAGGCTGAAATGAGAAAATTAGAATTCATGGCAGTAAAGCTATGTGTGTTACATGTAAAGCTTATTTCTGACTTGCTCTGGCTTTAAAGGAAGTAGCCTTCTGAGATTTGAATCCCAAATAACTTCTAGGGTGCTTTGAATAGGTGGAAAGATCATGATCAGCAGGAAGAAAGAAAAAAAATCCAGTTGAGAGTACCATTAATTTAATAAGTTTGACAACTTCAGCAGCATCAGCAGAACTTTTTTCATGTCCTCTTTCCCCCATGCTCTTTTCAGCATTTTAATTTCACATCACCAAAGTGTTTTTGATGTCATGGATAGAACATCATTTTTGTGACGGATTTTTAAAAAGATTCTGTAATGCTTATCTATGTGGTGTGAACTTTTGATTGCATCTTGCAGCACTCTGGAGGAAAAAAAAGTGATTTGTTGGGTTCACTCCAAGCCATTTTTAGCTCACTGTGATTTGTCATTTTTGGTAAAATTAGCTAGCTGATAAAGACAATAATGCTACAGAAACATAATCATAATGAGCAAAATGTATATTTTTTTCTTTTTCTTTTTCTGCTGGAACTGAGAAGGCTAGCTGCTTAAGGGATAATCTTTGATAGCGTTGGATTCTTAGTAGAGAGGACCTCTATTTTTGGACAACCAGTACCCCACCTTGGGAATTCATACTGTGAAATTAGTTGATTAACAAACAAAAGATACTCTTTTCAATTGTATCAAAAACAAAAACAAAAGCTGGTCGTTGTTAATGTACAGTGCATTGAATTTGGATAAGCTTTCTGTGAGACAGCTTTAAGTGTCTCACACCATCATGTTGCCTTCTGTTAGACAACTTTGTCTCACATCATTGTGCAGTCAAATGGCTTTGCTGGTCAACATCGAATACCTTGTGTCTTTGTGTAAAGACTAATAGATGTGCAGTCATATGGCTTTGTTGGTCATCATTAAATATCTGGTGTCTTTGTGTACACTAATATATGTAGTCAGATGTGGAGAGGGAATGTGTCCTCTGGCACACTTTAGTGCAAATTTGGCCCTGTTTCACTTGATGAAATATGTCTCACAAATTCTGTGCTTGTCATTTTATCACTTGAATGTCTCAGACATAATTGCATGACATTTTGATTGTTTGGTAATTGGTTGTGCTAGCTAGAAACTCATTTTTGTCACTGATATCAAATAAGGCCAGTGCAGAATGCCTTATTTGTTGCTCGTAATCTCATTCATTTTTTACAGCTGTGTAATTTCAGATTTTCTCCGCTTTTTGGTTGTCGTTTTTCTCCCCAACTGTGTTACTGTGATATGTAAAAGGTAGCTTCCCCTAATGTTCTGAGAATGTTTTAACTCTGTACATGTTCCTTGTTATGTCAGTTACATGTTATTCATTGTCTCAGGCTAAGTATACATGTTTATTTCAAAGGTGTCCATTGTTTTGATGTTCCTTTCAGTTCTTCATCATCAGCAGCTTAGGATAGTCCTTAGACATCTAGCTTGCTGGTATTGATGAATTGTTGTCTGTACCAGGTCCTCTTTAGAGCCCCAAAGCTTCTCTGCCAGTGTGGCACCTTGGGGCCAGTGCTGTGTGTGCGCTTCCACGTATAGGGGCAGGACTGCAGAAGATGATCTGGAGTTTGTGGGCCTGTCTGGCATAGGCAGCTGACTGTGTGTGACAGACCAAGGCAGTGTAGGTGGGCACACAGTCAACAGTGGCCAGGCTGTAGTCAGAAGACGGTGATCTGCTGGTGGCACTGCAGGTGCTGCATCTGGTCGTCAGATGGCGGGCTGGGCACTCAAGTCTAATGGTGCCGCTTGATCAGAGCCTTGGCTTCTGTGAAGGAGTCGAGACTTTGGTGGTTCTGCTGCTTGAATATGCTGCCCGACTTGGCAAATATACTAAGCATGCATGTTGGCAAGTCTGGCAGTCTCATCATTTCCTGCCAGGCGACAGTGAGCAGGGATCCACTGGACTGCCACCCTCAAGTAAAATGACGGCATGCTGAGTATGTGTAGTATCTCTTCCCAGCTTCTCTCTGGGAATGTTTCACGTTTTGAAGAGAATGGGTGTGTGTAAAATCACCCTGTCAGTCTAGTGCTGTATATTTTAACATTAATAATGCGTTACTTTTTAATGGTGCATTATTTTTCTACACATCTGATTGTGTGCTTAATTTGTGCACTGTTATCTGTTCTTTAAATGGAAAGAAATCCGTCCTCGTTTACACCGCAGTAAAATAAATATGTTGTCTGAAGTCAAATAGATGAGTGTTGTTTGGTTGATGCCAATTTGCACTCACATGCACACACACTCACGTAAATTCAAAACGCATTTTCTGACTCACTGAAACATTATACACAAGAAGCATAGTAACCAAATGGTTTTATTTGCATATCAAACCTCTTGAATACAGTATACATGAAACTGATCACTTCTCATTCCACTGCAACTACATTCGTCCAGCATGACCCAGTCTACCCATGCACAGTACACATAGTTACTGTAGTGTCATGCACACAGTTACTGAAGTACTGTACACATCACTACTGTAGTGTCATGCATACATATTACTGCAGTATTGTACACATTTACTACAGTATCGTACACACAGTTATTGTAGTATTGTGCACACAGTTACTGTCTTCATGCAAACAGTTCACAAAGTATTGTACACATTTACTGTAGTATCTTGCACACAGTTTCTGTAGTGTCATGCACACATAGTTGCTTAATTATCGTACATATAATTATATTGACTGCAGTATTGTACACACACACAGTTATTGTAGTACCATGCTCTAGTTGCTGTAGTGTCATGCACACAGTCACTGAGGTAACGTACACATTTACTGCAGTATCGTACACACAGTTTTTGTAGTATCATGCACACAGTTACTGTAGTGACATGCACACAGAGACTGAGGTAACATACACATTTACTGCAGTATCATACACACAGTTATTGTAGTATCATGCACACAGTTACTGTAGTGTCATGCACACAGAGTAACTGGGGTATTGTACACACTGACTGCAGTATTGTTCGCACACAGTTATCGTAGTATCATGCACACAGTTACTGTAGTGTCATGCACACAAACTCACTGAGGTGTCTATACTGTACAGTCTGTACACAGTCCACAGTACTGCATGAACACAGTTACCATTGTATCGTACAGATACTGCACTGCCATACACAATTACTGTCCTGTTGTATCCTACACACACCTACTGTAATACATACTGTACACACACATATGCACTTACTGTGGTATCACACAGTCACTGAGGTATTGTACACACTTACTGTAGTATTGCATGCACGCAGTGACCATGCGTAGTACCGCATACAATGACTGTGGATGAAATGAGCAGCTGCACTGTCAAGGAAATGATGGACCACCAAGGTACACGCAGTGCTGTTGTACACATACACTCGCTGTCTTGTGGAGGGTTCCGAGCTGTGCCTGTGATCCCAGCAGCTTCAGCCAACCAGAAAGTCAATTAATATTCCATGCAAAAAGCCCAAAGCATGGCCGCCATGTTTGGACGATATGAGAAACAGCATAGCAACAAAGCGAAAATACTGGTGGATTCCGAACAAAACCTTCAAAAGAAGTCATGGCACATGTGCACTGATGAGGAGAGAGATCAGCGGCCATCAAACGAGGCAGATTACATTCATTTGAATGCTGCAAGCAAACTCCAGTCACCATGCTTTCCACCAGTTAACACAGTACGTTGGGATATTCAGGCCCATAGCTTGTGCGACTATACAAGTAGGAGAGGCTGTGCTTTGAGCTCAGCATGGAACCCTCTAATGATACACACTGAAGTTTTCTACGCAGCCACAGCAGCACCGAGTATACACAGTTAAGGCCATGGTCCACTTTTGAGCACAATCATATGACTACAACATATACAGTGATTGGCTATGGGAACAGACAGAATGTGATGTTGCCACTGAGTGTCTCATCACGTTATGTAAGATTCAGACTTGCTCCACTCTCATCTGATTCTGATGACACAAGCTGACTAACAGCCTACAGAAATTGTCTATCATATAATTAAATAGGCATTTGTGGTAAGCTGAGCCTACTCACAGTGTGTAATAATGTAGTTGATCTAATAAACCAAGGCTATACTTTGAACAATCCAAAACAATATGGCATATTTTTCTTCTTCAAATCATCAGTGTCATTATCTCACGAATGGTGATATCATAGCTTTTGTTCTTTCGTCCTAGCTCTGACAGGGAAACAGTAACGCTACCAACGCTGCATTTTCATCTTCGCTAACGTCTGCCATTCAACGACGACAGTTACACACTTTTGATCAATCAATGAAAAAAAACGTATGGCACAGCATACATTTGTTGGTGACATGCTACATCATATTGTGGTCACACAACACTGTAATTTCCCCTAATGGAATGAGTAAAGTATTCTGTATGAATGTGCTCATCAGTAGATCATGGCCTTTACTAAGGCATAGTACAGTTACTGCAGGATAGTACATACAGTTATTGTGTATCTCCACATCGTAACAGCAGTATATTGTACACACAGCTGCTGTGGTATCGTACACACACACACACATCTACTGTACCTTTCTGTGTGGCCAGGTTTCTGTTGCTACACATCACTGGAGACACAACAGTGACTGAAGTATCGTATACATGCACAGTTACAGTGGTACCACGCTCATACAGTTGCTGCATTTCTCACTGCGGACCTTTTTTCTACCGCTACACATGACCACAGACACCAAGGGTACTGCAGTATTGTACAGTTACTGCAGTATCAAACACACAGTTACTTCACCACAGTGGACAGTTTGCTACTGTTACACACCACTCAAGATGCAGCGCTTTTGGCTTGTGCTACTGCATTTACACACAATGCTTGAGCTACTGCATTTACACACAATCTACACACCAAGGTTACACATCAAAGCACACATCTCAGATGTCAATTCTTTTGTTTCACTTCAATTTACATCACAGTCTTTTGTTGCAATAAACCCCTCCCCACCCCCCCAAAGATGAATGATACGGATGCAGTTTCATGCACTAAATGAAGCATGTGTGATGTCTTGGTTCGGCAGAGTTAAAGACAGGGGTTTTACAGTTTGCTTGGCAAGTAAAAATGTGGACAGGAACCAGGTGAACATCAACCATAGCTGTTTTATTCTAAAAAAACAAATAACACACAAGGCAAGCAAACAATTCAACCAAAATCAAACAACCGAAGAAAAAGAATTGTCACTCACCAGATATATGCAAGTATTTTCCAGTAACATCATTTAATTCAAATATAATCCATTGAAATTAAATGCATCTTGTAATTTGTTGAAAATTCATTTAAGCACTGGTGAATAATCTGTGAAATCATCTCCGTGACATAGGTGCTACTCCAACTTCTGCTAAAAGAATTACCCATATGAGTGAAGTGGACAATATTTTCAGATTTTTCCCTTACTTATTTCATCCCTTCAATCTATGGTCTGTTTCAAACTGAGCAGAAGCAGCTGAAATAAGATGCGAGTCACAACAGTTTCAGTATCCTGCAGGAAATGTTGAAATATCTGCATCATACAAACATTCATACCTACAGTATGGTTCTCTGACAGCTGCAGACTTTACCTGTCCTTGCCATAAATAAATGATTATTCTACGCATCTGTTTAACATTCTGTTACATACAGATCACATGTTCAGTTGAGAGTTGCAAGCCCGTAACATCATGGGTGGTATTACATGAACAGGAAACAGGCCAACAGTATTGCCCTGGTGGAACAGGCATGGTTGACTGGGTGTTAAACCAGAAGGAGCAATGAACCATCACATCCTCAGCACACTAATTAGCAACAGAAAGCAACCCCTTCAACTGCAGCAGTGGCCTGCCCTCACTTCATCAGCTCAGACTGCATTTGGCTGACAGGAAAACAAAGCATCTGCTGGACTAAGGACTGATCTGGTCACAAGTCTTGGATGATTGACTGACCTAAGTGGCAGGCCCCCACTTCTAGTAAAGCAGCCATCACGAGTGGCTTGCATCTTGGAAGAGCTGAAGTGTTGAGGAGCTTGAAACACTCCACTAAAGCAACAAAGCCAAGGACATCACACCATCAATCACCTTGAAGAGAGAGGCGTAGAAAGAGGAAGCACTTAATTATCTTCCATAAGAGGACCAGAAAGGGCCACCCATCTCGATCAATGAATATTGGAACCATTTCAAAGGCAGCATTAGGGAAATTCCTCAGAGACAGGGTGGAGCGCATGCAGTCTTTTCTGAGTGCACAGATACCATCTTGAACTCCCAGTTGTTGAACCAGCAAGAAATCAAACCAGTTCTGATTATCCCATCAACGGTTACAAAGGCAACTGGTTGAAATCACTATTTACATGTACTGTTACACTTTAATCAGAGTTCAACAAGTCCCTGAACTATTTGCTGAGACCATCCATTTCCTTATGCAACTGCCAGTGCATAATACATGCATAATCATTATTCTGACTACAAATAAAGAGGAAAAAAGAAAAGAAAGAAAGATACAAACAGTGGCAGTCATATCAAATAGCTGGGTCAGTTCCGAGTAACAGTTGGTATTGTACCACTGTAATTAGTAACATTCTTTGTACAACAACAACAAAAAGAAGAAGAAAAAAGCCCCAACATAACCAAATGGTTGGCACATAAAGAAATGATCTGTGTGTTATTCAAACACAAATTATGCTAGCACTACAAGACAACATTTGTTCCAAAGGAATTTGTAAGTGAAGATCAAGCTTTTAATGTTATCTGTATACAAATGCAATGAAACCATCACTCTTTGCGTTGATCAAACACAAGCACTCACACTTGTTATAGGTGTCATTTGCTCCCAGTGAAATTTGTGAGGTTCTTCAGGAACTCACTGAGTTTAAGGAGGCGACAAGAAGTGAAAATTTCAAAATGTGCCAGAAGCAAATAAAGTCAAGGATGCCTTGCAATGAATGCTAAATCTGTTTTATATACATAGTATTTTGCTGTGTATTTTGTTGTTTTCAGGAATCCCTAGAATCCACCAGAATCCAGACTCCCAAGCCTTTAGTATGACCAGTAAGGGTTAAAAGTGAAGCGCTATCAAACACTAGTCCTACACACGCACAAACACAAGTTACTGATGCAAAAAGTAAAACCTCACAGCAAACTGATAATGTATCAAGCACAATTCACAATGGCATGTTCAATGTACACATCCACACAAACATCCACACAAAGTCACCAGTGGCAAGCGAGAAAATGGACACACCCCTAGATGCAACTTTCACAGCACACTCCCCACCTTTCAGCTAGTCACTGTACACTCCAGTCACTCATTCCAATGCAGGCAATCAAGTTGGGCCAACAGCTGAGTGAACACTTCATGATTTGCATGATCACGAGTGCATGAGGATATACGCTTCTGAACTTCTACACAGCATCGCAATCAGGTATCTTACACATAACCATCTTCGCAGCAAGGTGAACCATACAATGCGGTCAAAGCACAAAAGTGCTGAACACCACAAAAATGAACAGAGAGAGAAAGAAAAAAAGAGAGAAAAAAAAGAAAAAAGGACCGCTATGCCTTAACCTTTTTGCAAAAGGAGAACGTCCCAGCCAACATTAACAACAAAACCCCACAATGTAATTATGAAAATGCAACCAGCATGTATTACTGTGGACCCACTGCTCCCTTGAGAGGGTAAGCGGCTATGTGTGTATTAGTTCATGACCACTGTGTCTGGAATGTTCTAGCTAACAAGGGCTCTACCTGCCTCTCTGGAGTGATACAAGAAAGCAGGATCCTGCGCAACCTGCTGCAGGTCCTGCAGGCTGCTGCTGTACACCATGCACACTACAAAGCAGGATTCTGAATAACCTGCTGCGTGCACACACACACTACAAAGCAAGATCCCAAACATACTACTGCATACATCACACACACACACTACAAAGCAAGATCCCAAACATACTACTGCATACATCACACACACACTACAAAGCAAGATCCCAAACATACTACTGCATACATCACACACACACTGCAAAGCAGGATTTTTAACAACCTGCTGCATACATGCACACTGCAAAGCAGGATTTCTCACAACCCGCTGCATACATCATTCACGCTACAAAGCAGGATTTCTCACAACCTGCTGCATACAAGCACACTACAAAGCAGGATGCCTACAACCTGCTGCACACATGCACACTACAAAGCAGGATTTCCAACAACCTGCTGAAAACATACACACTACAAAGCAGGACCTCACACATGCTACTGCATACATCATGCACACTACAAAGCACGATTTCACACAACCTGCTGAACACATCATGCATGCTACAAAGCAGGATTTTTGATACAAACTATTGTATCTGCTACGGCCACACACAACGTAATCAATGATTACTTTCACTTGTGAAGTAAACAGTGTATATTTTTGACTTTCTTATGTAAAAATGTATACTTTTACTTTAAAGCTTTGTTACTTCATACCCCTGCTATTTCGTGTATGAAGTTATAGCCGCTATTCATTTTCAAACTGTAAAGTTTTAACACAAATCACTTCATAATTCATTTTTGTGTGTGTTTGAAACTACCCTCATACATGCAAGAAGACACCATGAAATGTAAAAAAACATTTTGTTAAAAGGCATGCAAACTTCAAACAAAACAGAGGCTGAAAAGCATTTATGATAGCCCATGAAGCTTGATCAAAGCCCCCTGTATTTATAAAAAAAACACACACTCATACACACACAAAAATAACCATCAAAACCAGGTGCTCAACAGTAAATTCCACTGGATTAACAGCTCCCATTTTCGTGGAAAATAAGAACCAACAAAACTAATTAACCCTTTAAACACTTGAAGAATTTATATATATTTTTATATACACCAACTAGTTTTGACCATAACAACGCAAAAACAGAACCACCACACATGTACATGTGCATTTGCTAAGTGTTGCCTTTGAACTGCAACAATGTTGCAGCCCCCAAAACGGGGGCCCACTGACACTAATCAGTCTCCAGGCTGTGCTTGGGCTAGGTGCTGGATGGTGTGTGTTTACACCTGACTGTCCTGGGGCGGATGCAAGCCACACTCAGCTCACCACCAGAGTAGACCGCGGCTCGCATTCCGCTGTGTGTCATGTGATGTCACTGAAAGTTTGAAAGCGCATCTTGGCAGACAGAGGTGGTGTCTGGAATGATGAGGATACCAAACTTCTCTGGGTCAAGGACAGTGTTAATTGTGGTGTGGTAGACAGATGACGCACTTGTGATGACACCAAACTTTTTCCATTCATTTGAAGTCTGATTCCAGGTCACCGTGTGCAAACTGACTGGAGCTGAACTTTTTCCATTCATCTGAAGTCTGATTCCAGGTCACCGTGTGCAATGTGACTGGAGCTGAACTTTTTCCATTCATTTGAAGTCTGATTCCAGGTCACCATGTACAATGTGACTGGAGCTGAACTTTTTCCATTCATTTGAAGTCTGATTCCAGGTCACCGTGTGCAATGTGACTGGAGCCGAACTTTTTCCATTCATCTGAAGTCTGATTCCAGGTCACCATGTACAATGTGACTGGAGCTGAACTTTTTCCATTCATTTGAAGTCTGATTCCAGGTCACCGTGTGCAATGTGACTGGAGCTGAACTTTTTCCATTCATTTGAAGTCTGATTCCAGGTCACCGTGTACAATGTGACTGGAGCTGAGCAATGGTTTCTGCCCAGGCCATAGTATAACCGGCTCCTTGAGTGTGCAGCCGGTAATCCAGCAATGAGATTTTAACCAGTCCCATGATTGTGCAGCAGGTAATCCAGCAATGGGATTTTAACCAGCCCTATGACTGTACAGCAGGTAATCCAGCAATGGGATTTTAACCAACCCATGAGTGTGCAGCTGGTAATCCAGCAATGGGATTTTAACCAGCCCCATGAGTGTGCAGCTGGTAATCCAGCAATGGGATTTTAACCAGCCCCATGAGTGTGCAGCTGGTAATCCAGCAATGGGATTTTAACCAGCCCCATGAGTGTGCAGCTGGTAATCCAACAATGGGACAGTGCATGTAGTCATTTATAACAGGACATTATTTTATTAATAAATCGCATGCTGTAGTATATACATATGCATTTACAACTCACACCCGAGATAGTGCATCTATTTATTTGTCATCCCACCCACCACAGGATACAGCTGAACTGACCAACGTTCTAAATATGTACACACACGCCAAAACTTTTTAAATGTCATTAACTACAACAACAACAAAAGAAGAAAGAAAGAAAAAAAAGGGGGAAGAAAAAGGGAACACTTTCAATATAAACTATGAAGAGTAAAAGACACAAAAACTTTCAAACATGGTTACTTTTTTCTTTTTTATAATTTTTCTGTCGAGATGTGACAAACATTTACCTACAGTTTTACAGTTTGGCACAACTTCCTTTGACCATTGTCTCAAAGTCAAAGGCAACTTTAGTAATATCATACGCTCAAGTCTGCAGATATCTATGGCAGGGAGATTTCACGTTCCATATTGACTCAGACTGTAATTGGTTTCAATCCCTCCGTCCCCACCCTTTTTTAGTTGTTGAAAAAATGAATGCTCATCAAGGATACCTAACAGCTGAATTGGTAACAGAATGCCATGCCATGAATGAATTATTTCTCAAGTCTTGCATATTCCAGTCCAGAAGTAAGGCAATGACTGAGATTTTCACGCAAGGCATGAAAGGTCTGCATGAAAGCACCACTGACTTCACCTCGGAAAAAATTGGATGGTTCTAGCTGGTGCACCTTTGAGCTGTCTGTATTGTCACAGTGATCAGAGGATGGACATGTAATACAAATGTACAAGTGTGGCAAACCACCATACACACTGCCAAACTAGGGGGAGCCAGGGTGGTCCCGTGGACAAGTGCAGGATCATTACGCAGAAGGCTCAAGGTCTAGCTCTCTTCTAACTGGTCCTCAACTCTGACAGGAATTACTTTACACAAGTGCACATTAACCAAAGCAAACTAGAGGAAACACAAAATCAGGGGTGCATTCTGTTGGGAGGGAAGTGGGGGAGGTCTGACAGCATGCTCCCCCCCCACCCCAACAATCTCACAGAGAAGGATGATTTCATGCACAGACTGCAGCCCCCCCAGACCCCCACCCCTTCAACAAATTCAACTTCAGTCCCAGCCTTCATCAGCACATACACCCCTTCTTGTGACTATGCACCCAAGTTCAATGAAACTGCAATTCTTCCCAACTACAAACCATGAACTGTGAGAATGACTGCACTACAGATACAATCCGTTTCCATCAGATCTCGGTGACTAGCCACAAGCTCTGCTGTCATTTGAGATTAGCTCTTGAACAGCTGGGGTGAGTGGGGGTGGGGAGTGAAAACCACCTGTCATACACAGAAGTGTTCAGTAAATCACAGAACATGGGTAGTTGTTGTTATTATTATTATTTTTTAACACATCTTGGTTTATCAACTGTTCTACATACAAGTATTTCATAAATCACAGAGCATGGGTACTTTATTTAATATATATTATTTTTTTATACGTTTTGTTTTGTATTAAACCACAGTCACTGAAAACTGTACAAATATTGGTTCCACCACCGGGAAAGGTACAAGCCATCAAGTCACACCCTTTTTTTCCCTGTGAACATTAAAAAAAAGAAAAAAAGATTTTCTTCTTCTTTTTTTACATTCAATTTGCATTTGACATGAAACGCATAACAAGTCTGAAGAAATAAAACAAAATAACAACTCCTGAAACTGGGCACGGTAATTAAAAACTTTCATCAATAAAAACAAGATGGCAAGGAGCCATTCAAACTTCTGCCCAAACCCACCAATTACACAATGGGACCCTCCAGAACTGGCAGCATATTTCATGTCTCGGGTGACAGTGGTAAAACCGAGTGTACGGTGCTGTCTGAACTGAGAATCTTACAGTGTACTGCAGTGCATCACTGCTAGCCTTGGTCAACCAGTCTCTCCCCGGTGAGACTTGGTCAACAAATGGCTTAAAGTGAGAATTTAGAGAGAGAAAAAATAAACAAAACTTCCTTTTTTTTGCTACATAAATTTCATGCAAGTTTGATTATAGATTTGGATGAAAGTTGTGAAGTTAGGCAGACCTGTGAAGCAAGTACTGCAAAGATTGGACCACAGGTTTTTGAGATGCTATTAGCAAGGGTCACAAACATACATGGCAGAATAATATCACTACCTTAAAAACCACCAAAAAACACACAACAATCAAACTGTGCTAAAATGAAATGGAATGAAACAGCAAACAAGCAAAGACCTACTACAAAGACCCTTGCATAGGTTTTAAAAACCTCAAAAACAACAGAAAAATACACCCTCCTCTATCTACGTGTTCCAAGAGGGCAGCCTACACTGGCAAAGGTGGGAAATCACAGATGCTCTATTTCATAATAAACGTTTTCATGCACCAGACAAGACTCGGCTGTCATTATTCTTCCCACCAAATCATTTACCATCGTAGCCATCTCATAGTGAGCCAATTCCTCCGTTACAATTTGCTACTTTCATCCACATGTGCACACAAGCTCTGTGGATGGAGAGAACCTCACCCCTAGGTGGTGACACCACATGCAACTACACAGTACACAACTACACAGTGCATGATTTCCATTCCACAGCTGGCCCACACAGCATCTTTCATAACAATGCACGCTAAATGTTCACTCACTTTCCAACGTGTGTTCGCCCTGATATAACCGTAATGGTTGACTGGGGGTAAAACACCAACTTACTTACTCCAACATGTGTAACGTCACTGGCCTGGGAGGGGTGGTGAGGGGAGGGCAGAGGAAGAGAGGGAGGGAGGAAACAAGTTGGGGGGGGGGGGGGGGGGGGGGGGAGTGTGAGAGAGAGAGAGAGAGAGAGAGAGAGAGAGAGAGAGAGAGAGACAGAGAGACAGAGAGTGAGACAGAGACAAAAGAGAGAAAGACTGAGCAATTCTCACTGGTGTGATAAAGGCACAGTCTGTCAGTACACAAAGTGAACATTTTGAGACTGGGGGGGCTGGTGAAGTGAGGCAGGCATCATTCCTACAGCAGATGCTGCTTGAACAGAATACCTCTGAAAAAAATGACAATGCATGTTGACCGTTTCCACAAATGCATGCCTAAACACACACGCATACATGCACACACACCCTCTCTCCGTCTCGCATTTACAGTCTGCAGCAATCTCGTTCACATCAGGTTAAAACCCCCAAAACAACAGCAACAAATAACTAATAAAACTGCTACCATACTGGTCATATTTTTGTGTTGTTTGATCACCACCAGTCACTCCCACACAATACAAACCTCACCTCACAACACAACCAGTACAGTTCACACAAGGCACGAGGTGGATACTACTAGTGTCCTTCGCCAACCATCAGCTCGGGTGGGTGACTGCGTGCCACGTCTCCATTTGGCAAACCACCAACTGTGTCATCCACCTCAAAGTCTACCTCCTTCTTTTCCCCGCTACCCTCCTCCTCTTGCTTGTCTGTCGCTTCTCTCATGGCGCTGGCCTCTGCCGCCTTTTCTGCTTTGCAGATGGCGGGCTGGCGCTTGGACATCTCTTGTCGGAACTTGTCCAGTTCCTCTTGGCTGAAACGGACCATACAAAGAGATTAAAGACATTGTCCAGTCAAAGTAATGTACAAGAGTATTTATAAAGTGCTTACACCTAATGTGAACCTGAAATGCACAATACAAAATTAGTAGGGTCAATAAACATATCAAATACAGACACATCTGTCAAAACATACTGGGTTTTTCTGTTCTTGTATCTGTGACCTGTCTTCTTTTGATAAATATGCTTTCCTTGTTCTTTATCACTTGTTCTTCTCACCAGCAGTCATTTGATTTTTTTCACAGATACAGAGAACCAGAAAAACAGCAAAACCCTATATACAACACTTCATTCAACATCTTTCTCATCACTTCTAACACACACACTGCTACACTACAAAAAAACTAGCAGCACAGTGACTCAAATAAAGTGTTCTGCCCTTCCTTGCAACCAAACAAACCCAACAAAAACACACAGCAGGCAAGCTCTCATTTGAGTCTCACATTTTGTCTTCAGCCACATCCAATAAACCCTGAACATCCACGTCATCCACATCCAAGCAAGACCTTGTATCTGCTTATGTAACTATAAGCCCTGTTGGATGCAAGGTCTTGAGTGGACATGGTCTTGGTGAAAATTGCAGTGGGGAAAAACAAAACATATAGCCACGAACACCCTTCACGCCTGATGCATTCCTACCTGATCTGAACAAAGACGATGCCATTGATGACGTTGAGTGTTTCTAGCACACTCTGCAGGGATGGGGTTTGAATCTGAGAGAAAAAACATCATTATTTCATCATTTGTAGCCATCATTCACCAAGGCAAGTGACCAATTAAACACGATGAACACTGAGTCTTAGGATGCCACTGACACTCTGAATTGCATACCTTTTGGCAACTACTTAAAATGTTGACATCTCATTGGACCATACGATGTGACACATGCTTCACGCTATATTGGCTCTTTTGACCATATTATCTGACATGTATTAAATGAATTAACCACTTGCAGGTGGCGGCCACCCTTGCAAGAGACTAGATCACCTTGGACATTGCTTTTATTCTTCCTATTTCAATTTCAGTCAGCAATTCCACAAAAGTCCACCCCTCGTTTAACACATTTCTACCTGAGCAATACAGGCCTGGTCACTTCAGCTGGTCCAAGAAAATGTTGGCTGCTTGTTGACTTGCTAGTACTGTGTCTAAAAATAAATGCTGGCAGAATGCTTGTTATGTGTGTATTTAAATAACTACTGGTGTGAAAGTGCTAAAGTGTGTGTGTGTGTGCGTGTATGTATGTGTGAAGCCAACTTAAATGAAGCAAGCACATCTGAGCATTCAAACAGGTCGTGTGGGTTTTTCCCCATTTTTTTCCCCACATGGACTTACCTGGATGGGTGGGAAACTGATGCTCTTGTCTCCCTTGTAGATCTCATTCATCTTTTTCTGCAGCACCACTGCCTGCTGAGTCAGGTGCTTCAGACACTCTGAGCTCTCCTTGGTGCGGTCGTGCCCCTCCCCCAGCTGAAAACAGCACAAACACCGTAACTATCTGAGCTCTCTTTGGTGTGGTCGTGCCCCTCCTCCAGCTTAAAACACAGCACAAAAAGATGATGGTGCCTCTGGCCAAGCTGAATACACATTGCACAAACACTGTCACTATGCAGGTACTTCAAAAACCAGGCTAATTATTTTTTGGTCCGATCATTCAACCCCCCCCCCAACCTCTTTTAAAAATACATGCCACGGTGTCAAAACCCAGATGGTTGAGAATCCAACATGGAGATCTTGATCGGACAAGCAAAAAAAGAAAGAAAGAAAAAAGTGCAAGATACGGATGACACAGAGCAAGGGACCAAATTCTCACTGTTCGTTTGTAGATGGTGAAGGCTTCTTTCTCGCTCTGCAGGGCAGCACGGAAATCACCGCGACAAGAGTGTGTCCTGGCCACCAGGTGGTAGTTCATTGCCACCTTGAGGCTGCCCGGCCCAAAATACCTGACAAGAGAAATAAACCGTTAGCACTCTGCATCAACCTTCAGGCCTAAAGAACATTGGGAATCAACACACAAGGGCGTGAAGTAGCTAAAGGACACTGACAGCAGAACCAGAGATGTACAGGGTACACTGACCTTCAGCCATGCATGTACTCAACAACAGAAACTGATGGATAATGCTTCAAAACAAACTTAAAACTAAAATGAATCCGACACCAGAAATACTGGAAGATTTTTTTGTTTTGTTTAAGTTGTGAAAAGCACACAAGCAAGTAATAGGTTTTGGCCTTCCTTTGGGCAACATGACAGAGTCTGATGGTTCATACCTAATGTTGAGAGTGAGCGCGTGTTCCAAGAAGCGCAGCGACAACTCGTACTCTTCCACCGCATGTAGGATCAGACCAATGTTGGACTGCACGCACAACAACAACAATGACACTTGCATCAAATGTGAAAGCTAAATACAAAACTCTCATCGTAAAATAAACTGCTAGAGCATAAAACACTTCAAATTCTTCTGTCCATAAACTCCCACACCATGACAAATCCATGGCAAAGATGAGGAGTACAAACAAATGTCCATCCCCAAACCGCATGTAGGGTTGTCAATCACGGTAATGAGCTCCATGTCCAAAGTAATGGCATACTTTTAACAATGACGACAAGAGGTATCAACTGCAATTAAATTAGACTCATTTGAATGCTGCACCAGTCAACACTACCACATGGTGGTCAGACTGAAAACTTGTCAGGAAACGAGGCTTAGAGCTCAGTACAGAACCCACTATACCATCAGTTGAAACCGTAACACATGATGGTCTTGCGAGGGAAGAGATGGGGATTAGAGCTCATTGCAGAACCCTCTATTGATAAACAGTGTGCTAGGTCACTGGTGTCAATATGGCCAACCACTGGGAGGTTCACCCCATGACAAATCAGGGCTAGGTAGAACAGGCACAGTACAAACAAAACCCATCTCCAGGCCATGCATTGAATGGTGATTAACATCAATGAGGCTGGCCTCCACTTACAGACAGCTTCCCACCACTCACACTGTGTTGCTGGATGGTGACCAACATCAACGAGGCTGTCTCCATTTAGACAACTCTCCATGCAGAGTGGGTCACGTCCAAACAAAACCCGCTGAGTGTGTTGCTGGATGGTGACCAACATCAACGAGGCTGTCTCCACTTAGACAACTCTCCATGCAGAGTGAGACGCGTCCAAACAAAACCCACTGAGTGTGTTGCTGGATGGTGACCAACATCAACGAGGCTGTCTCTACTTAGACAGCTCTCCATGCAGAGTGGGACGCGTCCAAACAAAACCCACTGAGTGTGTTGCTGGATGGTGACCAACATCAACAAGGCTGGTCTCCACTTAGACAGCTCTCCACACAGAGTGGGATGCATCCAAACAAAATCCACTGACAGTGTGTTGCTGGATGGTGACCAACATCAACGAGGCTGTCTCCACTTAGACAGCTCTCAAAGCAGAGTGGGAGGTGTCCAAACAAAACCCACTGACAGTGTGTTGCTGGATGGTGACCAACATCAACGAGGCTATCTCCACTTAGACAGCTCTCAAAGCAGAGTGGGAGGTGTCCAAACAAAACCCGCTGACAGTGTGTTGCACACCTGGATGAGGCAGCCTCCATTTTGCTCTGCAAATATAAGTAGGCTCAAGCAGAAGTCAAACAGAACTCGTGGACAGTTCATTGGGTGGTCACTCACATCAATGAGACCAATCTCGGGATGGTTCTCCCCGTGACACAGCAGGGCCAGGTAGCGGGCGCGGTACATCAGCCGCAGAGCATTGGGCACTTGGTTGTTGGCAAAGCAGTACAGCGCCAGGTGAGCCTGCCCATGAAAAACAACCTTGTAGTTTTCAATTGGGGGGTGGGTGGGTGGTGGTGGTGGTGGTGGGGAGGGGGGATGGTGAGTAGTAATAATAACACACAAGAAGAGATAAAAATCACAATAGGATGAAAGTACTTACACTACTAATATACAGAAGATGAAAAAAAAAGGAGAAAAAAAAGAAGCAATCAAAACAAACACAAAATGCTCAAAAGATTTACATTCAAACTGAGCAATGCTACTTTCCATGGTAACGTTTCTCTCCTCTGCCCCCCTCTTCCCCACGCGCACTCAGTTTGCAACCATATAACAGTACTCAAACAATGGAAATGTGACTCACATATTCAGTGATGGTGTTGGGGTGGTCCACTCCCAGCACTCTCTCACTCATCAGCACTGCTCGTTGTTGGTAGGACATGGCCTGGGAGCAAACAGACCAACAGAACACTGTGAAATAGCAAAACAAAGCTAACAACCACCACATACAACAGAGCGATTAACGCTCAGATGAATCACAGTCAAGACTCAAAAAGAACCTTTCTGGTTAACCCTGGACTCTCTTGTGACCTCAAAAACAGGCCAAGGGCATTAAAATAGTTGGATTGTCATGTCAACATTCTTCCAAGCACTGGACACGAAAAGAACGCAGCTCGACCAAAACCAGCTAAGTGTCTTAGCTCTACATCTCACTTTTCACCATTCAACTGTTGTTTAAGTGTCGTTTTGTACTCTGATATAGAGGATTACCTCAAAAATTTGTGACATTCTTTTCAACCTTTTATGTGTCTAGATCTCTTTAAAATAGGTATGAATAAATAAAGCCCAACAGAGCTGATCATCATGCAAAGTCAGCACACTCCAAAGGCTCACCTCTGGATAGTCTCCCATGATGTAGTTGAGTCGGGCCAGCAGACGCAGGCAGGCGGCAATCTCCGAGTGCATAGCACCGTAGACATTGTTGAGCAAGTTGAGCGCCTCGCTGATGAGTTCGTAGCCTTCCCGCAACAACCCCTGCTGGATCTTGCTCTGGCCACTGGAGAAAAAGTGGAACGCGTCTGTTGCCTGCCAGGAGAGAGAAAAAAACCCACCTTGGTCATCAACACTACTCTGTGCATCCTTTTTACAAAGCTTTGTGTGCTGTCCACTTCATCTCAGTTAGATGCTTTAGCATCTCCAAAGACAAAAAACAACATGTAGTAAGCCCTGTGTGCTACAGGCATGTATGCACATAAAGAACTCACAGCACCAGAAAAACTGCTGCCCCCCAGGCAAGATTCTGTAAGAATGTCACTAGTGCCGGTGATTTCTCTGGCCCAGCAGTGCAATCTTGTCAAAGTCAGCGTTTTTCTGGGAACATAATCCAAAGTTCACACACACATACTCACCTATAAAAACACTTCAGAAAATCCTAGGCTAATCCACCACAGTTTCACTACAAATATTATCTGAAGAAGAATGGGAATAATGCCAATTCCCTGCTTTTTATTCAGCACCAACTGAAAACACCCATGGCATACCCTGGGACTGATGTGCTTGACGATGGGAGTCACGTTGATGATGTCATCTTCGTAGAACAGCTGCTTGCTGCGTACTTCCAGGTTGACCTCTCGCAGTAACAGCTGCACACCTGACGCGTGGCAAAACCCTCGCAGCAATGAGACCCGCTGCAGCTTGTAGCGCTCCGTCGCGCTTTCTATGGAGTCACTGGGGAGACAGAAATTGAACAGTAACTTACGGAGTAAGGAACAAAGCAGAGAGAGATTGAGTTCACTGCTTATCAGGAACTCAACAAATATATATGACACACCAGCCTGTGATAACATCCCAAGCAAGTCGCGTGTTCTGGGCAGTCAAAAAGGTTAGATTAGTTTTTATCGGAAGTTCAAAATACAAGTTCCAATGGAAAGTAATATTCATAAAGTCAGAAAGAAAAAAAGATGAGAAGATGAGCTTGGGAGAAACAGAAGAAAAGTGAGAACAAAGCTGACCATTCCAGAGTGTATCCATAGTAGTCTGCCACCTCATCTACAATCTTCTTCCACAGGGACTTGGGGGTGTCAGACACCCACTCTGTGTTGTCTGCACACACCAATGATTGAAGGCAATGTACCACTCTGCACATTTACATCTTCAGTCTACAGACTCCTAGCATTATTTGTGTGCTGTTTGTACATCTATTTTTTTCTCCAGATCTTCATTTGTCTAGTCTATAAACAAAACAAACAATTATTTTTTTTTACAACATTTTGAATGTAGCTCTATGAAACAATCTAACCAGCACTGGGTACTTCGCTGTCATTTCATCAAGACCAAGAATCTTCTGATATCACCGATTAAAATCTGTGATGGATGGTTTATTACTGGATTAGCTAGGCAAGTGATCATTTTGTTACACCAAACTGCAGTTTCTTCAGTTTCAGGCACACTTGATGTTCTGCGCTACTACTGAACTATACATGAATGGCAAGGTTATCTATCACTGGACATTTAGTCTGGAACTCTTTCTGCAATGCATGACACTGAACAGTAAAAGGTGGGATTATACTTACCCATGGCAAAGACACTGCTCTGTTTGTTTCGCCTCTTGTTTTTCTTCTTTGCTTTGGTTTGCAACTGTCAGGGAAAAAAAACAAAACCAAATCAGTCCAAATATTAGGAGAAAGTAAGCCCAAATGTTAGAAGAAAGTAACTAAACTTATGCCTTTATTTTCACAGACATCAACTAAAGAATGATACATAGGGTTTACCTACTGTCTATGCTCTCCAGAATGAAGGGTGTATTGCTACTCAAAATTGCAGGTATACTGCTGATTCCGTTAACTCACAACCCTGTCTGTTTGTATTGTTTTGTTTTCTTGTAAAAACAGCATTGCTATTTAAACCTACATGCCTGTTACCTGCCACCCACCTGTACATTTACTTTTACGAAGCTAGAGACAAAATAATCAGATCATACTGGTTTTGTATTTATGTGGAATATACAAACATACCAGGGCCTGTGTACATTTTTAAAGTTTTGGCACTAGAAGTCCAATGGTTGTGTGAACTGTGTCAAAACTGCTCAAACAGCTGCATCCGAATGCATCAGATGAGTACTGAAGCAGTCAGCCTGAAAGAGATAATAAGCTACCTGCATAGGGAGGGTTCAGCACAGTCCTGAAAGAGTTAATGAGCTGCACAAAGTAATAACCACAAGACTCAGCTCAGCCACAATCATTTCAAGTGCAAATGCATACCACTGTTAACCTGTCCATGTTCACCTAAACCAGCTACACTGCCTATGGATGGATCGGAAGAGTCCTGAGGCATTCATCTTAAAAGAATTAATGAGCTGTACAAATTGATGAGCTGTACTTGTTAATGACCACTGGGCTAATCCATCCACATCAGTTATTCCAGGTGCAACTGCACACCACCGTTAACCTGTCCACGTTCACCTAAACCAGCTACACTGCCTATGGATGGATTGGAAGAGTCCTGAGGTATTCATCTTCAAACAATTAATGACCTGCACAAACTGATGAGCTACACTTGGTAATGACCACTGGGCCAATCCATCCACATCACGGTCATTCAGGTGCACCTGCACATTGCTGCTCACCTCATTGTTGACCTGAATGAACTAGGCCACATCCAGATGGATCAGCAAAGTCTTTAGGCAGTCGAAGGTTTAACGAACTGCGGTGTTCAATAACCACTGGACTAGTCCCAGTCATATTGCTGCTCACCTCCTCTGCGTTGACCTGTGCGTGTGGGGAGGGGTAGGATCCAAGGAAACAGTTGAGGAAATGGCTGATGGCTGAGGACAGGTTCATCATATCTACACCCTGCATGTAGCACTTGAACATGTGCTTGGCTCCCCTGCATATCAATTCACTGATGGCAATGCTCTGCACACAAACACACACATAAAAAGTCACAACACACAGTATGTAGTACTTCAACGCCAACTCACTGACTCAATATCACAAAGTATTATCGTCCCTGCCCTTGCACACAAAACAACAACCCCATTCCCCCCTCCACCCCCACCCCCCAAATAAAAACACCCACCACCACCACCCACAGCTCCACCTCCAACACAGAAACCCACCAACCCAACATGAACAAAAACAAGTAGACTCAGTTGACTCACATTAAAAACAACATCTCAGTATTTTTTCAGTCTCATATTATTAATGTTAAAACAAACCCCAAACCCACAAAAACATGGCTAGTAAAGGGAACGTACATATGACAAGTGTCATATCACAACTGATTAGGGAGCAGCATTAGACAGTTAATTTCTTCCAACAATTTGCAATTTTCTATTTTAACATCCTCTCTGAGCTCACTCCATCCTGTCAAACATAACCCTGTGCTGAAAAAAACATCACCACACTCAAAGGCTACTTACAAAGACATAGCCGACAGAAGAGTACTTGGCAAACATCTCGGCCACTTTGCCTAAATACCTCATGTTGATACCCCTGGAACATAAACAATGTAGCCCTGTACTTTGTGCAACCCCTAACACAGGTGAATGCTATCACACCAGTCATTATTACACAGGTGACCCAACCATCAGGAAACAAAGGTCAGCTAGCATCCACCTGGGACAGAAATGTGCAGAGACAGGCATGCGAGAAACAAACATGTGGTCAGGAGAGCGTGACAACACTGAAACTCACCGAGCATGCATAGCTTCGGACAGTGTGATGCCATCAATGGGAGAAGAGGAGTGGTCAAGACAGTCGCTGATCTGCAACAAACAACGGGTGCTTTTACACAGGGACCAGCGGTTCCTGACACAGACACATCCACCATTCCCAGCATGAAATACCCATGGCTAGATCCTCCATTCTTCCCCATACAACATTAACATCGTCTGATCCCAACACAAAACACCCTTAGAAATCCCATTCCAATGACAAAACTGCAACACAAAGGGCACATCCCAAACACAAAACACCTGCAGATGTTATTCTTTCCAAAGCAGATGATCCAGTTCAGTTTTGTTGCTCCATCTGTCTGGAATTTGCTGCCTGCTGGTCTGCGAAGTATTCCCACTCTGAGTTCAAGACCAGGCTCAAGACTGTCCTCTTTAGACAGGCCTTTTCACAAAATGTAGGCAGACCATTCCTGTGACCACAGATAATGTGGAGGTCATTATGTGTATATGTGCCCGAATGGTGTGTGCTAACACTGAGTTTTTGTTTTGCGAAAGTATTTGCACTCCACAAGAGCTATCCATTATTGTTATTATTATCATTATTATCCATCCCTTCCAATGCACAGCATTCATTTCCAACAGATTTCACCTCCCACACAGACAGCATCATTCTGACATGCACAAACAGAGCCTCACCAGTGTGGGTATCTGATGCAACACCAAGAACTCTGCTGCATCCTTCACCAGCTGCTTCTCTCTCTGAAAGTTCTCACCCTGGAACACAACAATCCCCCATGGAAACCTGTATCAGTTCCCTCTCATTCTGGTTCACAACAACCATCAATCAATCCCCGCCAGACTCGCAATACTTAGAAAGCAAAGTGGATGGGAGGGGCCACACAATGTTACTGGCTACCCAGGCGGAAGAAACCACAAAGATCAATATGGGCATCACAATACAACCATGCTGCCCACCCCCACCCCCATCCCCCCAGTGTGTCTGAAACCTGATCAGTTCAAATCAACATGAATCACTCTGGGCCTTGTGCAACAACTGAGGCAGATAATCCACTGCTGCAACAGTCACATGATATTTCATACTCCCCATGGTAGAACCCCCTACCCCCAGCCCTACCCCATCCAACTCTGTGGCTCTCTCTTACCTCTGGGTCAACATGGACAACATGGGGCTGGAAGATGTCTGGGTTGAAAGACATGCTGAACTCTGAAACAGGTATAAAGATATTGTCATCTCCATGTGTTTGGGTTTTTGTTAAAAACAATGGTTAAAAAGTATGTACGAAGGGTCAGCGAATGTTTAGGGAAATTTTGCAACATACTCTGGGGATAGTCTCTGTCAGCACGTCCGGAGGAGGTGCATACCTATGAACCAATGGATGTGTGCGTATCTATGCATGTCTGCAGCTCACTCTAGTGGGTGCGTCAACCTACACAAGCTGAGCACAAGAGGTATGTGTACCTGTGTGTTCATTATTGTAGGTGTGTCTACCTACACAAGCTGACCACAAGAGGTGTGTGTACCTGTATCACTGAGAGACCCTACTGCCCTGGCTGCCTTCTTCACGATGTCCTTGGTATTCTCTTCAACTGAAACAGACAAAAAGCACTGTCATCAACACCCACCCACACTCACACATGCACACACACAGCCTGTTCATCAAAAGAGCAGAACCAGACTGTTGTCTAACATCACCAAGGCTTGAAATTCCCATGGGTCAGCTGGTCTTGATTCCTACTAGCCCCAGATCAGTCAAAATGATCTCACACCAGCAGAAATCCACAAGCAGTGGCCTGATGGGCCAGAGGTATTTTACACTTACACACAAGCCTTGGTCTGTTTGCATGTAACCCTCCATTCAGCCATGATCTGAACAAGATCAGAAAAAATATTGCCCAGAATTTGTTTATCATGTTATTATCTCTGATAAAACTGTGACCTAGTTTTTTTGTCACTCTCTCCCTTGACCAGAGTCAACATCAAAAGTAATGTTATGCATGTGATAAAGTCCATATGTTTAACAGTCATACTAAGTTTTAAACTTTACTGAATATAAATTTATTTTGCTGCTGTGATCCTCAAATGAGGTCAAGCTCAATTTATTAAAAAAAGGGGTCAAACGGGTGAAGCCCCATAACTACCAGCATCATGCAAAGTTTGACATTCAGTCACATTTACACTGCGCAAAACATATGTGACAGTAAAGTTCTTGCCACATCAAGCTGACTGCCTAGTTGACCAAACACTGATGATCAGACTCAAAATGTTTTTCATGTCAGCCTAAAAGGAACAAGCAGAATGCACTGTCTCTCACTGTCTGCGCCTGTGAGTGTTTCCACAATTTTCTTGGCCTCGGCAGTGACCAGGTCTTCTTCGTTCTTCTCCTTCTCTTTGGTCTCCCCGTTCTCCTGGACCACCACTGTCTTCTCTGGGGGCGGCTGCACAACAGAAACAACACTGAACTCTTATCTTGTCAAAAATATCATCATAATAATAATGAAATATCCTCACTGGTTTTTAGCAGACCATAAAAAGAACTGCGCTATCTAGGTATACACCTTTGACTTTTGTAAGAAAAATCTCACTGCTCTCAATCTTTTCCTGTTTATGTGGCGCAAGTACTTTTTATCGTTTTTGCTCCCGTGTATATATATTTTTTTTATTGTTCATGGTTTCAAGTTGCTGGTGTGAAGCATTCGGGCCTCATATTGGATGAGGCATTCAACAAGTGTTCATTATCATTACTGTATGCTGATTAACACAAAATTGAAGACATCATTTGAAGACATCACCTATCTTCCTTCATGATTTCAACTGGTAAACAAAACCTAATCTCCTCCCCTTATATTTTGATTTTTGTGTGTGACGAGTGAGTGATGCTAAATAAAAGTAAACCTGCTAAGACAGTGCTCACTGCTTCGTCTAGTTTGAACCCAAGCATACACTGTTGACACATTTTGCCCACTTCTGATCACACCTACTCTCATCTGTATTTAAACTAAGCAACACTCAGGTAATAACAGTACCTTGATTTTGATATCTGGTGTTGCTTCTGTTTCTTTGTCTTTGTTCTTTGACTGCTTCATGAGCTGCAGTTGCTGGAACTGGTAGGCAGCATGACGCACAAAGGCTACATAGCGGTTCCTGCAACACAACACAATGCCATCAACTGTTCTCCACACAGAGATGGGTGGTACTCAACCTCCAAAGTAACACAGATTTAACCAGGTAAACTGTCATGAACTGATCCATCATTCTTGTAGCAAGTTGCAATGTACACTGTTGATTTTACAAGAAAAACACTTCTTACTAAAAATGACAAAGGGAAAAGAATCAAATGGAATAACGAAAGAGACAGAAACACAAAACATTTTACCACTTACTCGACAAAGGCCTCTATGAGTTCCTGCCGTAGACATGCCAGCTTGTGTCGGTGTTGCCGGGGGTAACCATGCTCTTTCATTTCCTTACTCAGCTCCTCTCCTTCAACTGCAACAGTACACAACTTAGCATGCAGCATGGTCAATCTTGAAAAGGACTGCCCAAGTTATGCATCTTTAATTGCAGGCCAGACACTCAACCTGCTGCCATCAGTTTGTAATTGCCTCCCTCTACACAACCTGTTTCTCCTTGAGGTAGCAGCGGCCAGCAAATGAGACTAGCCATCCTCACATAGGGAGTGTTGTGCAATGGGTTCTATGACAAATGCTGCTCCTTATAGCTGCCATCCTCACATAGGGAGAGTTGTGCAAAGGGTTCTATGACAAAAGCTGCTCCTTATAGCTGCTAGAGTACTATTTGGACATACACAAAAATACACACATGGCAACACCAAATCAGACAGATAAATTCAGTCATATAATCACAGGAGCTTTGTCCTCTGCAAAAAAAAAAAAAAAAAAGCAGAAGAAGAAAAAGCTAGAACTGCTAAACAGCAAGACTTAGAATTAACTTTGACTCCAATCACGTGCACATACGTAATGATACAGTGATTGCGCAAGACATTTTTAAAACCTTTGTGGCATCTGTAAGTTGGCGAAAGTGGTTCATGGAAACAGGTCAGACAATCACTGTAATCAGTCTGATACACGGCCGCTGATACTACTGTTAGAGCTGTACTAGCAAACACCCAGCTCCCTTCCCCATCTAGAACCCCCCCCCCCCCCCCAACTGTGCTGTTTTGTTAAGAACTGGTCAAACAAAATAATAACAGCCAGTCCATCTGACTGACCACTGAATTTGTTCCCCAATATATGCTGATCTTAACCAGTAAAATACCAGATATTACCAGTTAAAACCCCTGTGATATATATGAATGCTGAGTAGGTAGGGTGGTGTGCCAGCTGTCAAACACAGGTGCAAAGCACTCACCAGGCAGATAGTTGACATCAGGGGGAAATGTTCGCAGCAAGTCCAGGATGTAGTGTCGCTGATCGTTACCCACAATGCCTTTGCACTCTATGGATGACAACAGCTCAATCTCTTCATTTTTGCTGTTCAGTACTCTGAAAACAAGAACCAACTTTCTACTGCAATTGAAGATTAAACAATGCATTCAGAATTCAGGTCACTTTTAAGAAGAAAAAGTCAGAAAAGCTACATACATAATAGTATATTTGCTATGCAATGAAGTTACAATGCAGCTGCCTAAATGGTGGTTTAAGTGAATCTTAAGAATCAAGTGGAGGAAAAAAAGCAGCACAATAAAAGAAACCCTCTGTCTCTTCAAATTTTACAGAGCTAAGCTATGGTAACACAGATTTAAACTATTATTTCAGGCAAAGCATTGTTCATCTGACAATGGGGGATAATTCAAAGCAATAACAAAATCTCCTCAACTCTGTATGCCTGCAAAATGACCAAAGCAGAAGAAGAAACTCTTACTTGTGTGGTCGGATCTTGAGCTGAGAGGCTGTGCTCTGGAGCTGTAAGAATAAACACAGTTCATATTAAAATCATCAGTAACAGCCAAGACAAGGTTATCAAATCAAAGCCATATATCAAAGATATTCTACACCAAGATAGCACAGTCCTTCCTACAGCCTACTGAAAAGAGTGAGGACAGATTTCCGTTACCTGCCTCGGATAGAGCAAGCCTTTTGCCTGACTGGATCAAGCAGCATTTCTTTTTCACTGACTACAGCATGAACATCACACAGACCACAAAGTGTCATTAGAAAGAACACATCTCACGATTATGCCATACTTTGTTAAAGCAAAGACACTACAAGCACCCTCTCTTCATGTCATCAGCCCATAAGTTAGCAAAAAAAGTATTATATATTTATCTTTGCAGTTAGCCATTGAGGCCTGTCGTCACATTTGGGTGTATCTTGCACCATCTTGGTACAGAATATCTCTGTATGTATGTAGTACTGCCTTTCTCAATCCTAGGTCTTCACAGACACTTCCGCCCTCCACTGTCTGGCCCTCTGCCCCACTGTTGTCCTTTATTCTCCACTAATGAAGGGTTCAAACAAAAATGCTCTCTTTTCCATCATACCATCTTCCACCTCTCTCAAAGGCTCATGGCTCTTTCTGAGAACAACCAGGGTCTTGTGAAGTTTGTTGTCACATGTATGGTGCCCCAAAAAATCACAACACTTACACTTTTTGCGATGAACAACCAGCCAGATGGCCCAACACTTATCATCATTACATACTGTCTGTATTTCCACTTGTTGCACTGTTGATTTTCAATGGCAATAAAACTGACTGAGCTGTAATGAATATACTGCAGCTCAGATGACTGAACTACAATCATGCAAATGAGAATTTCCATGATAATGATGAAATGGTCAAAGCCAAGAAATAAAAAAAGAAAAGGTGGTAAAGAAAATGAAAACATACTACACCTGTTCCTCATCACTGAAAAAGATTGGCCAAGAAGACCATGGGGGGTAAAAACAACAACAACCAAATAGCAGCACAATACAAAAAGCAAATGCATGGGAATACCAAAATAAGCCTTACCAGCTCCCTGTATTTTTCACTGGTCACAACACTCTTGCCAAAGTCGACAGAACCGTACACCACTGACTGTTCCTGCTCCCTCTCTAGGATGCCTGCCAGCACATACAACATCAACATCACATCACAACGACAGTAACGCAACATCACAATAACATTATTACAACATGGTAGAGACTAAAGAGGATGGTAATATGATACTTCTTTTTCTAATTTACCCTTTGAGTCCTTTGTCTACAACAGCAGTGCACACCCCAGTGCCCCAGCAGCAGCAGCAGAGTCTGGCACCACTGCCATAGTTACCTTGAACCAAAGCTTCGTTCTCACTGCTTGCTTTCTGCTCCGAGTTTTAGGATTTGGGGCATGGTTGTCCATTCTGTATCATCTAATACCTTTGTGTGTTTGAGGGGTATACAATTAAAAATACCAAAGAAGTCAGGATAGAGGTACAGGTATGGTCATATCCAGGCACCAGAATGCAGCCACATTGTATGACTTAAGTCATACAAAGGACACAATGGGCTTTAATGAAGAACTATGTGAACCATAGAGAAGAGTAAAATAGTTTTCAGTGTTTTTTTCTTGCACTTCACGAAGAAGGACCATGTCATGTCAACAGTCTTCACTGTTCAGTTTAGTGAAGTCTGAAGTTTAGGCGTGATATCACAGAATATGTTTGCAGAGAAGGCACTGCTACAGTTTACTCACCAGGGATAATGGACTGTGCTGTGATGCGGTATCCTCTGTAGTCAACGACCACTGTGCCCAGTGTGAACAGACCTTTAGGGTCAAGGTTAAAGTAAGCCTTCACTCCTTGCAAGTCGTTGCCCTGGAATTTAAGAATCAAAACCTCATCCACCTTTTTGGTCTTTTGTTCCAGGAAAAAAAATCTGCATTCAAGGAATTATGTGATCACCAGAACTTTACAACATACACTTCACTCTCTGCTACAATGGTTAACCCTGGCAAGCAAGCATATACAGACACAATGTTCAGAATACATTATTCTAAATTTATCCTAATTTCACCATAGCCTGTCTAAATAGTTTCTAATAAATTCTTGGACATCCAAGGGTTGAATATTAAGAAAACATCTAAACACCAGGTTAGATAACAGTGGCTTACAGGAGCAGCGTAGGCAGCTGCATCTCCACCGAAGTCCTTGTAGTGGTCCTTGACGTCAAAACCCAGACTGAAGAAAATGTTGTTCCAGATGAACATCTGCATTCTGAAATCAAACACACAGACGCAGTTAGCATTAGTTCCCACTTGCAGCATCCTCTTTCGCAGTATTGTCTTGACCATTTGTTGGTTTTATAGTGGGCCAAGAGGCTTTAGATCAGTATAATCCACTGAGAAGTATGCCTTAGTTTGGAAGGCTTCTGAACATTAAATCAGCCCATCTGAAGCAACTCAGTTGTTATATTTGCAAACTTCGTTTATCACTGTATGTCCATTTTCAAACTGTCACACAAAATCATTTAAAAAATCAAATTAATAATAGAAACGCTCAACATTTTTGTGGGATAATGCAGCGCACCTGAATTTCCCTCAAAATGAAAAGAAGAGGAGGTGGAGGAGGAAACTCACTTGGCATCCTCTCCTGGGTTGATGGCCATGACGCTGCCATCAATGACAGCCATAGCACCACGTGTTGCTGCCGCCACAAAATCACTGTGCACCTGAAGACAACAATTTGAACATACAGCAAAAAGACAGGACAGGAACAGATGAATAGCATTCACACACAAAAAGCACAGACCTGACACAAGAACAGTGTAATCCAAAACAAAGTACTGTGAACACTGTTCATTACAATTTACATGCACTAGCATTTTTCATGCAAGTCTAAAACTGCACTGAATGGCAATAAATTTTATGTACCTTACAGTAGACAATGCAAGTGAACCTAATATTTGGTGCAATAATTCAAGCTGTGGAAAACGAATGAAACACTGTATTACAATTCAGATCATAAAATTCAGTAACCCTTTTTCTATTTTATACACAAATTAACATTTAATCATCAGAGAATGGACCTATTGTTGGCAAATGGCCAGGGCAAAATGTAAAATTTCCTGGATATGGCAGGTCTGTTTTGGGAAGTACCAAGTTAAGTTAAAGGGCAATGCTTTATGCAGTCATTAACCAAATCAAATCAAAATATCTACAGATTTTTTTCCAGCCAATTGTTTGACACAATATTTAGGGTAATTTAGACACTCTAAGTTTGTGCATATCAAGTTCTTACTTATTTTGATAATTCTTGAGTAAGCTGAAGTGGGGCTTACCTTAACTAAAAATGTCCCTCTCTCTGATCAATTTCTCCAGCAAATTGCTGTGGGTCTTACCTTAAAAATAGCCCTCTCTCTGATGAGTCTCTCAGGCAAGTTGGTGTGGGGCAGTTCTCGAGTTGTCTGAACCTCTTCATTCCAGTCTCTCGTCTGCCCAGGTATATGTTCCTCATATCCCAGTCGTGTGGAAAATGCTGTAGCGATATTGTCACAACTTGTAATAATGGCTGGCATCGGAAAGGCATGCACACCTTTTCCTCTCTTAATTGATCAACATGTTCACCATTCCCACTAGTCAAGTCAAACTTTAATTATTTTTTAAAATGTGAAACAAGCAACAGAGAGATAGAGACACAGACAAAAACACGAAGAAAGAATACCAGTAAGTAACTAATGACTTTGGTATCTGCAATATTCCAAAAGATAACTCTGGCAGGCCCTATATCCAACATTTCAAAAGACAACTAGTATCTGCAATATTTCAAAAGACGACTAGTATCTGCAATATTTCAAAAGATGACTCGTATAGATCTGCAATATTATGACATATAATTGTGATGTTTCAAAAGACGTCTAGCATCTGCACTATTTCAAAAGGTGACTGCAAGGGACACAGATTCTGCAAGCAGTCTCTGAAAGCACCCCGCCCCACCCAAAGCCAGCACTGACCATCTTCAGCACGGATGTAGTCCACAGGGTGGTCGGGCTGTGGGGACAGCCAGCTGTACACCTGGTAGGGGGTTGGCACGCGCTCAAACGGGTGCTTCATGCTCCGCTTTCTCAGCAACAGCGCAAAGTTCTTCTTGAATGCTGGACTGATCTGGCAACACACACAAGTGTTCAAGGGTCAACACATTGTCAGACTGAAGCTTGCAGCAACCACTCACTGACTACCTATTCTTGAAAAATAAAAAAATAAAAATTTAAAATGTCTGAAAATCCCCATCTTAAATTTGCAACACGAAGAACAAAACAAGAAACAGTTGGTGCAGGATTTGCCAATGTCTGCACTGTTACCAAAGAAATAGTTTAAAACGTATGCATACATACATGAAAGAAGCAAACATGCATACAACACAAAACACTTGAACACACACACACACACACACACACACACACACACTCACACACTCTGAGACATGCATGTTCACAGGCAGACACACCCACATACCTGGTTTAACAAGTCTATGAGGGAATGTGACAGATACTTTGGCTGAGCAGCTTTGGGGTTGAATGCGTCTTCTGTTGACCTGCACACATATTACCTTTTAAGCTGTCTACGTAATAAAGCTAACAAAAGGGAGGTAAAAAGACAGAACAAAGAGCAAGAGATGAAACACACACCAGCAAACACCAAATCCTGAAGCCATGCAAAGAATTGTACATGAGCAGAATGAGATCTGTAATTTCTTCCAGCAGAACAAACTCAGTCAGAAGGGACTTATTCTTCCTTTCATGTTATCTCTTGATAATTCAAAAAGAAACACAATGATGGGCAGAATTACATGAAAGAAATCAGAGTGCATCAAATTTCACCAAGACCTTTAATCTCCCTGCCTCCGAAACAAACAAAAGCCTCTGCTGTATTACTACCTTGCAACCTCTAAAAGACAGCATAAAGCACCGCTTCACATTTGTGTTTGTTCACTCACAAGACTATAAAATTACAAGCTTGACATAAGCTCAAAGCGAGCACAGTTGCAGTTAAATGCAATACTAGAAATTGAGATACAAGACATAAGAAGGTTATCTGTATCACAGATACCAAAACTTGCTTTCAGTCATTAAGTCCAACAATCAAACAAATGGCTACGCACAAACGAACACTTCCATTAGCGACCAACCACACACACTCATCTCAATGCACCCCCCTTCCCGCTTCACTCATCCACAGACTCAAGGCCGAACAAGCTCTTGCTCATTCACTCACTAACCCTTTCACCCAAAAGCAGCCAACAAGGGCTAAACAGTGTGCTTGTTAAAAGAGGGAATGCATAGGACATTGCCTTTAAAATATTTGTAGGTAATAAGCAAGGGAGAGACTAATGACAAATGCACCACTCAAACAGAAGAGGATCCAGGTAGGCGGTAACTCACTGGTTGAGGTAGAACCCACGTGTGGAGGCTGTGATGTGATATCTCTTGTCTTCTAGTGTTACCACATACAGGTAGAGCAAGTCACCTGAGAGCAAACACAGTTCATATATACACTGAATTCTCTTCACCCACATTTTACAGACCATAAAGCATCTGCATTCCTCAACTCATAACGCCTGTCTATGTAGTTTCTCTTCTGCTTCTTGAAATAAAACAGCAACCAAAGCACCTGTTACCAACACCAGCTACGTAATCTTCACATTGCTTGCTGCTCCTTGAAACATAGCAGTTACACAGTAACAAAGTTTCCTCATCACCACCACCACCACTGAGAACTATAGGTCAATTCTTGCCACCTTCAGCAAAAAACTTGATACATGAAGGATTATGATTCATTCCTTTGCTGTGAACAACGAGTGTGGCAAGTAATATTACTCTGGACCACTTCTTTCCACTGACCATGCATTCTCCTGTTGCCAGGGGGAGGATTCCATCCACTGTAGGTCAGCACCTTCAAACACTGGGGACCCTGCAGCAAACACACACACACACTGTCACTCTACTGCGTCAAATCATTACATACTGCAGATGGTACACAAGAGACATCCTACTGTGTACACATGCAAAACTAACTCCAATGTGTGCCATCATATTTTTACAAACAGTTGAAGGTGCACCAAATGATCAAAAAACTGTCTCCAGCTTCTTGCCAGAGTGAGCACATGTCCACCAAATCATCCAGTGACTCACCAGTTCATTTGCAGTCAGCAAAACTCCCTTGCTACTCCCATTCCTCATCCCCCTCCCCCCAAAAGCAACTGACCACCATCTCTTTGGCACCATGGTCGGGTCAAGAGGCAGCAGAGGCCAGTCTTTAGAGACAGGACAAGATGTAATATGGTGTTGAGCGGTCTACAGAATCCCCACTCCTTGCAAACATTTTACACTGTTGGCCATGTCCCTGACCCAGCTAAACGAGGCCGGTCTTTGGAACAGTGCCAGAAGTAGAATGATGGATGCAGTCTACAGCCCTCTCCCCTAATACAAATGAGAGAGGGTGACCAACTGACCTTCATGTCCCTGACCCCAGGGTGGAGAGGTAGAAGAGGTCTGTCCTTAGCACCAGGCATGATATAATCAGGAGGTGTGCAGTCTATAGAGTCTGATTTGCCACGCTTTTTCTCTGCCCAACAAATAAGAACCATCATAAAATTCCACTCCACAGATGTCAACACCTCTTTGTGATGCTGCTGCAAAAATCATCTCAAGCATTAGACCCAAAGTAAGCAAGCTTTTAACGTCCTAAAAAACAGTGGCACCACTGCAATCACAGATCAAGTGATTGATTGTGGCTATTAATCAGAAGGTCTTCTACTTCTTGTGACTGAATCAATAACAGTGACCTACTTCTAGTGACTGGCTCAATAACAGTAACTATCATCTGAATAACAACCTAAACACAGATTCAAATCCAAACAAATAAATTAAGCTGAAGTAGTTTGCTGATTCTGAATAAATTAACACTGAAGCTATGTAATTCTGTCACAGAAAGGGTTGAGTAGCAGGATGGAAACAAAGAACCTGAAACTGACCTAACGTGTCTTCAAATGAGAACGGAGTAGAAGGTGGAAAGAGCGAGGTGCCAAAAAGAGTTACCTAGTATGTCTCCAGCTGTGATGTGGTTGAGGAAAGAGAGAGAGGAGCAGTCCACTCCACTGTAGGCGTCAGTGCTGTCCACAGATTTGAGAAGATCTCGCACATGACGCACGTGGATGCGTGCCTCCCGCACCGTGTATGGCTCTGACAACACATGCACACACTTTGATCACCACAGTAACTTCTGTATCTGTCAAATATCAAAGACATTTCAATTCAAAAACTATGCCCCCAGCAATTTCTGCTTCTGTACAAAACTGACAAGGGTATCCACAGGAACACTGGACAGCATGTTTCTGCCATTACCCAGGAGACCTTCATATTACTGCACTGATCCAGAGATTCAAGACAAACACAACACTGTATCAGCCAGCAAGTCTTCAACCATGTTTCAGCCCTATCATTTGACCATCATTTTAACAGTAACAGTCAGGGATTATGCTCAAAAGTAGTCATCATAAACATGGAAGCTGGATGCAGTGCTTTTAATCATATTATTGTAACTGTGCATGCACACTCATTTACTTGGCAAAGATACATTACATTCTATCAAACATATACCTATGATCATAACAAATGTAAAACAGGCAAGACAAAAACTTATCAATTGTTTAACCTCACCCCCTTTGATGGACCCACAGACAATGACCACACCTTCTATGATGAACAACAGAGCCATTCCTGGAGATAAGAACTTGGGTTCAAGTGAAGTTATTGAAGCATGTGACACTACCCACTTTTAAAACAAAACCAAGCCATCACAATGAGCACACCTTCTGCGATTAATGGCAGAGCCATTTCTGGAGGCCTGCAGTGAGCTTCGGCTCAAGTGAAGCTGTCAATACTTCTAATACCCCCTCCTTCAACAAAGCCCACTCACAGAAAATGACCACACCTTCTACAACTTTAATGACAGAGCCATCCTGAAGGCCCTCAATGGACTTGAGCTCAGCAAAGTTGTCCATGGTGACTGAGTCCAGCTGCAGGGAGAAGCAAGTGCGGTGACAGCAGTCCTCGCGATCCATCAGCAGCTGGTGAATCTCTTGAACCAACTCCAAGGAACTCACCTGAGGAGGACAGCAAAAGGGTCAGGACCATTCTCTATGCCAAACATTCAAAGTCTGTTATTATAGTCCCTACAGTGTTTCAGATGAATTCCATAATTCTGTAATATGATGCTAACCTCTGGATTTAAACAAAGTTGCAATAGACTGGTGCATATCTGGCTCAAGTTATTCAATACAAAGTTGAACGTAAGAAAGATCAGAGAAGAAAGCACACCAATGGGGTTAGAGAAATTTGACTCTTTTTGAGTGGCCTGTAATCTCAACTGTGGCCAGGGGAAAATGGCATGACTGAAAGAACTGGCAAGGCTGATGTTAAAAAGGTACAATTCTTACTCTTAGAAAAAGGTGCAGCAGGCAAAGTTGGGTTTTGGAGGTTTAAAAGAAACGTTTACAGAGGAAGCCTTTTGAAAGCGCCAGATTCTCCATTCTCACCAGGGAACCTCAATTTCCATATTAATGCTGCAGGGTTTGGGACAAGATCCTACCAGTGGTTACTGTTCCCCTCAGTTTGTGATCCCTGTGCTTATGTGAGTAAGTGGCCTGGTGCATGATGGCTCTGAACTCTACCACCAAGGTGCTGGAGCCACTCTATTCTTTGGTCCTGTCAGCAACAGCAACTATGTGACAATTGCACAGCTCTTACCTTTAGAAGTCCACAGTCAGACAGTGTCTAACAGTGCAGTTCTAAACAGCCCACAAATGAATAAACATAGACACAATTTTCTCCAAATCAAACCTGACTGACTGAAATATATATAAGGACAAAAACAATGGTCATATTCAGGATTTATGATGAAAATCAACAGACCTGCTGGTTTTGACCAATGGTTCCTTCATCAAAGATTAATTTCAATACCCTCTGATGTAAGCTGGGTTTTCTCTCTCTCTCCTTTTTTCATTTATAGAAAGAAAATGTATCTATATATAACATTTATGTAGTGTTACCCCCTCCACCTTTATCTTGTAATTAAGTTATTAAGGCACTGACAGCTTTTAAGGATTTGCACTGAAAAATAACAACCCACCCTGATTATTATTACAACAGACATGTACTCATTTGTTTTTGTCTAATTCTTCCTTCTTGAATCAAAGATCAGTTTTAATACCCTAAATCAGATGACCCAAGAACATAACTACTTTAAGTCCACAACTTTTTTTTTTTTACCGGCAGTTCAAAAGGCTCCATGCCTGGCGGTGCAATCTCCACTGTGAAACTGGTGTCCTGGATAACAAAGATTTCCTGTTCTTTCTTGTCCGCCTGCTCTGCTGACTCATCGGCCTTCTTATCACCGCCCCCTGACTGCTCTGTGGAGTCCCCCACCTCCTTGCCACCATCAGCTGTCTCCTTCACCGATTCACCATTTTTCTTGTCACCATCACCTGTCTGCTCAGTGGGCTCCCCATTCATCTTGTTACCATCATTTGTCTGCTGTGAGGATTCCCCATCCTTCTTGTCACCATTGTCTTTTTGCTCCCTCCTCACGTTTCTCTCCTCCTCTCTTGAGGATTCCATACTGCAGTTGCCATTCATCAGTGATTCATCTGAAACAATAGACAAAGTTCCACAGCTCTGGATTCTCAGTACTGAGGGGGCATTCATTTCTAAATCTGCAGTACCCCACTGCAAAGTGGTCAGATCAGAACTTACTATGAAACTGTGAAACTTTCAGTTGCAATTACTTAAATTAATGCTGCTGTGAATATGATCTTGAAATAAATATAGAACTTACTGCAGTGGCAATGAATTAGGAATGGCTAAAGCTCTATACTACCATCATATCATGCAAAGTTTGGCATAATTTTTCACACCTAAATAAAATCATAAATCATAATGATAATGTCCAAAGGCAACTGAAATATTGTATTTGTATCAGTCTTAATACTTAAAAATACAGCATGCATCTTTGGAAATGCTGGAAATGGCTACAATTTTTTCTCTCTCTGAGAAAAACTTGAACAAATGATTATGACACAATAATATTAATAAAGCAACATTGGAGCTTGCCAAGACCACAATGCTAGACTGAAAAAAAGCCATGTTGCTCTTTTTAAAATACTGAACTCCACCTCTGCATCGTTTAGTTCAAGGTCAACCTCAGTCTCTGGAATGGATCACAAAATAACCACCAAACCAGTGCTGCACACCACAAAACCTCTGCCACATTAAAAGCTGCCATCACCACAATCAACTTTAAACTTGGGAGGTAATTCTCATAGGCCTTCTTCAGACAGTCCTCCAGCATCATTTGTATCTTCAGAGCAACCTTTACCTGAATAAAATTACGCTTTGGAAAAACTTAAACACAACAGTGTTCATTACAGGCATACAGCTGATTCCATCCATGCTGATTTTAGCTGTGGACAGCGATGTACAACAGTCAGTGGTAAGTCCTGCCATTCTTACACAAATGACAACTTTGTTTTGACATTTGGGGCCGCCAGAGCAGCAGTGGCATACAGGGTGAAAAGCTGATGTCACTCCAGATCAAAACCAGCTGACAGTGTGACTCACACTTGCACATTTTGTACTGTGCAGACCAGCGTCAACCAAATATGCTAAGCACAACAACAGTACAAGTACGGGCTGGGAACATGCACTCACACTCAGTCATTGTCAGGGGTGCAATGGTCATTATGTACAAATGTGTCTCTGACAGTGACACACTAAGCAGGGTCTGACATTATATTATTATTCCAATCTGTGTGTCACCTGAATGCATATTGCTTGAACCAGTAGCATTGAATCTTAGCAATACCGGGTCAGTCTCAGTGTTACTGATGTTTAGTCGGTTCGGTCATCTCTCTGTGTGTGTGCGTGAATCTGTAAGGCCAGCAACAGTTGTGACCCAGCTGTCATGTGACCCTCTGGGATTTCAGATCGCCCTGATATAATCATCACAGGATCTATGGTTGACTGGGTGTCAAAAGCCAAGTATCTAGTAACCTACAATCTATCTGGAATTTCAGCAACTAAGCTTGCACGCCAAGTCTCACCCTCTAAACCTTAAAGTTTACTTAACAATAACACAGTCCAGCACCACAAGTACGTTGTTCCAGACATGGAGCAGACAATTTAGAATATTGCCTCACATACATAACACAACAACAGATGGTAATGCATAATGAATTCATCATCAGGTCACAAGTAACAGGTGTAGAAAGAGGTGGCATGTATCTGTCACAGCTAATTTGGTGAGTGAATGTGGTGGTGAGTGCATCACAACAGGAGTTTTTGAGCGGTGAAGGAAGTCATTAGTGTATTTTAACATTAACTACAAGTATAACAGCAGTTCTGGGTAGTCAAACACAGTTGCCACCAGCAGTTTTAAGCAGTAAAGTGGAGACTGTGAGTGCATCTTTAACAATGGTTCTGTGTACCAACGGTGGTGAAAAGGATAACTGCACCTTCAGTACACATATTACAGCACTTTAGGGTGGAGAGTACACCTATTACAGCCCTGGGAATGGTGAATGAGGTGGGGCATGCACAGTTATGGGTGGCATAAGCATCTCAATATTCTGTGACACAAAACATTAGTAACACTTCTATTGGCTGGTAAGCACACCTAAACATAAACAGCAGCTTTTGATGGTGAGTGCATCTTACACTAATAGTAATACTAGTAATAGCTGCCTTTAGGTATTGTAAGAAAAAAATTTTTTATGCATCTTTGTTGACCAGTAGCTTTAAAAAGGGAAAGAAATGTAAGCACTTATAAGTCACTTATTAAGTGGAACAGCAGTTTTGGGTAGCAAACTGAAAAAGGGTCAAAAGTGTGTTAGTATACTAATATCAACTCATTCAAGATGCCACAAAATGATGCTCTCGGCTCCTGTAGACGCATTGTTTTTGCCCATTTAAAAATTATTATTTTTAGTAAATAACCTACTAGGAATAATACAATAAACATATAATATACATACATATATATATCATTTTTAGAAAGCTTAGGATGTACTTGTTAGATAAATAATCCATAGTCATATCACACACCTTTCTCAGTCACAACAGCAAAGCAGGAACTATCCAAACACAGTTAAAACAAGTTTTATTCTATTGGTTGCTTGGATCCCTATGATAAAAATAAAGATGTCATTATCGCTGTCACTCGAGTCCGCCTCAAGATCTACTGACACAAACTCCTCGCCAGAATCAACAATGCTCTCTTCAGAACCACTGTCAGAAAAATCTTCTAGATCCAAGCCCTCATTCAGTACTAATTTGACAGCTTCCCTCATCGAGTAACACATGTTGACTCTGCACATCGCCATTGTGAAACGTACAACTTTTGTCAGTTTGACACACATGTTACAAATGCCAAAACTCGACTGGACTAAGGGGGACTACCGAAAGTGTCCAAAATTGATGCAGTTTGTGTAATATAATTGCCTCCAATCAATGCAAAAGTCACTCAGACTGTTAAAAATTGTTCATTCTTACCGTGTCTGAAGACGCAGATTGCCGTCAAGCATACTGCTAAGTCCTGCGTCTTAAGACGCGGAAAGCCTTGAAAGAGTTAATAGTAGCAAAACTGAATCAGTGATGGCGAGGAGTGCACGGGTCTTTAACAGAGGTCTCATGTGGCCAGTCAGTGGAGGGACAGCTAGGAAGGAAGGGATGTGGGAGCAGGGACACAGGTGCCACATGGAGCTGATCTCCCCAGCCTTAGGAGGTCTAGTGTCCTGAACATACACAGTCACTTCCTGCACGCAGGACTATGCTCCACACAGCAGCTGGTGCAGCTCTACAATTGTGATCATAATAATATGGGACACTCATAATGCACCTAACCTTCTGAGGCAAACCATAGCACCAGGTGTGCATAACAACAAATTATTCATCATAATAGTTTATATTATATTCACTCTCACAACTTGCAATGTCAGAACTAGACAAAACATGTTTTTATCATAATGTTTGATCTTCCTCAAATGCATACAGTGTCACATAAACTGATAAAGCATATGCTGTACAAGATCTTTTTAACTATTCATGTGTACATGTAGCAACCATATGACATTTAATTACACTGGGCAAGAACACCTCATTCCCTAACAATTTGTTTTGCACGCACAGGTCTGTGAACCTCACCCTAATTCATTCATTGTGACAAATGTGAGACAACAACCACAGAGAGAGAGAGAGAGAGAGAGAGAGAGAGAGAGAGAGAGAGAGAGAGAGAGAGAGAGAGAGAGAGAGAACTCAAACACTTTATTTTACAAGGATGTAGTCTAGGTTCAGCCAAAAACCTAACATAGTAACAACTAGTCCTTGTTAAGCTACTTATGAGTAAATATAAAATTACAGGCATCATTTATATATTATATATATATATATATATATATATTATATATATATATATATATATATAAATATATATATAGTGAAATGTTATACATGAGAATTTCCACACAAAACATAGCATGTTCATAGTGCCAGGTGCAGAGGCATACATCAGAGAGAGAGAGAGAGAGAGAGAGAGAGAGAGAGAGAGAGAGAGAGAGAGAGAGAGAGAGAGAGAGAGAACTCGAACTAAAACAATTGAATACTCAAGGGTAGTACTAGTAGCGTTCTTAATTGGGTGAATATTTGTTCGCGAACAAAGTTGGGAGTATTTGGTGAATGTAGCTGATTCTTAACTGGGCAAACCTTTGCCTCGCGAATATAGTTTGGAGTATTCGTCCAACTGCGACGAAGCTATATTCAGGATCCAAAAAGCTTCGCTCAACATGTTCTGGGAACATTGCCTCTGACTGGCTGAGAGCAGAGCTCTCTTGTGGATGAGGAAGAAATAAAAATAAAAATAGATGACGGTGTCGCCAGGTTCTTCACTTGCTTCGGAGGGAAATCTTTTATTTGTCGACTTGTGCGAGGCGCAGCCTTGTCTCTGGGACCAGAATGAGATAGTAGGTAGTTGAATTATCCTGTGAGGGATGATTAAGTCTACTGACTTGACCTGACTTGACTTGAGCCTACATTTTCAATCATGCTGTCTGCTGCGCATCTGCCGCAAGTTTGGGCCGATGCTTGCATCTCATCACAAGCCAGTTAAGAATGAAGTAAAGTTCGTCGAACTGTCCAAGCCATGTTCGGTGAACCAAAAGTTCAATTAAGAAACGAATCATAGTTTGTCAAACTGTCCGAGTATGTTTGGCGAACAAACATTCGCCCAGTTAAGAATGGGCTTTAGGTCCATTTGGACCTATCTAACAGCCAGTCCTTGCTATACTACAAACACAAATAAACATGGCAATACCACAAACAAATATTATAAACACAATTAAACAACTGATTAATGCAGTTTCACAGTTCCTACAATTACAAATGTGCAGAAATGTCAGAATTAAATTTCTTTCATGGGCATACGTGTATACAATGGTCAATGCTAAAAATTTTAGGCAAATGTGTGATCCAAACAAATCCGTCCAAATTTAATGAAAGGTTATTCTCAGACAATATATATTTATGCAGATTACGTTTGAAACAAGGAAGAGAAATACACAGTTTTATATTTTGAGGCAGGGAATTCCCGAGGGATGCTCCAGCCAAGGATATATGCTAGTTTTAAATAAGTCAAGTCTTGGCCTTGGCATGTAGAGGTTATTCCTAGAGTTAGTGTAGTTGGACTGGTGACTAATAAAGAGTTGTGCCAGGTAATTTGGGGAATTATTATTAAGAACTTTATGCATAAATATTCCTTTATTGTAAGCGAGCTGTTGCAGTAGGTTTAAGATTTCAAGTGCACTCATCTTTTGCTCTGTAGACAGGGAAGGCTCAGGAAAGATTAATTTTCCTGCCCTTCTATTATATAATAATTAATACAGTAGGGGTTACGTTTGCTCTTAGTTTGCAATGTCTGGCCTAGCAAACTGTTCAATTCAATTTCAATGAAACCATATCCCATTCTTGTTCAGACATTGGTTATTATAATCTACATTAGTACATAATTATATAAAATAATTTATATTTCTGAGCAGCAAATAGTAGCACCACATTAAAAGCGACCAATAATATAATCATAGCCTAACTACTAACAGGCAGCATCAAATTATAATTACATTAAGTTGCTTTTGTCTGTTGCTGTTCTCAGCTCTTGAGCAGACTCACTGCACTACATCTGTTGCTGTTTTTTGTAAATCACTAAATGCATGCTGGGATATTTTAATGTCTATATTATAAAATGTACTACCAATGTAGTATATGTACCATTGTCCATTAATAAACACACATATACTGTGTTGCTTGCACACATGTTATAAAATGAACACGCACACGGTGACACATGTGTGAGCATGTGCTCTTTGTATACGTTTATACAATAATCCCGCCCCAGTTATCAGCTCCATGCAATTTCATTACTGTACTGTTAGTAACCTGGGAACCGGAGCAGACGACGCTTTTGTTTTGAAGCGTGGTGTGTAGCATAACACCACATGGCCTTCACACAGCCGACCGGCGATAGCCGCTGGTGCGCGCCATTTTCAAATCTGTTTTCTCCTTTAATATTTTGACCGCTTGTTTGTTTACCTACTCTCTGTTTACCTAGTGCTTTTATGCACCAAGCCATGTGTAATATAATTTGGCATCTTAGAATGTTTATCCAACATTTATTTAGACGCAGGATTAAGCTTAATCAGTAGCCGATGCCTCTCTAGGTCTATTCTTTTTATAGCCATCTGCATGGCGCGTTCTCTGTTTAGTACTAGTGAATAGTAGTGAATCGTTGTTTTGACTCGATGAAAGTAATTCTGTGTCGATCAATGCTTTGTCGTATAGTATTTTGCTTAGCTGACTTCATGTTTAGTGTTTATTTTGGGCTGAAATTAACTTATTAAGTATTGTGTACTGTAGAAGCTAAGTTGTATTCATAGACTACTTCATATCACTATCAGCGCTGCTGCGACTAAGATAACGCACCCCAGGCGAAAGTTCGCACCGTTTGTTTTAGTATTAGTCTTTGAGTGTGTCTTCTCTTACAAAGCGTTGTATTATAATTGTTATGTACCATTTTAACCGTGGGAGCGTGCACTTTATTCTGATGTAAGTTTTAGTAACATTAATATTTTGTACATTGTGTTAGTTGTGATTTAGTTGTACGAATCTGTTTATAGACAGGCGCTAGCCATGCTTCCAATTCTTGTTCTAAATAAAATAAGTCATGTGTGTACATTTTGTTTATACGGTTTAAAAGGTTGTAACTGTAGCTTTCATTTGATGTTTTTCATGTTTTAATTAGTTTAGTTATTGTAGAGGAAACTGTATTTGTGCGGGCCAAGGAAACACAATTGTCAGCCATTTTGTGGTCCAGAGGGCTGATTTCATTGTAGCGATAGCGTGTGTTCCTTGCGGCCCGCGCCGTTCTCTTATCTATGGTGCGCGTGAGGATTTTGGGTGTGCTGAAAATTGTCTGTGGCTGTAGCAATAAAACCTGATTGCCGTTCGCCTGCTGTGGTCTCCATTTTTACTGACTCCGCTGCCTGTGTCAGTCCTTTGACCACTCCACTTCATTACACATGTATACACACACACACACACACACACACACACACACACACACACACACACACAGAAGGAACAGGATCCCTGTAGTTTCAAACAGTCACAGTACTAAAACAGTATTAGTTCGAAAGCAAGTCTATCCTTTCATGTAAGTTTATAAGTCAAATCTAGCAGATCACTTTGTTTTAGCCTACCTGCTTTACAGAGTACCAGGAGTAGGAGTAGGAATAATGGAACAAGGCGAGTACAAAACACTCCTACCGCTACAACTACAGGATTTCAGAGTCAGTCTGGTGAACTGATCCATTAGGCTTTGTTTTGTTGCCCTTTACCCCTGACCTTCCAGAACTGAACCTGGGGGTAAAACCTCATCTCTGACCTTTACTTTGAGAAACACACAGGCCTGCATCTGTGCCAAAAGCACAGGCAGAAGAAGAAGAGGCAGAAACGAATCTTGAAGAAAAGAAGATAAAAGTCCCAATTGGCATGCTTGTAAAGCACTCTAGGCTTGACCAGCAAACACAGAGGAGTTGGGGTTGAGTGTGAATGATTAAGAAAAAAACACTGTGTGTAGAACTTCTAGAAGAACTGCAGGAAACAAACAATTCCAAAGAGAAGGCATCCTTGCCTGCCCAAATACTGATGAAATCAGACGTGACACAAAATCAATCATGTTTCCAACAGTACAGTGCTAGAAAACTCAGACTTCATCATGAGCAACCATTATTGCTTGCCTTAAAACTGACACTGAAATTCTCAGCACTGTATTCCAGAACTTATCTGGTGGCTTAACTTACTACCCCACAGCTGCACAGATTATCAGCTAGGGCATAATATACATGGGGTGGGTAAACCTTTGAACCCTCAAGCCTGCCAGCCTTGCTCCAATGCACCCACTGGCAACATTAAACAGCCCCTTAATCTGGCATGCATTCCTTGCCTGCATTGCAGTGCACCCACAGTACACTTTCATAATTTGCAGTTTTACTTAAGGTAAAATCTCTAGCCATGGACTCAGCATATAATGCAGTCCATGCCTCAGTTCTGCTTGGAATAGCCCTCCTCAAAAGATAAAGTCCCCATCCATGGCACCTTCATCTCAAGGGTGTCAACCTCCATAACTGAATCTGCTTTTTTCTCCTGCATGCATGCAACTCTTTTTTTCCTTCTCTTCAGCAGCCTGCCCCCTCCCCCCAAACAAAATCCACACCAGTATACATGTAGTATTAGTAATAATGGCCTGACTGTAGACCTTTAGCGTAAAGAGAAGAAGAAGAAGCACACATCACAAATGAAAGATCTATATTATTATTAGACTATATCATCATCCTAACAACACATACATGCACACATAATATATATATATATATATATATATATATATATATATATATATATATACTGATGTCATTTTCCTCCTGACTGAATGAATAGATTATGAAAAATAATTATTAACGAATAAAGGTTAGCCACTGCTGGATGACTGACATGAGCAGATGAATAAGGCAGGTGTTTCAGTGACCTTTGTGGGTGACACTTCAAATTAAGGGCAGTCAATGACAATGGACAGACAGGGTGCACACAAAATATAATCTATAACAGTATAAGTATAAAATATGACTTCTGAAGCCATCATGTGTCATTTTCAATTTCAGCTTAATTCACGTTTTATGGTTTATCATTTTTACCTTTTCTTCCTCCTTTTTTGTTAATCAACAAACCTTCCAGTTCCAGAACAGAAAACTATTGAAGCAATTTTTAAACACATCACATCTACCCTACATGAGAGCTATTCACTTTGTGCACACAGTGACGGCAACCCACTGAATGCAGCCCTGCCCCAAGTTTACAGCACACTGTGCACAGTAGGAACAAATCTGACTACACAGGTTGGCTATCAGCACTCAGAAAGTTTTGTGAGTGTGAGAATTACCCCTTTCACTTCCACTGTTCCAGTTCTCAGTGATACGGAAAAGCATGTCTGACGCAGCAATGGCCATGCCAGTTTAATGCAGTGAAAATCAACAACATACAAATATTGGTAAAACATGCACTTTAGGTGCAGGGCATAGCAGGCTCCAACTATAGATCAGTAGATGTAATTTTCTGCGTTTTAGACTTTTACCTCTGAAATACCCTTGGTTTGTCTAAAACTAGTGAAAGGTCATTAGGTGTGAAAACATTCAATTCTTTACATCTTCATTGGTATTCTTGATATTTACTGTGTCAAAATCTCAAATTGCTGTACCCATCATCTGCTGCATCAACCATTCTAAACATGTATGTCACTTGTCAGAAGGAAGCCTAGTCATTTAAATAATACAAAAGCACTATGGACATTATGTATATGGGTAGCCTACTGGCTACACTACACAAATAAATAAAAACAATAACAGTTTGTAAACATATGACTACAGTTTGCATTGTGCCCACACTGCTCCTGTGACTTGTCTTCCTTTCACCAAGAGTTTGAAACGGCTGATACTGCAGATAACAGATCTACAGTATGTCAACAAAGTAAACTGCAAGAAGAATAGCACTGAAGTTGTCAGTAAGTTAGCACTTTCAGTTTCACACCTAATGACGTTTAGAAGTTCCAGAACAGGGTTCCAGTTCTAAGTAAAACACATCAAATGTCCTCTTTTAGCAGATGAAAATGGCTGATGCAGCAGATGATGGAAGGCAATTTGATGCAGTAAATGACAAAAATACCAATGTCGCAATGAAGATGTTGGTGTGTTAGTGTTTTCATGCCTAATGACCTCTCAGAGATCACTAGAGTGTTCCAGAAGTAAAACATGACAAATAACATCCAGAATCTGGACCTGCCATATCCTGAACTGAAGCACATGTTGAATGAGACACTAAGCAACACAACAGTGACAACATAAATTGCAACAATAAAAGGTCGTCATCATCACTTCAAGATTCAAGATTACTTGACAAGCTAGCTGAACTCTGAATGAACACAAGTCATTAGCCATGTATACCATTACCTGGATTAACAGCAGTTTTACAGCATAACCCTTCCCACTTTGGCCTGTTTTTGTAAAGTTCATTGATTGATGATTCACTGTTATGTCACACACAAGAAACTCAGACTTCAAATCATCCAAATGCCATAATTTCCGCAAAAACAGCTAGCAATTTACATCCGATCCCAAACATTGGCCTCCGATGCAACCCAAACCACATGTGTTCAGAAGCAGACGACGCTTGCGCTAGGGCTCGGGTCATTGGTCGACCCTTCGACCTTGAAGATTTGCACATGGCTCGTCTGACGAAACTCTTCAGCTTATGTCAAATAAAGGACATGTTTATATTGCAAAAGGGAAGAAACATCATATTTAATAGATTTTATCATCGTATTACGCAATAAATAATCCCGTCTTCTGTCATATTTGCATTCGTCCCATTCACTAATTGCGTCGATTGCTTGATTTCAAGTTTTTTTACAACCGCAGATGACGGTTTGCAGTAGATTTCTAAATCGCACGAAAATGACAAAACATTGACACTTTTGCAGTCAAACAATCAGCAACAAATCCCATGCAAACTCCTTTCTATTTATGCAATACAAAAGTTAAATATAATATTGAAAGCTATGTACTTTTTTCAGCCGGCGAAACATCAGTCAGAAAGCGCTACGCTCTCAAGCATTGCAGACGGCTGTACTTTGCCCCTTTCGTCCAACCACAATTTTGAAGTTAACTTACCGTGTCCGTTTTGGGCAGGCATATGTCCGTTTCCATTGCAAAATTCGGAAGTTGGTGGTTTTGCCTCAGTTTCGTGGTTTTCGTCCACACCCGATATTCCGGCCATCCTAAACTCACAGGGTTGGGTAACACGTGTGGGAGACGACTCTCATGAAGGTCGACTTTCCAAATCGAGAACATGCAATCTCCGAACCAAAATGTTTTTTGAAAAGTTTCAAGAAGATTATGCTTTTTACTCATAAGACTATACTGAACGATCTACTTATTTTAAATCAGAGACGGAATGCAGCAGATGAGTAAACGGTAAATTTTGATCATGAAACAAAACTTATTTTTTTACTAAAGAGGTTATCAGAAGGTCATCCCAGGCTATTTTTTCCCCCGGCCCGACAGTTATATTAGCCTATAGATGTGGAATGTTTAGACGGTTTCCAAATACTAGTTGTTACCTCGAATGATTACAAGGCTGAATAAACTTTATTTGACAAGGACAAAACAGTTGTTTTTTAAACTTTTTGATTGTTGTTGTTTTCCCCCATTCATGTAGTCCTTGCATGCGCGCTCATGCGGAGAGAGGTCACGAACGAGGGCGGCGCGCACTCGTATCGGAGATCTTGTGTCTTTGGTACAATTATTTCATCAGCAAGATCCCCATAAAACTGCAGAATGAAATCCACACCAAGAATAAAAAATCTGCTGGAACAAGACGACACCCGTTTAAACTACACATGAAGATAGTTCTTACTAATCAGTACACACACACACACACACACACACACACACACACATATATATATACTAACAGAGTTATAAACAATTGGAACAACCTGCCACCCAACATTGTATTACTATTAGCAAGTACACGCCGGCTGAACTCAGTCCTTCAAAAACCATCTAGCTAAACATTGGGAACAGAAGTAAGTAAGTTGGTGTTTTACGCCCAGTCAACCGGTACGGCCGGTTATATCAGGACGATTGGGAACAGAAAATATATATAGCACGCGGTAACTGACAAAAACTTACAAGACAGGTCAAATACATGCTGCACTCCTAAAAAGAATAATGTTGACCAAAATATACACCAAAATACCACTTGACAGACAATAGGCCACGAGCAGTAAATTGATAAAGTAGTGACTGATATACGACAGTCACTAAGAATACTCGCCCCCCTCCGCCCGCTCCAACCCCCCAAAAAATGTTAAGCCTTTGCTGTGTGTTCCCTCAGAGTGTAAATACTGAATAACACTAACAAACGGAATCCCTTTCAACAACCCAAACCTCCCCCCCCCCCCCTCCCCAAAACAAACAACAACAAGACTAACATACCGTCGAGATCTTGTGTCTTTGGTACAAGCGGAACGAAAAGCCGCAAACGATTATTAAAGTTAATTATTTAATGAAATAATGTATGTGTGTGTGGGTGGGGGTGGGTGGTGGGGGGGGGGGGTAAAAGTGAGTTTTTTTTTGTTTCTCTCAAAATGTGAGTAGTCGCAATGATTCTAATAACTTGATTTTGTTTACCTACAATGACGAAAGAACGAATATAATTCTTTTGTTTCGTATTAAGAAATGTCAGAAACAAATAATTTTACTTGTTTTGTGCCTCAGATTGCTTTTATTTGAGAGATTTTATAGTTAGCAAAAAGTTCACGTTAAACGAATTATGTATCGTTTAAGTAAACTAAATTGACGGCTTTTTGCACAGAGAGAGAGAGAGAGAGAGAGAGAGAGAGATCTAAAGGGAGATTACTCTGGGGCATATTGACCTCATCGACGACGACAAATTTGTCTGCAAAAAAAGAAAAAGAAAAGGTAGACCACAGTAACGATCAGAGAGCGTGGTAAGGTTAATAGTTCGATTCTCAGGGTAAAAGGAAAAAGACTGTTGTTTCCCTGTTTTGATTTTTGCCGGTAGTTAGTGTAACGATGGAGATAAAAACTGGTTTTCGTTATGGTTTTCCCAACCAAGCTGTGAAAGCTGTTGACGATCGTCATCGTTGATTGCATAGCGCCTCAGTGTGTATTTTGCAGTTGTCTAGTAAAACCTTCGTTGTTTTTGTTGTTGTTGTTTTTGTGTGTGTTTTGTTGTTTTTGTTTTGTGTATGTGTTGTTTTTCTTCTTCTTTTTTTTTTTTGGGGGGGGGGGGGGGGGGGTTGAAGAGGGTGACAATAGACCGACTTCGCGTGCATTTTTTGGCCTAAATTCTGTATTCTTTTTCCGTAGAATTGACCTTTTTGTTTTTACTGGGGCACTACCCCAAACGGTGACATAATCTTCAGTATGATAAAGGAGGTCACTTTACGGAAGGAACAGAAGAAACTACTTCATCATTTGGAAGATTACGTCACATTCAAGTAGACAGATTGGAATGAAGGGATTATAGAGGGTGTGGGCAGGGGCTATATTCCCTGGGCAGACTGTTCCAGCCCATCACTGTTTATTGAGAGGAAGAAAAACTTCCAGCGGTCTGTTAATACATCGATCATTAAAAAAATCTTCATCAACCCCAAGGCCAAGGGATTTGACACGACCCCCTTCTCCAAGTTTCTTAGTTCTTTACACACTAAACGCATGTTGGGTTGATGGGAACCTGCATAAGTGGCTCAGCACTTTTCTCATCATTCACCATATGATTATGAGAGTCATGTTTGGGGGCAGCTACCTGGAACAGGCCACAATGTATGCACTGCAGTAATTCCTTAGGGTACTATCCTGGGCCCACTCTCCTGTTTCCATGCTATGTAATCCACAATGATCAGCTTCCATGTGCAGCTCTTGCTATTAGTATTACAGTAATGCTATGATTGTGAAAACCAACCACAGGATTACCACCAATTTTTTCAGATGGAGAAGCAAAAAGAGTGGGCAGGCACTTTGGGTGTGAAAATGAACTAGTTAACTTGTTAAGTATAATAATTAATATGATGCATTACATGTTTTGAATAATTTCACCCATTTCCTTCAACCTGACAGTTGGGTTGGGTTGTGCAACAAGTTCTATCAAGTGCCTGCCTATCTTGCAGGGTTGGGTTAACTGGTAATTTCTGGTATTTTACCAGTTAAGATCATCATTTTAGATCTGGAAAAAAAAAGTGGCGTGTCTGTGTACATAGCTTGTTGAATGTAGATGGATGCATATGCATAGGGAGAGGAGTGTGTGTGTGTGTGGAGGGGTGGATGGGGTGGGGGGGGGGAGCATGACAGATCCAGACAAGAGAAGGGTTGCAGGGTGGGTGGGTGAGAAGACTCAATTTGGTGTTGTTGTTGAGAGTATCGATCATTTACTAATACTGTAATAGTTGTATTTGAGTGGATGAGCGGGGACTGGTGCACACACATGTGTGTGTGTGTGTGTGTGTGTATATTATATATAAATATATATATAGTTATTTGCTAGGTGATAATGGTAGACTACAATACTTAACTTTTTAAGGTTCTGTGTGTTGAAATGTATGCTAATGTGGTTGTTTGTATAGCACAGTGAGTTTAACTCTGGTTAGAGAATAGCACTTTATAAGAATTATTTATTATTATTATATACCATGGACGAAATAAGCAGTTGCTCAGATGTACCAGTTGAACATGTTTGAGTCTCAGGAGGAGCAGTGGAGAAATTTCTTTCTCAAGAGCAGAGAATAGGGATATAATATTTACAAAAGTGATCAACAACAACCCTGTGTGTTTGCATAAAATATAAATGTGCATTGTGGTGTAGTATGTGTTTATGCCTGTGTCTGTGTGTCAGAGAGAGAGAGATCATGAATGAATTTGATATGGCAAGTGAAACGCAAACACCAAACAGATGAAAAACCCTCTCCAATCGGCCATTTCAGAAACCAGACCCAGATGGCATCCAATGGACAGGATAGCCATAGTGGACAACCCCCAGGCAATCAGCCACCATCAGGGTTATGGCCCTTGGCAAGTCTGCAGTCACGGTACACTCGCTCCGCCATGGACATGGCACAGGAACTGCTGCCCAATTTGCCTCGGCGGGCGTTGAATATCCCAGCTGCCGCACCACGCTCCAGCCAGCCAATGGCAGCTGCTGAGGGACAAGTCAGTGTGGACATGTCCTCACTCCTGGCCCGGGAGGGTGATGAAGGAGAGCAACTGACCATCAGCCCCCAGGTCAGTTTGGTCTGAGGAAATTTGCACTTGTGCTAGCTGATAAGTTTAGGTGACCAGCAGGAACCTGTAAATTTGATCCCTTGTGGGCCAAAAAGGGGGTGGGGGGGGGGGCAATGGGGGTACAAAAATGGTAAGTAAAACAAATTTGACACCCAGTCAGTCTTGTGGGTTGTATGAGGGTGATGGACGCAAGGGTAAAAATCTTAACATTAGTCAGCCTTGACAGTGTGACCAGTATATATATATTATATGCTGTCAGCAGTTTTCTGTTGCTGGAGAGCTATATTCACGTGTTTGACTTTGAGTGATTTTAAAGATATTGTCTACCAAGATAACAAAATTCACCCACAAGTGAGGGCAGGCACAGAGAGCCACTGTTTTTCATAACTGGCTCCTTGCATAACTGCGAAAACTTACATATGTATATAATGGTCTTGTGCAACTTCTGGCTGATGTACTGTGAGCCGGTTTGGCCTAGTTTTTAGGTGTTAGGCTGGTAAACAGAAGGACCCCAACTGGATTCCACTTCAGCTCTCCTCTCTCTTCAGAATTTGTGGTCTGTGGACAGTGTTGCGTCTTTGTCCATCACAATGACTGAAACATTAAAATGGCTGTCATCACTGCCCATCTTTGCTGGGGTTAATCTGGTGATAACAGTGCAGCATTAGGTATAGTCTACCCCTTCCCACCACCTCTTTGGATCTTGGTCCCTGCCAGTACCCCTTCAGAGACAATTCAGTGTTAAACAAGTTCGACCAATCTGGCTGATCATGTCAAGAGAGCATATATCATTATAGTGTCTTTACTTGAGTGAACAAAATTTAAGCGGGAAAGGGCATGATGGATGGCATTTTTATGATGCATCTTCATTTTGAGGATACTCTGTGGTCTGCATAGTGTTTCTGTTTGTTCAGTGAAGAACAAGTCGGCATGGAACCAGGTTAATTTAAGGGAAGTATGTCTTCACTTCTTCTCTGTTTTTGAGGCTTGTAAGGACTACACTATCTTGGTATATATATATATAATTATATATATATCTGTCTTTGGTGATTTCCTTGCAGCCAGTTTAAATTAAAGGCACAGTGTCTTCCTTCAAAAAAAAATTCAATTTTTTATATATACATTTTTAGGGTTGTAAGGACTACACTATCTTGGTATCCATATCTATCTGTGGTGATTTCCTTGCAGATGGCCTCGAGGATGGAGGAGATCCGAGCCCTGCTTCAAAACATGAACAATCAACAGCAGCAGCAGCACCAGCACCAGCACACCCACTCCCACCTGTCCCCCACAGACAGCCCGCCCCAGGGGGACCACACCCACTCACACGGCCACAGCCATGGGGCGGAGCCCGGGGGGGAAGGGCTGGGAGGAGCCGGGCCTCTTGACATGCGATCGGTCCTGAAGCTGCTGCAGACATCCGGTGTTTTCTTCATTTTGTTGTTGCTGCGGTTTGTCTACGACCACTCCTTGGGTGAGGGGGTTGAGTTTCTGTTATTAAGTTGTGTTTGCTGATGCAGTACTGCTTTGCCTTTGGTTTGGACTGTTGCATCATTTTGGCACCAGCAAGAACGCCAAGGCTACATTAAACTGTTATGCACTGCATAGTTATGTGGGGACTATCTTCAGCTGCATAGCAGCATCCACCTTCCAGGAAAGAAGATAAATTATCCTCTGAAGACACATTGTACTGTAGTGTATCACCAGTAACTGAACTGGTGATAAGGACCATGCATTTGAATATTTTTCTGCTGCAGTAGCTACAAGCATAACTGCTGATGCGGACTATGCATTTGAATTTCACTACTGCAGTAGCTATAACTGATGATGAGGACTGCATATGAATTTTACTACTGCATGAGCTGTAACTGATAGGACTATGCATTGAATTTTACTGCTGTGGTAGCTATAACTGATGATAAAAACTATGCATTTGAATGTTTTACTGCTGTGGGAGCTATAGTATAACTGATGAGGACTATGCATTTGAATTGTACTGCTGCAGTAGCTATAACTGATGATAAAGACTATGCAATTGAATGTTTTACTACTGTGGGAGCTATAACTGATGATGAGAACTATGCATTTAAATTTTACCACAGCAGTAGCTACAGCTGGTGATAAGGACAAGGTTCAATTATTTCCAGTGTGATGGTGACACGCTATGGGGGTGGGGGGTACATTGTAATGCAGCAACATGAATCTGATGATCAGGACCCAGTTTGAGTGTTTTATTCTGGTGGTGGTGATACCTGTGAGAGTTATGTTTCACCAAGTCAACTTGAAACTGGTGATAAGGACCAAGTTTGAGTGTTTCATTCTGGTGGTGGTGATACCAGGGAGAATTATATTTCACCAAGACAACTTGAAACTGGTGATAGGGACCAGGTTTGAGTGTTTTATTCTGGTGTTGATGATACCGGGGAGAGTTATGTTTCATGAAGTCAACTTGAAACTGGTGATAGGGACCAGGTTCGAATGTTCCAGATAAGGTAGTTTCGGGATGCCAACATGCATGTGGTAAATAGGAACCAGCTTGAGTATTTCATTCTGGTGATGGTGATTCCTGCAGGAGCTATCTTTTACCATGTCAGCTTGAAACTGGTAGTAAGGACCAGCTTTGGATGTTATATGGCAGTTTTAGCGTGCCAAAGTGCATGTGGTAATTAGAACTGAGTTTGAGTGTCATTCTGGTGGTGGTGGTGACACCTGTGGGACTTAATGCTTCACTGTTTCAATTTGAAACTGGTGACATGGAGCAGTTTGAATGTTTCAGGTATGGTTTGTGATGCTAGCTGTGGGGGAAACATTTTAATATGCCAGCATGAGTCTTATAATTAGGGCCCATTCTGGTAGTGATGCTAATGACAGATGTTATGTTTTACTGTGTTAGTTTGAAACTGGTTATAAGGACCTTGTCTGAATGCTTCAGGTATGGTGGTCATGCTGGCTATGGGGGGTACATTTCACTACGTCAACATGAAACTGGTGCAGTGCATTCATCAGACTGCTGTCAGGGTAAGCAACAGTTGTGTGTGTGTGTGTGTGTGTGTGTGTGTGTGTGTGTGTGTGTGTGTGTGTGTGTGTGTGCATGTATGCGTAACATAGGTGTAACTATGTGCATGTTTGAGTGTTTGTGTGTGTCTGTGTGTGTGTGTTTGTGTACATGTGTATGTGCATCTATGTTCATGTGTAGTCTTGATTAAAAACAAAATCTTAATGAGAGATCACTTCTCTCTGCGTTATTACAGTCTGCTTTTTTAGACTTCTTCTGTTCACATTCCTTTGTGCTGTGCTTTTGTTACAACCTTCATACCATTGCCAAACTATAGATTCTGACTGACAGTGCTCTTGGCAACCACAGCAACAGGGACTTTGAAGTCCTATAACTGGCAATTGGCATTGCCAGGAGAGAGAAAGCTCCACCTGCTGACTTAACTGACAAAAGTATTTTCATGTCTCTGTGCTAGAAGATTTACAGGAACATTTTCTCCCTCACTCATATACAATCAACCATGACCCTTTGGTAAGCAAGAGTGCACCAGAAGGAAATCATTTGAAACTGTCGGATTGAAATAGTGGTGTGTTTCTTCTGCACATGCTGATTGGCTAATTGTGGTCAGTCACTCAAGTCTCAGCAATATGTTAGTACACAAGAAACCAGAGAGGCTTTTGTTGCAAGCTTTACACCATTGCTGATGTGAAGTGGACTGCATTATCTTTCCTTCCCTTTCCTATGTCCCCTCTGTGCCGGATAATTTCTCCTTCTACATACATGTACTTTTGTTGTTAGGCTTGTTTTACATCAAGTTGTTTCCAGAGAAGTACTGGCAGACACCAAGATCCCTGGAGGTGGGTGGAGGGCAAACTATACCTGACGCCACACTGTTCCCACTAGACTGATCTCTGCATTAAGTTTGGCTGCAGTGATGGCCATTCTAATGTTTCATTCATTGTGGGGGGCATAGTCAGAAGACAGCATCCACAAACTGCAAATTTTGGAAGAGAAAGGAAAGTCAAAGCAGACTCAAACTAATGACCGTCTGCTTTACCAGCTTAGCGCTTTACCGATGTGGGCTAACAACAATGCTTTCATTTTCATGGAGCAGGAGGTGGGGTCGGGACACATGCTGTCTCTGGGGTACCCACTGTGGTTGATAGCCTTCCTGGCAACCAACATCTCCTTGGTCTACTACAGCTTCAGGGAGCAGGCCCTGTGGAACATGTGAGTCGTTTGTCTAACGTTCTAACGTTCTGGCATCGGTGTCAGCTTTGCACTGTGAAACGGGATTGTTGTTGGCGCTTGTATTTTTGTTTTGTTGCTGCTACTGCTGCTGCTATTGTGATGGCAGTGGTAGTGTCTCGGACTCTCCTGTTGTTTTGTTGTTATTTTTAAACTCGTGTTGACTTGGGGGTGAAGAGGAAGGTGCGATGTGTTCTTTATTGGAGTGTCAGGTGTTCTCTGTGGAGGGTCAGAAAGTTGACAGTCAGGCCTCCAGTGCTAGGGCCTCTAGTATGTGTACAAAAAAACAACAACACATGCTTAAAAGCATTTAATGGGGTGGGGGTGGAGGAGGGGGAGATCCCATGGGAAATTTATAAATTTCTATGTAGAAAGTCATCTGCAACAGAGTTGCTCTAACAGGCTTACTAATTAATTCCTAAAAATGTGTTGCTAGACCAGTTAAAAATGAATTACCTTGACATATTTTTTCTCCATCTCACCCAAACGGCTAGTCACCCTGAGACTAAGGAAAAGGGGAAAAGTTTACTGCCAGAAGCACAGTTTAAACCCACAGAGTCTAGACCCTTTGTCTAAACCACTCTGCCAAGTCACCTCTAATAAACGCTAGGAAAAAACCACTTGGGAATTATGAATTTCTTGCAAGGGCAATATTCTGGAACACTTCTGGGAGTAGGAAGGTGTTTTAGAGCCTTTCCAAAATGCATAGATTCCATCTAGTCATCTTCGTTAGTGGACATCAACAGAATTGCATAAAAGTGTTTGTGAAGTAGATAAACGTTTCCAGTGACGTGATTGCCTTGTTCTCTGCCATTAAGGTTGCGGTACGAGATGCCGATTGTGGCTGAAGTGGACGTGTGGACGTTGCTGTGGGTGGTGCTGGTGACAGATTTTGTCATCAAGTTTGCCACAGTGGTGGTCAAGTGCTGCATCTACCTCCTGCCTTCCGCCTGCCTGCTGCATCGACGCAGGGTAGGCCCTTCGCCCCATCTTCCTCCTTCGTCTCACCTCACCTGTTTTTTTCTCTCTGTCTGCTGGAGAGTAACATTTTCAATAGCAACAGTTTTTTTTTTTTGTGTGTGTGTGTCCCATCTGTGTATGTAAAATCCAGACAGTATCTTCTGAACCTCTCAACCAATTATAATCAAACTTGGTATGGTGGGGCATCAGCATGAGCCTGAGTCTAGTTTGCTATCTTCAAGGTCAAGGTCGCGGGGCTTGCATGATCAGAATGTGGCTGCTTGTACTGTATCTTCCGAATTGCTGATACTTTTGCAACCAAACTTAGTTTGATGGTGTGTAAGGTGTAGTGTCCAATGAACAGAAGGGATTGCTGTGTTCAAGGTCAAGGTCACAGTGAGGGCTCATATCAAAATATGGCTGTCTCATGTCTGAACTGCTGATCCTGAGGTACATCACTGGAGCTGAAGTGTCTGGTGAAAAGATTGGACTGCTGTGTTCATGGTCAAGGCACAGCAGCTGTTCACAATTTTAATGAATGTTTGTCTGGACATTATCTTCTGAACCACAAAACGTTTGTTACCAAACTTATATCATTGTGAACTGGAGTGTCACACAATATGATTCCATGGCAAGTACTACATATTTGTCGAGATATTGTCCCAGGTTTACTACATGTTTGTGGAGATATTGTCCCAGGTTTACTAACTGACAGTTACCTGTTGTTTCAGGGCAAGTACTACATGTTTGTTGAGATATTGTCCCAGGTTTACTAACTAACAATTACCTGTTGTTTCAGGGCAAGTACTACATGTTCGTGGAGATATTGTCCCAGGTTTACTAACTGACAATTACCTGTTGTTTCAGGGCAAGTATTACATGTTTGTGGAGATATTGCCCCAGGTTTACTAACTAAATTACCTGTTGTTTCAGGGCAAGTACTACATGTTCGTGGAGATATGTCCCAGTTTAAAACTGACAGTTGCCTGTTGTTTCAGGGCAAGTATTACATGTTTGTGGAGATATTGCCCCAGGTTTACTAACTGACAATTACCTGTTGTTTCAGGGCAAGTACTACATGTTCGTGGAGATACAGTCCGAGTTTTACTGACAGTTGCCTGTTGTTTCAGGGCAAGTACTACATGTTTGTGGAGACGTTGTCCCAGTTTTATCGACTGACAATTCCCATCCTGCCCTGGGTGCACTACCTGCAGGATGACCAGGAGATTGGGCGCTGGTTTGCCATTGCTACTGTCGTCATTTACGTCTTGTTTAAAGTTAGTCACCACTCTTTTTGTTGTTTGTTGTCTTTGTCTTTAATTTGTCTTTGTTCTTTATTTAATACTTAGTTAAATCCTATCCAGAGATGACCCTGTGTGGTTGGCATGACATGATTTAATACTTTATTAATTAATAAATCCCCTCCAGAACTGACCCTGTGTGGTTGGCATGAGATTATTCAGGACTTTGTTAAATCCTCTCCAGAACTGACCCTGTGTGGTTGGCATGAGATTATTCAGTACTTTGTTAAATCCTCTACAGAACTGACCCTGTGTGGTTGGCATGACCTTATTTAATACTTTATTAAATCCTCTCCAGAGATGACCCTGTGTGGTTGGCATGACCTTATTTAATACTTTATTAAATCCTCTCTAGAACTGACCCTGTGTGGTTGGCATGACCTTATTTAATACTTTATTAAATCCTCTCCAGAGATGACTCTGTGTGGTTGACATGACCTTATTTAATATTTTATAAAATCCTCTCCAGAGATGACCCTGTGTGGTTGCCATGACAATATTTAACACTTAATCAAATCCTCTCCAAAGATGACCCTGTGTGGTTGAAATAGCTAATTAGATTCAGTTACTTTTTAAATCATCACACAAACTTTCCACTGTTGGTTTCCGCACCTTTACCATTTTTTGCCCTGCAACATGGAATGACCTTCCCCTTCCTCTCCTAAAGAAACCCTCTCTGAACTCACTGAGATTTAACCTCAAGACATTTCTTTTCCCAAAACAATAGACCTGCCATGTTTTCCACACTGTGCTATCTTCCTCTGCCACAAATCCTTGTGTATCATCTGTTAGGTTGGTTGTGAATTGTATATATAATATACTCATGTGTGCGGGTGCCTGTGTGTATGCACTTAGAACAGTTTTTCTGGTCGAGATTTTGCGCTATAGAAATGCTTTAAATATAATTATCTGTAGGCTGTGGTTTCCCTTTATGAGTGAGAACACAGCAACCAGTAGAATAGATATGCAGCTAAAGTGCACCTGGTGAATATGATGTTTAAACTGTGATGCAATGGGAAATACCTATTAATTTTGCCAGAGCATCCCTTCTACTACAAATGGCTTTAATTAAAGTGTGTCCTTTTTTCCCCTTCTTTTTTCTTTTTGCAGTTTACTTCGCTAGTGTCAGCAGCCAGAGAAGTGATCAAAGCAGGCCGTAGGTTAAGAATGCAGATGGTGAGCAAACAGCCTTTTATATGTAATCAAGTGTATTGTGTGTGTTGAGGGCCATGACCCTTTAACCTTTTTTTCCTGTCCTTTTCCTTTTTGATTGGGTGGGAGTTTTATGGCCCCAGTTATCGAAAGTGTTAAAACTTGTGCACTGGGCCTGCCGCATCCTCTTTCCCCCAGTGTCCCTGCAGTAGCAGGTCGTCATTTAGTGATAGTTAAAGCTGCTGCCTATGCATCTGATTCAGGGGAGTGCCTACACTGTTTCCTTGTTGGTGCAAATAAAAGTTATGTTATAGCAACCTCTGACTTGTGACTCTTCATTCATGCTTCCAACCTGCTTGCCTTTCTCCCCATCCCACTCCCCTACATATAGTTTGTTTTTTCATAACTGTTGGTGTTTTTTCTTTTTCCCAGTGTCTTCTTCTAATGTTGCTTTACGTCCACAGAGACCATAAGGACTATTAGGGATGGGGAGCTCAGGATGGCCACCTCGACTTTCACACAGCCCCTGAGCTCTGATTTTCTCAGCAGTTTACATGCTGCCTTGTATCACACTCTGTAACATGAGATAAAATGTGATCTTAACTGGTGTGTGACATAATGTTCAGCTGAGGATTTAGGTGTTATGTTATTTAGTAGTTGTTATGGATGTATTAACCTGGCCAAACCTCAGAATTGTTTGAGCATTGCTAGACCCAGTGATCATGCTAGTCGTATTTCAAACTGGTGTAACATCTATAAGGTAGCAAAAGTGGCTCACACAAACCGGTCAGAAAATTATTGTAGCCAGTCGAAACACTGCCATCTAAACTATCAGAGCTCTGCTAGCAAATGCTCTGTTCCCTTCCCCATCTAGAACATACCCCACATTCCTCCCCCCCCCCCCCCCCCACATTCCTCCCCCCCCCCCTCCCCCCCCCCCCCCCCGCCCCCAACACATGCACACACGTACACACCACTCTTTCTCTCTCAGATGCCATTTAAAAAAAAGAACAACTATGATGTGCCTTGACCCCTTGATATGAAGCCAGTATTGTGTTGTGGTCTGGCAGAGTTTTGGCAGCAAGCCAGCAGCAGAGGACCTGCGGCAGCGTGGAACAATATGTCCCATCTGTCAGGATGAATTCAAAGAACCCATACTGCTGGCATGCAAGGTACATTGTGTAAACTCTGTGTGTGTGTTGTGTGTGTGTGTGTGTGTGTGTGTGTGTGTGTGTGTGTGTGTGTGTGTGTGTGCTTGACTTTGTATATGTAAGTGTGTGTGTGTGTTTTCTAGTAGTATTAAGCAAATAGGTTGACAAAGTGTGGAGGTAAAAATTGGCCCCTTGAAACACTAAAATCTTGATTTTAGACAAGTTAGAGACATTTCTGAATGCTTTTCAAAGAATTAATGTGGTGCCAGGCATAGTAACATGCAAATATTGCCAGGGAGGGCTATAGTGTTATCAGGCCAAAGTGATGGCATGGGACAGGACGGTGTGTCAAAACCAAGAGTGTGAGATATTCCAGTTTCAGAATCAGGATTTCAGGGGCTCTGGGGGAACACTTCACTGTTGGAAACCTGACTCACTGTATCCCCTCCTGTTGCAGCATATATTCTGTGAAAACTGCGTCTCCTTGTGGTTCGACCGAGAGAAAACCTGTCCCATGTGTCGCGCTCAAATCACAGATGACCCGCACTGGCAAGATGGCAGCACCAGTCCTTCTCTTCAGTGGTACTGAGAGTGACTTCCCCTGGTGTTTACTTATCTCCCCACTGCAATGCCAAGAGTTGTCTTCAGCTGCAAGCTCGTCTGTAAAAAAGCTGTTCCTGGGTGTACCTGAAGTAGGGGTATAGTATGCTTTTGGGCGTTGGGTGTATTTTTTCATCTCCGTCCTTACCCCCCTCCATTTTTTTTGGTTCTAGTCCATGACTTTCTACACACTTCAGTGCTCAGTAGTCACCTAGGTGACCCTGTGTGGTTGACAGGATGTTACAATCCAGAGAAATAGCTAACTCTCCAAAGTCACTCTCCGTAAGGGAATGTGCCTTTTCAGAACATGTTTTATGCTCTCTCTCTCTCTCTCTCTCACACACACATATGCACACAGACGCATGCACACACGCACACATATACATGCATGCATGTTCACATACACACACATTCACACTGCACGCGCACACACACACACACATTCACACACCTTATAACATGATTTGATCACCTCTCCTTTCCACTCTACTAAATGTTATGCTGAGGTTGACCAGTGTATGAGAAATAAATGACAGCCATTTGCTCAGATGGTGAGAGCCAGTGTGCTCTGACCAAGCGGACTTGTCACCGATGTTGGAGGGCAAGGGTTTTAGCCTCCTGAGGAGCGCTCAGTTTTCACCTCTGTCAGGTGGTATCCTTCTTCTTTCATGGTGCTTTACCTCCACAGAAACCATAAGGTTTATTAGGGATGGGCAAATGGCAGTGGGGGAAGAGGGAGGAGGTGATATTGCTTTTCAGGCTGGCTTTTATGGGGGGTTGGGGGGGGGGGGGGGTTCTGTGGATGCTCTGATTTGCTCCCCTCCCAACTCCCACCCCCATCAGGTAAAGGTCCATTCACCTGTACTGTCAATTAATTCAAAGGTCGATTAATATGACTGGAGAAGGATAAAAGTACTTCTCTCCGTTAACGCATGTGGCAGGGCAGCAGACTTCCCATCAAGTATTGCCCATTGTTCGAAGACTTCAGTTATCTTCCTGCCCTGTGTGTGCTTTGGGGTGGTTTAGAGGTGTAGCACTTTAAATATTCATTACCATTAACCCCTTCACTGCCCTAACCTGTATAGTTTCTGGGCTAAAATATGCATACAGTATATTTTCCGGTCCTATAAAGTCTGCTTTCAATGCTTTGCGTTTTCATGATACATGCCAGTGCAAAAAAGAAAAAAATGGCTGATGGGTTTGAAATTTCACACTATTATTGGTTGTTTTCAAATGACATCATGGCAGTGAAGGGGTTAAATGTGCAGGGCTTCTTTTTATTCAATGCCAGACAGGAAGAAATGTGGGGAATGAATCAGGTTTAGTTAGAACAAGTTAACAGTAAGTCTTGTCAAGAACAGTGTTGTCAAGAACTTGCAGTTTAAAGGAGCTAGCCTTGTCAAACCCCTTTCAGCCAACAGGCAGAAGAGACCAAAATGAAGACTTCAAAATCAGGATCTGGTTTGAAGATGCCCCATTGAGTGGATATCAAGGTTGTAACTTCAATGCATGAAAGCTGACCTCAGGTCCTCTGTGGCTGGCTGGTATGTAAATTAATGAGTGTTGTGCTTATTATGGTTGATGCACTACAGAAATCACTGCTGCTATTATTATTGTTATCACACATTCAAGCGTCTCTGCTGGCCTGAGGCATACCAGCAGCATTTTGTTTTGGTGGTTTTCCTTGGGACAGTCTTTTGATGCTTCATATATGTGATTGGGTGCAAGGCAAAAATTACTGGGGGTTAAGTGTTGTTGTTTTTGAAATGAAAATAATGAGTGGCGCTTTTTGAAAACAAACAAATAAAAATCTTTACCCCTTTCACTGCCGGCAGTTGTTCATTTTGGGAGCAGTTTCCTTACTGTATCTTATGGTGCCATTTTTGTCCATCTTGAAACATGTTTGGGCTTTCTTGGTTACACATTACATTTCGTCTCTTGTCATCATTTTGAATCCACAGACATATATGTGTATGTTCTTTCAGCTGTGATGTTGTAAATATATGCACCCGACATTTAATATGTTGCCTTGTTCTTTTCTGGAAAAAATTATATAATGATTTCACAGATTTTACATTATTCAACATTATTATTATGTGTGTGTGTGTATATGGTATCTGCTTGTGTATGTATGGTATGTGCTTGTGTGTGTTCATATGGTGTGTGCTTTGTGTGTGTGTGTGTGTGTGTGCATGCGTCTGTGTGTGTGTGTGCACATAGTATGTGCTTGTATGTATGTGTTGCAGCAGTGGAATACCACAGAAATTAAGGTCACCCCAGGTGAGAATACAGAACAGCTGTTTTCTCTTTCAGGCCCTAGTAGGTCATAATATAGCCTTGTGTCCTGTGCTCACTGCCTGAAATGCATTCTAATTTCTGCCTTGTTAGTTCTTTTACCTTCAGTATTTTCTCTCTCCGTTTCTCTTCAAACAGTAACTGATGTGTGTTTTTAAAAATGATTCAGATGTTTTCTTACTTATGGTTCAGTTAATCTCTTTGGAAAAGTTGAAGATGTAGTCACAGCTTTAAGAATTTTGATGAGGGTGTATTTGCTTGCACATTTTTGCTAAGAAATAGACTATTGTTTTCATGTTTGTTTTTTCAATTTGTGTTTGATATTCTGACACTGTATTCGATATAACTGACCAAGTTAAAAAATAAATGAAGATCTGTTGATCTGTTGCAATTGATGTCCCAAAATGGCTGTGATCCAATCTTTACAGTGTTTGGAACACATGTCTGTCTTGCTGGAGGCTATCATCAAAACTGTGAAACTACAGTTTGATTAAGTTTTTCATTTGAAGCTTTCTAGTACACTTTATTCTCATTCCATTTGCATTAGTGTAATGTGCCAAGATTAGCACAGTGACAAACATTTTAATGTAATATAGCACAGTATGCTACCATGGGCACCAAAAGAAAAAAAATGAAGTAATGTTGTCCCAGTGTTAACTCTTTCACTGCCAGTCATTTTGCATTTTGGGTGCAGTTTACTTCTGAGAAAGGTCTTGAATAAACCTGAAGCTGTCCAAAATGGCTGCTTTTGAGAATTTTGTTTGTTGTAGGAGTTCACACAATTGGAAGCAGGAAGTTGCAAAGCACCATATTAGCAGACAGAAATCTCTGCCATTGATGTCCTAAGGACAGGGAAGGGGTTAGTATTTCATTGATGAATAGGTTGGTTTGGGTAGAAGTTTGAATGGGCCTGTGTTGTTGTTATTTGTGCTTTATGGAAATCTATGATGATGATGGTTTTGGAGACACTTTTCCCCCCTGAGGTGTACATACATATAATTTATATTCTAAGAGTTTTTTTTGTTTCTTCATTCTTGCTTGGGACAACTTGTGTATACTCTTCCACTTTATCTTGTTGCTGTAAATATTTTGTAAAGTAAAATTAAGATGTGCTTATTTTTGGTGCAGAAGGCAGAAATATTTGTGAAAAACAAAATGATTGATGAATTGAGAAAGATATCAAGATAACTACTTTCTTGAGGCTCCTGAGCTCTAAATATTGTGTCTGTTGATCTGTTGATGAATGATCAATGCTGCCCCCTTCCTGCCCCCCCCCCTCCTTGATGAATTGAGAAAGATAACAAGATATCTACTTTCTTGAGGCTCCTGAGCTCTAAATATTGTGTCTGTTGATGAATGATCAATGCTGCCCCCTTCCTGCCCCCTTGATGAATTGAGAAAGATATCAAGATATCTACTTTCTTGAGGCTCCTGAGCTCTAAATATTGTGTCTGTTGATGAATGATCAATGCTGCCCCCTTCCTGCCCCCCCCCCCCCCCCCTTGATGAATTGAGAAAGATATCAAGATATCTACTTTCTTGAGGCTCCTGAGCTCTAAATATTGTGTCTGTTGATCTGTTGATGAATGATCAATGCTGCCCCCTTCCTGTCCCCCCTCCCCCCAAGCCCAAAGAGAGCATATAGCATGTTTGAGGAGAGGGAGAGAGAACTGTAACTTGAAAACTTTATTTTGCAAGGATTGTAGTTTAGGTTCAATCAAAAACCTACCTAACAACTAGTCCTTGCTAAGCTAGGAGAGAACACACCTGAAAACACCCTGATGAAAACATTGGGAAATACCGACTCCAGACAGTTCCGCTTTGTTTCTTCTGAGGGGTTACCAGTGCTGCACCTTTCTGTTCTCTTCCCCCCCCCAACCACACTCTTGAGAGAGAAAAAACACCCTAACAAGAACATGTAAACGCCGTAACCCTGAACAATTTCCCCTTTTTCTTTGATTTTTATGGGGGCAGCTGTATACAAGTGGGGTCTGTTGATATAAGTTACGATCTGAAGATTTTTTTCCCTTGTCATTCATAGCTGTCTGTCTGTCTGTTTGGCTGTTGGAGCATTTGACAGGTGTGGAAGCATGCATTGATTATTTTAAGGGATCTGAACATCTCTGAAGCATGTTTCAACAGACTTGTAGGAGAGATCAAATGTTTAAAAAAAAACACCTAAAAAACCTGACACCATACACAATGATGAAATCATCTATTATGTTTTTTACAAATTATTAATTCAGTTACAGCTAGTTTATTCATCCTACAAAGGGCAGTTTATCATACAGTTGGGCTCTCCCCCAACCCCCCTCCCCATTTTTTAGACCTTTTCTGAAACTTTGCCATTTGTCTTTCCCTGTATCTGAGCCCCTGACCAAAGACCACCTCTTTGAAGACCACTTTGGTTGGATTTGTAGGATGTCTCTTTTAAAGCCACTTTGGCTGGATTTGTAGGGTGCCTTTTTTAAGACCAGTTTGTAGGGTGCTTCATTTAAAATCACTTTGGTTGGATTTGTAGGGTCTCTTTTAAAACCACTTTGGCTGGATTTGTAGGGTGCCTCTTTTAAGACCACTTTGGCTGGATTTGTAGGGTGCCTCCTTTAAGACCACTTTGACTGGATCAGTAGGGTTCCTCTTTTAAGACCACTTTGGCTGAATTTGTAGGGTGCCACTTTCAAGATCAGTTTGGGCTGATTTGTAAGGCTCTGCTTTTAAGACCACTTTGGTTGGATTTATAGGGTGGTCTTAAAAGAGGCTACCACTGTGGTATCACTAATGCCTCCAACTGAGAAAAAACTAAACAACCACCACCCTCCCCCTACATAACATCAGTAAGGCATAAGAGTGCAAGACCTCAGAAGTTTTAATGTTTGATCTCATTTATACAAGTGGTAATTATTTTGAACTCTGACACAGGCTATTGAGGCAGACAGCACTTTTTAACTGTGATTGTAAGAAGCGAACTTAAAAAAAGAAAAGCTGGCTTCTTTGGGGTTTTATCATTTTAATTTTTTTGTTTGCACTTGTAACTGATGGATTAATGTTAAAATCTTTCATATTTTGTCCAACTGTGATGCGTGAGAGAATGTGGTAAGGATGTCTTGATAGATCCTGAAAGGTTTTCGTTAATAAAATTGGATGAATCTGAACTTTCATCTCATTGCTTGATCTTTTGTGCACATCTGCATGTATTGGCAGACTTGTTTTGTAACTAAACACCTGGATGGAAACGACCACCCATGTTTGGAAAACAAATCTATAAAAAACACACAACTATCCCAATACACAACAATGTCAACTATTTTTTTCTTTAAATTAGAGCAGGACACAACAATGAGGTCATTGTCAAATTCAGATAACATCATGGAAAGATTCCAAAGGAAGGTGGTCACTTGCATCATGGGGCATTTCATTCACCGTCCAACTATTTTTTTCTCTTCATTTCTCGAGGCCGCAGTTCAGATTCCCCGTGAGCGTAAGAGCAATTTGCAGCGGTGCGTGGACAACCATCAGGATGGTTACTATGGAACCAGCAAAGGGAGGTCTTGAAGACTGTGGCAGGATCAGTCTTGCGAGCCTTGGCTGCCTTGGACTGACTCCATGGGTTGTCCACTGAGAAGTCTCGAAGCTGAACCTTTCCTCCTGACACTGAAACATACACACACCATCTATGAACCTTCCCCTTTGACATTGAAACATACACACACCATCTATGAACCTTCCCCTTTGACACTGAAACATACACCATCTATGAACCTTCCCCTTTGACATTGAAACATACACACCATCGATGAACCTTCCCCTTTGACATTGAAACATACACACACCATCTATGAACCTTCCCCCTTTGACATTGAAACATACACAACCCATCTATGAACCTTCCCCCCTTAACAATGAAAAATACACCACCTATGCACCTTCCCCCCATTGACACTAAAACATACATCATCGATTATCCCCCCCGACACCGAAACATACACCATCTATGAACCTTCCACCCTTGACACACTGAAACATACACACACTATCTATGAACCTTCCCCCACTGACACTGAAACATACCGCTTGACACTGAACACACACCATCTGTGAACCTTTTTCCTTGTGCTGACACATGTACACACCATCTATAAATCTTCCCTCAATGCTGAAATATACACCATCTGTTAACCTTCCCACTAACAATCAAACCATACACCATCTGTGAACCGTTCCTCATAATACTGAACAATACACCATCTGTGACCCCCTCCCCTCCCCCTCCATTCATACTGAAATATCCACCATCTGCAAACCTTCCCCTGATACTGAAACAGGCACACACCATCTGTGAACTGTTCCTCCTATACTGAAACATACAAATACCATTGATGAACCTTTGCCCTGATACTGACATGTACACACACCAACTATGAACCTTTCCTCATGATATTGAAACGTACACCATCTGAAAACATTTCCCCTGATACTGAAACATGCATGCACCATCTAGTTACCTGTCTCCCTGATAATGAAGCATACAATCTGTGAACCTTCCCCCCAACACTGAAACAAATATACACACACAAACGTACACTGTCTCTGAACCTTTGCCACTAATACTGACACATCCACACAATATCTGTGAACCTTACCCCTAATACTTATGCATACACAGAGAACAGCTGAACTTTGTCTTTTCTTCTTTTGATACTGAAAAGCTACACTGCTACACAGTCTGTGAGACACCCCCCCCCCCCATCTCCCCTCCCCACCCCCCATGCTGAAACATACAACTGCCCCCCCCACCCCCTCCACTTGGTACTGAAACAGAGAAATAGAAATACCCTCTCCTGGTACTGAATCTGAAACAACACATAATTATTCCATGAGAGTTTCCCACTAAGGCTGATCCAAGCAAATGGACAACAGACAGCTGACAAACTCTGCCAAGCTGTGCAGATTTTTCCTGCCCTGGCAAAAATCAAAGCACGATATGATGGCTGACCCTGGAAGATGTGGTTGTGGTTTCTGAGTAGCGTCTGCACTCCTCCACATTCTGACTTGAGTTCATCGCGTGTTGCTGAGTCGAGCATCTTGGCCACTGTGCCCAGCTCTATGCTGCCTGTGAGACAGACATGTATCAGTAACAGGGTTCCTACAAACTTTTCACTCCAAAATTCACAAACTTTCAAGACCATTTTTCAAAACTTAAAAGACCAAATAATGGTCAGGGCCACAGTAATATACACAAAACCATCAGGGCCACAGTAATATACACAAAAGTGACAGTCACCATATATACATGTACACACACACCCACACATATACATGCACACACACACACATTGATGCACCCCCCCCCACACACACACACCAACCCAAAGGTGCATGCACACACACATACACACAGACAAGCAGGCACTCACACAGACAAGCAGGCATGCACACATACACTCACACACACACACACACACAGGTGCACACACACACAGGTGCACACACACACAGGTGCACACACACACACATTCACAAACAAACAAACCTCCTTTTCTCCACCGTTTCCCATCCTGTCCCACCACCTCTGTGGCACCATCTGCTGTCAGGACGGCATCAAAGACGGCACGCACCACCCAGTCCTTTGTCTCTCGACTCACTTTCTGACAGTTTCTCACTTGCTCCTTGCTGCTCCGTGCCTGAAAGTTCTCAGTCCAAACTCCAGCTTCTTGTCTCCCTCCACCCCCAGCATCACTGTACTGACCAGATTTGCTCTCTGGTAACCCACAGGTATTTGGACTGGAATCATCATGTGCTCTTTTGAGAACTGGTTCGTCTGTGCAGGGTGCCTCTGCATCTGCAGCGTCTGATGGTCTTGCGTGGGTGGAGGTCTTGCTATCCGAAGCAGAGTTGCCTGAGTTGGGTTTGAACACACAGCGTTTGTCAATGAAAGCCTGCCGCTGCCTGTCAGCCGTAGGCTCTTGGTCTTCAGGGTAGGTGCGCTGACGACCAATCTGACACTCCTGGATTAAGAGCAGTTATTATTTAGGCACCAGGTAACAGCTCTGGAACAGCAGTCATTGTTTAGTTGTCAAGTGATAGGTGCAGCAACATACAATTCAATACTCCTGGAGTAACAGTAGATTATTTAGCTTTTGGGCAGATGGCATTTGCCTGCAACCCCCCCCCCCCCTCCCCCCCCACAAAAAAAGAACCCCACAAAAAGAAGCATTACTTATGAAAGTCAGTGATATGTGTACTGTACTTTGTCCTCCCCCCCCCCACCAGTAGATTTTTGCCTGACCAATAATTTCATAATTTTGGCCTTGCGATTTCTCTGTATGCTTCTCAGAGGGTTGAAGATTACAATACAGACCAAAAGAGAAAGAAAAAAATGAGAAAAAGATGGATCCCCATGTATGCTGACCCTTTTGGTGGATGGAATGCGCAGGGTATCCTCCTCCACCTCAAAGCCGCATGCCTGACCCACTTGCGCCACGTACATCAGGTACGTCTGGTACTGCGACTTGCCCTTCGCCTTGCCGCTGAAGCGCCGGTTGAAGTCATGCTGACAGCACGGCAACACAAAGTAACTGCACGTGTACGATGACCTGAGTGAAAAAAAGAAGAAAAGGGATTGTTTCTCATTTCTGATTTGGTTGAGGCACACAATGGTGTAAGCACCAACACACTGACATGATCCCCAGCTGGCCTGGGTTCTTCTTCATCTTGGGCAGGGCGCTGCAGGCTTTTCCACTGACGTCGAGCTTGATGGTGTTTGTGAAGAAGTTTGTGGTCTGCAGCAGGTCCTCATTGGAGCTCCAGAGCTTTTCCCAAAGTGTGGTGTGAGTGTGTGTGTGTGAATGCATGCGCGCAGGTGTGTGTGTGTGGAACTTCATTGTTGAGTTAGTGTGTGTGTGCATGCATCCATACATGTGTGTGCGTGCTGTTGTGTTGCATGTGTGAGTGTCTGTGTGTGTGCGTGCATATGTGCTTATATCATGTATGTGTATATGTGTGTATGTTTACAAGCATATATGCGTTTTTTATCTGTATACGATTGATTCACCTGGCAGCTATGACTGGTATCCATGGAGTCAGTTCATCGCTATGGTTACCAATGATCCAGTCAAAGTCAGGGAACAGATTGTCTGCCGATGGAGTTATAGGTCGTTCCTGGAACATGTAAACATGCATGCATGTTTATCTAAAGCACACAAAGATGACTTCAGTCCTGACTAAAGTGTCCAAGAACAACAGATCTTGCTGGATCACCTTTGTGTTTATAGACTATATATATATATGGATGGTGCACTGAGTTTGTTGTTCTACAGAAAGATTTTCATAGAGCGATCCAATATCCTTGGGAGGGGTGCAAGCTGTTCAGTTCTGGTGCAGGGCTGAGTGAGGCTTGCTCTCCACTGTACATCATTTGCTGTCTGGAACACAGAGCTGTGGTCTGGAAGAACAGCAGACACACGATGCGACTGGTGCGATAATGGTATCACACTTTTGACTCGTCTGGTTCAGATCACATATTTAAATGCAGCAGCCCATGCCCGGCCCAAGTTGAGATGAGAGCAGGCCCAGGCTGGGCCACAATGTAAATGTCCCCATTCGGAGAGAGAGAGAGATAGAGACAGTGTGTGTGTGTGTTTTGTGTGTGTGTGTTTTTGTGTGTATGTGTGTGTGTGCGCATTTGTTTGTGCATGCGCATGTTTGTGTGTGTGTGTGTGTGCATGTGTGTGCGTGCATGCATGCATGTGTGCATGCACATGTGTGCATGCCTGCATATGTGAATGTGCATGTGTGTAAAAGCAATCAGTAACATTTCACAGTTTATAATCACCTCAAGGTGAACATCAGGGCCATATGTGTCCCAGATGTTTCTCTTACGCAAGTCAATCCCAACACCTGGATGCTGCAAACATACACAACAGCTATAATAACAATAACAATGAACAGCAATAACAACAACACTGTTAACAGCATCAGTGACAACAACAGACAGACACATTGTTACACCTCAAACACCATTATTTCATGTCATGTAGTGCAACAACTGCTGTCGTCATTCAAAAGTTTGTATATATTGTTAAAAGCAAAGATGAAAGCTCAAGCACTGCAACTGTACGAGAGATTTTGTACAGGGGCTGCTTTTACCTGTGAAGCAACTCATTGTTTTACACATGAAATGTGGCCCTGATCAAATGCTGTTGCCATCATTATTGGCATCTGAATGTTGGAACTAAAGAAAAATGTTTGATGAAATAACAACTCTGTGTCAGGATTATTTTCAATGGTCGTAATCCTCATGACATGATAAATTCCATTACTGAAATCCCCAGTTGTAGAACAAGTCCTTGAGTGGTGGGTAACACTGCACTTGTATGTGTGACAGTACAGGTGTGAGGAAACGGCTGCGCATGCTACCCTCTCATCCAACACTGGGATTATACTGATCACCCCCAACGTTTAGCTGAGGAATGCTAACAAACAAACAGACTTGTGTATGGAATGACAGCAGCAATCATTTCAAAGCACTTTGCTGTGCTGAATCTGTAAGTTCTGCAAATCACTACTGCTTTGCTTTGTTTTGAAAAATGGTGGACAAAAACAATCCAGATGACAAACATTAAACATTTCACACAGATGGCAGTGGGTCCTGGAGGTGTGTGTGCATGTGCATGTGTGTGTGGTGTGTGTGTGTGTGTGTGTGTGTGTGTGTGTGTGTGTGTGTGTGTGTGTGTGTGTGTGTGTGTGTGTGTGTGTGTGTGTGTGTGTGTGTGTGTGTGTGTGTGCATGCATGTGTGCTTGCGTGTGTGTGTGTGTATGTGTACACACATGCATGTGTGCATGTGTGTGGTTTGTGTGTGCGTGCACATGCGTATGTGCATGTGTGTGGTTTGTGTGTGTGGGGGGGGGGGTGGGGGAAGCTTTGGACAGTAGGTAGAAGACCAGGAGCCCATTCCACACCGGTCCCCTTCTTCCGGGCAGTTTGCTGTCCAGGCGGCCCCTTTCCCCCATCCAACTGTTGACAAAAACAGCCCTTTCCGAAATTTTTTCCCATCTTCAAGCAGGGCCTCCTTTCCCCTATCAACTGCTTTACAAAACACAGCCTGGTCAACAAATACTTTTTTCCCCTTCAAGCAGTCCTCTTCCATATCAGCTGCTTTACAGAACACACAACCTGGTCAACAAAAACCCGTTGGTCCTGCTTCTGTATCATTTCGAACATCAAGGGAACAAGGGCCCGTCTTCAAACATTTCTACTTCAGTATCAGCTGTTGACAGAACACACAGCCTGGTCAACAACTAATGATTATTTCCTACCTTTCAGCAGTCCTTCCAGATATCAGCTGTTGACAGAACACACAGCCTGGACAAAAGAGACATAATTACATATGTACAATAAAGAAAAGAAAAAAGCAAGATGGACACTCACCAAGAGGTAGGCTGCTATTCCAATATCCTCGTACACAAATTTTTCAGGGTTTGTTGACTCTGTCCAGGTCTGCACCAATCATTGAAAAAGAAAATAAGTTACTGCATGTCACATAACAACAATAACGAATAACACAAAACACACACACACATGTGCACACATGCATGCACACACACACACGCATGCACACACACACGCATGCACACACACACACATGCACTTGCACACACAGAAGGCTTACACACACACACATGCACAAACACCCAGCCTTCTTCTGTGGCTGTGCAGTGTTTTGTAGTATCAGTAGTCAAATTCAAATCAATAAGCCTCACTCAAATCAAAACCAGCAAAATCACAATCAATTTAACATAACATTATTATTATGCATTACCTTCACTAGGTCAGTGCCATACTTGTCTTTGAGCATGGAATACACCTGGCTGTAGCGATCAAGACTGATGAGACGCAGTGATTTGATCTTGGTGGTCAAGTTCTTCATCTCTGTCCAGTGCCTTATTTTGGGTGTCAGCATGTCGTTCAGCCAGTGGGGTGAAGCCTGTGCATGGAATGATGGGAGAACACTTTGTTCCAGTTTGGCGCTGCAGCTTAGCTGTATGGAGCTAAAAGCAAAGATGAATTAATATAATCACTCCCTTAACAATGACATCATCTTCAATGTGACAAAGGAGTTCACTTTATGTAAGAAGCAGAAGAACCAATAGAAGTAGAAGGGTGAAAAACTAAACAAAAAGATTGAAAATGAAAGCTGGTTCCAGAAGGAAAGGGATAACCATTGGTTGTTTTTGGCTGTACCCTCGTCTGGCACAGAGAGACAATGAGAATGTCGTTTTGTTGAATTCTTTCATTTTTTGCTTCTTTCCTTTTCTTTGTCTGCTCTTGTCTATTTATGGAGTAGTATACCCATTTTACTATTTTTTGGGGAGAAGAACTATTTATTATTATTATTAAGAAAAAACAGTTTTCAATTTTCTTGCCACCTAATGACTTGTGCCACCACATTCTGTCTTTGTTTCAGAGGTTTCAGTGTATCAGTGATTTACAATACATCAGTTCAGTACCTGTTCAGGAATCAGGTCATCCTGATTATGAAACCTGAACTAAAGTAAACCTTCTTCAGTTCCATTGCCCTAAGATACATGTGTGTGTGTGTGTGTGTGCGTGCGCGCGTGTGCCTGTGCGCATGTGTATACATGTATGCACATGTGTTGATGTGAAAAGGAGCAATGGATAAATTAAGATATTAATTATTACATATATATATGTATAATGTAAATTAGGTTAGCTGTACTATTTTTAATGTTTCATTCATGCTAAAATTATAGTGCTTTGAGCTTCACACATGTTTGTATCTTTCTTAGGGATTTAGCACATTAGGAACTCATTACAATTTCATTATTATAAATGATCTCGAGCACTCTATGTCATGACAACCACAGACAGTGACACTGTACCTGTTGAGATCATCCTGATGAAGAAAGGTGAAGCGATAGGTCACTTCAGCAGACATATCCTGCAGATCAGTGATGTCACTCTCTGCTGGCTTGTTGGTGTAGCACAGTGGGTAGAATGTTACAGAATGTGCTGTTGAATCTATGGACAAGTAGGTAATTACAATGCACATTTTATGTGCAAAATATGCAAGTTCCAACAGTTAAGAACTATTAAAAAAAACCAACTGACAACAAAAAATATGCAGCAAATTTTAAAAGTATCTTAAAAACACACACTCTGACAGTGACAGTGATAACAACAAACAAGCAGCAAATTTTAAAATTTGATTTTTGCCGGAGTTTACTCATGGATATATGTCTGGTCATTATTCCATAAATATGGAATTGGAGCTAGGCTATTAGAGTTGTTATACTGTTAGTGTTATTCTTATTCACCTTCAGAAAACTACAGTAGTTACCCCCCCCCCCCCCCCCCACCCCGGCGGCCCTGAAAAACAATAACAACAACAAAACAACAAGTAAAAGACTTTCTTCTTGCTCACCATAAATGACAGCCTCCAGCAGACACGGGAAAACCTTTATCTGCTTTGGAAGCATCTCCCGAATAATGACCACAAACTTTTCATCGTTTTCTTTCAAGTCCACTTGCAAGTTGTTAGTTTTCTCATGAGACTGCTGTTCCGAGCACGCATTTTGCCCTCCGAGAACACTTGCAATTATTTGTTCTACTAAGTTTGAGGAATCAGCTGTTTTGATCTGAATAATCTTCGTTCCACACAGTCTCTTGTTGGCACAATGCGGTTTGTTGATCCAAATTGTTGCTGCATCAAGGAAACCATTCAAACTACCTCCTTTGGCTGGAAAAGTTCCAATAACTGACAAATCTCTGTCTAGAATCATGTTTAATCAGTTGTAAAGTTTTCTTTACCAATAACCTCCTGAATATGTAATCGAATTTCAACGCGGCAGCATCACAATATGCAATGTTTCGTCTGCTTTCATGGAAGCAGCCATTTCGTGTGCTTTCGTGGAAGCAGCCATATTGTTCACTTATGGGCTATTTAAGAATATTATTATTTTTGGATTGCATTTTTTACGTAACAACATAAAAGTAGTAATTATTCGCCAATATAGTTTACATTACGGCTATATACTTTTAAATCTAGCGATAATTGTTTGGATATAAGCCGAAAATTTGATTTAGGAACTCAACTTTATACATAAAACTCAAATGGTGCATGTTCTAGATCGGATCTTCGGGAAGAACTTCCGGTAGTTTTTGCCCATGCGAGATCCCCTACACACAACAAGGCTTCACAAACTGTACATGTGAGTGCGCTGTGTCTTGCAAGATCTGCACAGTGTCAACAGGTTTAGGTTTAGATAACCATTGAAAAGGAATCCAGCAAAGTTTATGTGATATCATATCATATCATATCAGATTACGGCTCGTAGGCTTTTTAGCCTTTTGCCTGCTAGTGCTACTGCTAGTGCTAATTCGTGTTTTGGTTTATCTTATGCTGAAGAATATTCTTTAGGAGTGCTGCGGAAATTGACCAGACTTGTTTTCGTCAGTTACCTTATGCCGGTAAAATCCAGTATAATTTAGCAGCTTAGGATGCATTCCAACCAGCCTTCAAATAGTTCCTTTAATAGTCTGGGATGTATTCCAACGATGCACCATATCACGTCTAAAATTATTACATTTATTTCACGTCCAAGATTTGTTCACTTTTGGATCACACTTTGTTACTGTGTTACTGTTCGTGTTAGTCTGTTACAAGTTTAGTGTTAGACTGCAACTGTTTGGAATACCAGTTTGCCTCGGGAAGCAATGTTTTCTCTCATTTTCAAATTAACTTTGCACTTGCAGCACTTTCATATTTATATGCGTTTTTTTCTTTCTTTCTTCCACTCCAGAATACTTCATTTTGCAGTGTGTACGGTGTCACTGAAACACTTGTGAACTGCCGATTCATAAAATATGAGCATTTCATATGTAATACGGTTCTACTTCTAAGTAGATTTTTTAGCACACTTTGAATATCCACCCAAGTGGTGTAGCTGCAGTGCTGTTTGGTCCTTACCTGGATGGTTTGACCACTCACAACTGCTGCCATCTCGGTGCATTCTGTGTACACCATACAGCTATGCACCATATCATGTTACTTTATGCAAAGCCACATATGAGGGCTGCATGCATGTTAGCTGCAACCAGCCACCTGCACTTTTGGCAGAATGACCAGGATCTTTTACGTGCTACTGCAGTAACACAGGGGTGGAACAGATAATGAAATAAGAGTCAGCACAGAAAGTTGACCTTGGAGAAGAAAGTTCTCCTGCCACTCCTGCATGGACTTAAACCCATGATCTTTTGATCACAAATCCGGCGCTCTAACCAGTGTTGAGCTATCCCTGCCCCCGGGATAATAGTAATACTACAGCATTGAAATACTGTGACAGTAAATCAACTAAATGGTCAGCTGTTCGGCAGTGGTGTTAATTGTTGTTAATGATGTGAACACTTAGTCTTACAGACTTGGAAGCAGTGAAGTGTGTGGAGGTGCAGCAGGCATGGCAACAGCAGAGGGGGGACCCGAGCGCCAGTTCCTTACGTATGATGGCCCACAGAAAGGTGTTACTTACCCAGTCAAAGTCATTTACTGCGGAGGTGATCATCATTTTTTCCACTCTTGTTCTTAGTAAATTTTAGTGTGACTGTAACATAATATAGTGTGGGATGATAGAACGGAACAATAGTTTTAAAGATGATTATTAAAAAGAAAAGAAAAAAAAAGATTGGCATCAGTTTGGTACTGTACAAAATGTTGTACTGTGGGCGCCAGGTCACGAATGCACTGTGGGGACTGAGGAAAAAGTCTTTATTTTTATTTTTTGTTTGTTTGTTTGTTTGTTTCATTTCAGTTCCAAAATTTCAATCATTTTGATGAAATTGAAAATGTTTCCCTTGATTATATATATATATATATATTTTTTTTTAAAGGCATGTTAGTTGTTAGTCTTACACTTACAGAGGTTAAAACCATTTTTCTGTATTCAGGTTTTTTACTAGTAGCAGTAATAATAGCACTAATACTATTAGTATTTAACTGTATGTGTATAGCCCCATCCCTTTTTAACTGACTGACATTAGTGTTACTGTATTAGTGATAAAGAAGAGAGCAGGAAGCCGGAGAATGCTGATTAAAATGACCTACTTAAGTTTTACTTGCATTGGTTTGAATGTCATTGTGTTGTCAAGGCACATAATTTACTCTGGTACAGACAATGTTATAATGGCATGAACTCTGTTTGCAATGATCTTTCCTCATCTGTAACAAATCTGAAACAGAATGAGGCCCAGAGGACTCCTGCAAAATCAACATACAAGGGAGTTTATTAGCGCTCAATGTGCATAGCACAAATACAAAGAATTCTTTGGTCAAAGAATAAACTTGCATGGCAAATTGAGTGAGAAAATGTATTTGTAAATATTAACATTAGTTGTTTAGTTTACATATATATACAGCTGTGTTCATTTTTAGTTTTCAGTTTTATTATCTATGTCTATGATGCATTATGAAATATTTTGTGACTACCTTAATGTTTTATTTATAAATTTATTGTTTGTTTTTTTGCAGAATGTACCATGCCTACAGAGGTAAGAGTCAATAATTTTGTCCTTCTAAATCCAGTATTTGATTACTGACATGTATGCATATAATATATATAATTATATATCACTGTAAGTAATGATACAGTTATACCTGTCAGTACCTGTCCAAGCAGGTTTTGCTGCATAATCTACTAATGGAAATGGTTTCTGATTTCAGTACTGTGAGTACTACGTCAACTATGATAGGTGCAAGGAATGGCTTCAGAAGAATCTGCCCAGAGAATTTGAAAAACTCTCAGTATCCAAAGGTAAAGCAAATGTTTAAAAAAACAGAAAATCACCTAAAACTTGCAAGTCTCACTAGTCTGTGCATACTCATGATACTGCAATATTTGTTTTCTAGTAGACTAGCAAAAAGCCTTAATCAAGTTAATGCTGGTATTTTCTTTGATGCTGTTTGTGTGAAATCTTTGATGAAGGTACAAACAAAAGAAGATTTTAGATGATTCCTGGCTTATTCAGTCCTCTTTTTTGACTGTTTGATTTACTGTTCCTTTTCCACCTTCTCTTGCTTTGGACCCCACATTTGGAATTCAATCCCACAGGACCTTAGACACTGCTCAACCCTTTTTATCTTTTAAAGCCAAACTGAAAACCTTCCTCTTCTCACAGTATTTTCATCCCAACTAATATCAGTGCCCAGTTTCTGCTAGAGTCAGTGTGTGTGTGTGTGTGTGTGTGTGTGTGTGTGTGTAGTGGTGTGTGTGTTTGTTTTTCCGTATAATACTTTATGTAAATTGTTTTGGTAGGACTGTACTCTACATGTGTGTAAAATATATTTAGGTTGATATGTGTCATGTGAGCGCTCAGGGCGTTGATGAGCACATGATAAATGTACATTATTATTATTATTTCATTATTATTATGTGTTCCCTTCCCTACAAACAGTAGCAACAGTACTGCCCACTTCGGCATTGTAAAAAACTCTTGCCTATACCCTTAGAGTTGCAGCTGCCAGCCCCACCAAAATCTTTAATGCCACAACAGACTCTACTGTATTATAATTTGTAGTGTGTATATATAATATCAGTATGTCAAGTGACGGACTAGACCAGACATCAGTCGGCTGTTTTGGATTTTGATCCACCAGGGACCTAACTTGACATGTGACTTTAAAATACTAAATTTAAACTTGACTGGACAGGAACTCTTGGTGTTTGATTTTTTGACATATTGTGTCTGATGACGACTCTTTGGTCAGGTCTCTAGCATTGTGGTATAGTTTCAGGTACATGTATTGCATTACATTTGTGTTTCAAAAGTACCATGGTGTCATAGCAGTTAAAAACCTTTTTTTTCACTACTCCCGGGACCCACACTGACACAGAGGTGTTAGGCCATGACTGCCAGCGCTGCCCCTGTACCCCCACACCAGTCCTGACCTTAGACTTCCAATACAGCCCCCTGGAATCCCACAGGGGCAGTGACCCTTGACTACAAATACAGCCCTCTGGAATCCCACAGGGGCAGTGACACTTGACTACAATACAGCCCCCTGGAATCCCACAGGGGCAGTGACACTTGACTACAATACAGCCCCCTGGAATCCCACATGGGGCAGTGACACTTGACTACCAATACAGCCCCCTGGAATCCTACAGTGGTAATGACCTTTGATTACCAATACAGCCCTGTGGAAACCCATAGGAGTAGTGACCCTTGACTACCAATACAGCTCTCCCCCCCCCCCCAAAAAAAACACCCCACAGGGGTAGTGACCCTTGACTACCAATACAACCCCTCCCCCCCCCCCACCACCCTCACCCTCAGAAACCCACAGGGGTAGTGACCCATGACCACTAATACTGCCCCTTGGAAACCCACTGGGGTAGTGACTCTTGACTACCAATACACCCCCCCAAAAAAACAACAACAACCCCACAGGGGTAGTGACCTGTGACTACCAATACAGCCCCCTGGAAACCCTCCGGAGTAGTGACCCTTGACTACCAATACAGCCCCCTGGAAACCCACAGGAGTAGTGCTCCTTGACTACCAATAGTGCCCCTTGGAAACCCACAGGGGTAGTGACGGTGTGACCCTTGACTACCAATACTGCCTCCTTTGAAACCCATAGAGGTAGTGACCCTTGACTACCAGTGCAACCCCCCCCCCCCCCATGGAAACCCCCCTTGACCAATTCAGCCCCCCCCTCAAACCCATAGAGGTAGTGACCCATGACACCAGTGCACCCCCCCCACATGGAAACCCCTCTTGACTACCAATACAGCCCCCCCCCCCATAAGAAACCCACAGGGGTAGTGACCCTTGACTACCAATATGGCCCCCTGAAAACCTGCACGAATGATGAGTTCAACAGCTAATATAGCCCCTGGACCCCAGGTTAGTGTGAGGATTCTGCAGAATTATTGACATACTCCTTTGGACCTGTGACAGAGGGCGAGGGGGATGCAGACAAGAAGGAAGACGGGAGTGGGGAGGAGAAGAGGAAACGACAGACGCGTGGCGGCAAGGGGCTAATGAAGGCCAAGAAGAAGGTGGAGCCCCAAGGCATCCGCATGTGGACCGCCAGCAGAGGCAAAAAGAAGAAGGTCACCATCGTCGTGGGCCTGGCTTCCTATGGTGAGCTGCACTTTAGTCTCATCTACGTTTGGTGTGTGTGTGTGTGCGTGTGTATGTATGTGAATGAGTGAGTGAGTGAGAGTGTGTGTGTGTGTGTGTGTGTGTGTGTGTGTGTGTGTGTGTGTGGAGGGTTGTTACCTGTTGCATACCATAAAGCAGTGCATCGATTGTGTGTAGCGGCAAAAAGAAAGAAAACGATCACCGTTTTTGTGGATGTGACTTCCTGTGATGAACTGGTCAAGTTTTGTTTGCTTCTTTTGGTTTGTGGTGATGATGGGAGGTGGGGGGGGGGTGTACTTGTTACGCATACTTGATCGAGGAGGATGTGGCTTTTGCCAGTGGAGGGGGGAGGGGAGGGGGGGAGAGAGAAGAGGAAGCTCTTCACTGACACTATCTTGCCTTCTTTTGGTCAGTTGCTAGAATTTTTCAAGAGGGCATACATGAAAGATGAAATATCGCAAAGAGAGTTGGGTTCTAGCCTCCAAACATGGAAGGAGCAATATTCTAGATTAAAGAGACAGAACATTTTTTATGCAAAATCTTGGGACTGACTGAACATAGCAGAAGGGCAAGAGCGTGTAGGGTTATAGACCGAGAGTTACCTAACTTTGTTGCTTGTAGATGTCATGGCTCATTTTGATCCCAGCCTCCGTTTTACGCAATAATCTTCAGGCACATCTTCACCTACATGCACCCATAAAGTTTCACTCATTAAAAAATATCTTATGTAGCATATTTGTTCCTCCCATGAGAGAGAGAGAGAGAGAGAGAGAGAGAGAGAGAGAGAGAGACTGTTATTATGTTTACAAGTTGTGTTTACTTGTTCTGTTTTTTCTTTCAGAAATTGATCTGAAAGATGCTAGCAAATTTTTTGCTTCCAAGTTCTCCTGTGGGTCATCAGTGAGTGGAGATGATGAGATTGTGATTCAGGGAGATGTCAAAGATGATCTGTTTGACTTCTTGCCAGAAAAGTGGTCACAAGTAAGCCAGTGGCTCATTGTTTTGTCGACTGTCTAAACTCTTTTCTGTGTTCTGCTTCTCATACCTACATATATATATATATATATCTCAGTACATGGTACACTCAATTCTCATGAGCTGTGTGTTGAGAAAGAGAGAAGGAGAATGTGTGTGTTTGTGTTAGGAAGCTTTTGTGATGGTGAATCTGTGTACTTCCATGTGTGTGCAAATTGCATGCTTGTTTTCATAGTGTATTTAGTGTGTACATTTACAGAGTGTTGTAAAGAAATGGAACCTAGGGGAGTTGGTAGCTCACAGAGAGAGCACTCACTCTCGAAAGCCAGAGGTTTAGCGCAATGGAGTGGGGTTATCACATGGATGGGTAGCACAATGGAGTGGGGTTATCACATGGATGGTAGCACAGTGCAGTGGGGTTATCACATGGATGGGTAGCACAGTGGAGTGGGGTTATCACATGGATGGTAGCACAATGCAGTGGGGTTATCACATGGATGGGTAGCACAGTGGAGTGGGGTTATCACATGGATGGGTAGCACAGTGGAGTGGGGTTATCACATGGATGGTAGCACAATGCAGTGGGGTTATCACATGGATGGGTAGCACAGTGGAGTGGGGTTATCACATGGATGGTAGCACAATGCAGTGGGGTTATCACATGGATGGGTAGC